>CM051501.1:12321487-12394234 GCA_028031935.1 Paedocypris micromegethes | reverse complement strand
TTTTTTTTTTTTTTTTTTTTTGCATAAAACTGTATACAGACAGTTATTGTATTTAATGACAGTGCAAAAAGTTTAAAAAGCACTCTGTAAAACCAGACCATAGATCTTCCTCCACCTTCCGCAAGTGTTTCCTTAAATAATAAAGCCTTAAATAGAAAAGCAGTTGTACTGTGCGGTTGGTTAATTATTGAATCAATGAAATCTACTTTCGTGTCGCCTTTGCAAACTGCAGAAACATTGAAATTAAAAAAACATTAATGGAATCCTTTTGAAAACGTTTGTAATTGTAGCATGAGGAGAAGTGTCTAAACGTGAGGTAATGATCAAAAGCATTTCTGTTATCACTCTCCTTCTCCTCAGGCCTACAGCGACTCCAAGCTGCTTTTCTTCAATTATTTTAATATTTTTTTTATCATGGGCTGTTTAAAGATTTAAGAAGGCCCGCTAACGACTACCTTTAATGACCAATTAACAGTAGTAAAGCTGAGTGTTTGCAACCTCCAGAGCTCGGAGAGGGTTTAAGTCAACAACAACACGGCACTGCCAACGGTGTGGCTGCTACTGCTTGTTACCGGCTCTTCTTCTTTATACACCTCTCCACGCACTTATTAAAATCTTTACTAACATGTGCAACCGGTGCGGAAACAGCCTTGAGAGAGACGGAACAACTGCATTTGCTTGATGTTTCGAATATGTAATGGAAGAAGTGTGTACAGTTGGTAAAATTGTATTTACGCTGGTTTAAGTGAAGACGGGTTATTAGCATGGCTCAATACTGTAGCTCCAGGGCAGGACAAGCCGAGTCAAGGTCACCGCGTTTGCTGAGCTCCTCATTTAGTTTCACCGCTGCCGTCCGGTCTTGTGAAAAGCACCTGACCTGTTTATCAATGGACGAGTGATGAGCAGGAGATCACTCCCATCTTCAACCACACCGTATTAAATATCAACTCTTAAGCTGATGGTGGTGTGGACTTTATAGGACCCTCGTTAGACCCTGTGGTGTCAATGAGATGGACATTTGTGGTCCAGCTTTAGGAAGTTGGATCTGCCACACTGGCATTGCAGGTTTTGAGTCCTTGAGACTCTGACGCCCACATGCTACCTGAGCGCCACGGCATTAGTCTGCCCACTGTTACGGGTTTGTGTGTGTTGACTTCACTGTGTGTGTGTGTAACTTTACTCTATGGTTAAAAGCAGAGCACAGTTTTTAGACTGTCCCTAGTGGCCATACTGACTTACTAATGAAAAGAGTAAACACTTTTTATGATCTGATTTTATAGCTCACTTTTAAACATCTAGGATTTAAATCATATACATTTTGTTGTATAATATCCATTGTTTATTGAAAAGTGTCACTGAAAAAAAAAATAATAAAAACACACAAAAGACTCAAGCGCTGTCACTTTTTACTTGTATTCTCTTCACTTTCCCCTCTTCTCTTTCCCACCATTTCCATTTACTACCTGTGGTACACCTTGCAATGTTGCCCTTTATTTTTTTATGGATATATTAATTAAAATTAAAAACAACAACCACAAACAAAGCCAAAGCTCATTATGCTTTGGTTGAACGTTTTCATGTAGAGCCTTATGATTGGTCGACTACCTTCCAGGGGGTGTGTCCAGGAGAGAGACGATGCTCATTTAGCTTGCAGAAACACCATAACAACAAAGGCACAAACTTTTTCAAGAGTCGGTGGGATTGATTCCTGCCCATTCTGATGAAAATACAAGAACCAAGAAGAGGAAGATGGACCTTTAAGAACTTTAATTCTAGAAAATTAAGTGCGCAGATGTTGGTCTGCTCACTGGCTAATCTTATCACTTGGTCTAAATTTGTGCTTGGCAATATGAAGCCAATGAAAAATCATCTAACCAGACGTGTCATCTGCTTTAAAAATGGCTTTTTAAGAACATTTGCCAATTTGATATAGTCTCACTTGCCTCTGGGTTGTGGAGTGTGCCAGGAGTGTCATTGGCACCTTCTTAAAGAACAAGAAACTGCAGATGACGCTGCTTTGCACAGAGATACGCAGATAGATTTAAGATCCCGCTTCTGTGAAGAACTGAATATCTTACGTGTGAACACGACAATCACACATTAGCACACACGACATTTACGAGCTCTGAATGTCGCTGCTGTTAGCTGTAGCATTGCAGATCTTCTTCACATTCAAGTATTATTAAATGCACACAGTGAAAGACAAGCAGAATTCATCTTTCTGAATGAACACGGACAGGAAGGAGATCAGAAGATCAAGGAAACCAAACAGGATTTAGTTCAACAAAAGAACGATGAGCTATGGCGTGCTTAGAAATCAGACTATAGCGCACGTCTGGTTGTGAAGAGAGCACGGTTTAACGGAGAGATTTGTGAGTGTTTGATTGTGTTGGGCTGTAAGCGTCAGATGGGTTTAGTTCGAGATGAAAAAGGAAGTCAGACAAAGAGTGAAATACGAGAATTGAGAGTGTGACAATGTTTCTAATCTGCCAGTGAGTTGTTCACAATAAGATGGATATTATCTCAGAGCAAAACAAACATTTAACGCAGCTGATTGTGTGGCTTTTAAAGAAACTGTTTTTTGTTTTTGTTTGGAGTAGGTTACGTTATGGATCTGCCACAGATCAACAGAAATGCAACAGTTATGTGGAAAATACTTGCTTCTGTATGCGTTTGTTAAAATTCTGTTTAAATTTAACCAATTTCTAAAATCGTGCTCTAAATGTAGTTTGTTTAAGTTAATAGAGAACAATATTGTATTGCCACCACTTGGGCTAGTGAGAATGCAAATTTGGGATGAATGAATTATGGGAAATGTAGTGTAGATTGCACTGGTGAGGTAATACTTCTTTAAAATAATTAAATATTGAGTATTTCAATTTTAAAACTTTCTTACGTAAATACACTGGTTTACAAATTCAGTGAAGTATTAATATAATTATAATACATACATATAATATGCTGTATACTTGTTATATCACACTTCATAAAATGATATTACTTATTTTAAAGTTATATCCTGATTTATACTAGATTATCTTTTAAAATTATCCAAATGTATCAAATATATATTATTCTCATGGATAATTTATAAATTGAACATTGTTTAAAAATGGTGTAAGCATTATTTACAAATGTATTATTTAAAAATATGAATCATTTCAAAATGCTGATTTTATGCTATAACATAATTGCAATATTCTGAGTCGTTTCTTTTTCTATTTCACTTGTTCTCACACCGGATTTACTTTATGTACCCGTGGCTGGTTTATCTGGTTTAACATGCTCATTGACTTCCATCCCACAGCAGAACACGGGCCTGTGAGATGAGCGCACTGTTCTTTGTACTGAATGGTGGATTACAGATGTCTCTATAGGTTTACCCACAGAACTTCGTGTATGCTCATGCTTCGCAGCTTAGATCCAGTATATGTATTAGTTTACGTCAAAAAGCAATGTAAGCTTATTTTCTGCTGAAGTGTACGGATGCAAGGCCTGGGTGGATTTGAATATTTTAGATGAGGATAGATGGAGTCAGACTTCAGTTGAGACTTTTAGCACTGTGCAATCCCATCATGCAGTCAAGCGCTGCAGATTTTTTAATATAGATTACATGGAGACTAATGAATGCACCCAAAGGTTCAATTGAAAATGGGCTACATGCAGAGTACACACACACACACACACACACACACACACACGCACGCACACGCACGCTCGCACAGATTTAAAATGTAAATACACGCACATACAATATATGACTAGATATAAATATTATGTTCGAAATATATAGAATATTATTTAAAAACTTATATTTAAAAAAAATTCATTTTATAATTGTCATGTAATCTGATTCCAATATCCAAGCTAGACAGTCAGGTCATTCCAAATTAAAGGATCATGTAGAAAAAGCTTGGCCAGGCACAAAATTATAATTCTATACAGTATATACATTTTTGGTAGCAGTCACATTATCTGAGACTGTTTTGCATGGCAGTGCGGAGCATCTTCTGTATTCAGTGCAGTGTGCGCCAGTCATGCTAATTGCTCCCAAGGTCAAACCCTGAGGTGGGCTCTGCTGAGTGTGTATACCTGTGTGTGTGTGTGTGTGTGTGTGTCATAGATCTAGGTTGCTTGAATGGCATGTTTTGATCAAGCTTAATTTGATCAGTCAAAGGAGTCGGGTTTGAACAGGACTGTCTATGTCCTGCTGAGGTCTGCTTGAATAGGAATGTGTCCACAAATGTTTTGCTCTGTTATAAATTGAATACTATAGCTTTAAAACGTTAAATCAAACTTTTGAGCTGTAGATTACAGACTAATGGCATTGTTTTTATTAAACAAAAACAAAATAAATCTACTACTAGAATATGTGTACACAGTATCATCAAAAACGCTTTTTTTTTTAATTAATTTAAAAAGTGTTACCAGCTTGTATTCATTAATTACATTACAAATGTTTATTTTATTTTATTTTTTGATGGTTATAACTGACAAGTAAGGTAAATATGAAATTAAGTCTCTAAAAATCTCAGAATTTTAAAGACCAAAGGATTTTGGTGCATGTAAAAAAGTAAATATGTACTCAGTTAGGGTTTTTTACCTGAATTACTGCAGCATTGTGGTGTTACATGGAGTCCATCAGCCTGTGGCTCTGCTCAGCTTTTATGAGAGCTCAGGTTGCTCTGATAGTGGCCTTCAGCTCTTCTGTGTTGTTGGGTTTGGCATATTGCATCTTCTTTTTCACATTACTCCATAGATGGTTTATGGTTAAGGTCAGATGAGTTTGCAAGTTATTTAGAAGCAGGGATCCCATGGTTCTTAAACCAGGTTCTATGGTAATCCGCTTTGACACAGTCTGTAGGTGACTAGTCCTGTTGGAAAAATAAATCTGCATCTCCATGTTTATAAAGCATGAAGTGCTCTAAGACTTTCTGGTAGATTACTGTGTTGACCTTAGATCTCTCATAACACAGTGGACCAACAAAGCTTGTAGTCGTCCCAAATCCTGTGTTAGTAGTCGGATTCTCTGCATGGTCACACCAGAGGATGAAGGAATAGTAACAGTATCGTGCACTTTTGAGGCAGAAATCATGCATCTTTCCGTCAACAAATTGTAGTAAATTACATTTAATAGCATAAATTTCATCATGCTATATATGTATATAGGGTTAGGGTATATATATATATATATATATATATATATATATATATATATATATATATATATATATATATATATATATATATATATATATATACGACACATTTCTGAGACATTGCTTTTATTAAACGGAAATGAAACTAATGTACAGTAAGACCAAAGCTTGAAAAAAAGTAATTTAATCGTTATTCTCAAAATTCCAATTCACAAGTCAGAATTAAGCACACACAAATTTTACTTTTTAACTTGCAATACTGAGAGATAAATTCAGAATTGTGTTATAATTATAGGTTAATTCCAAGATTACAGCTATATTGATCTGGATTGAATAAAGAATTTCGAAACCATTTTTTCAAGCAATGCTCCAACAAAACTGATGGACACTTGTAATGTCCTACATTACATCACAAAAGATCTGTGGAAAATAATACATAAATCTGCGCCAGGCCTGACGAAATCCCAGCATGCCAAGTGCAGGTACAACTGAGAAGTCTGGGAACATGTGCTGATGTCTGTTACAGCGGCAGTGATGTCAGGCCATGAGTGAGATTGATAGAGTCTATGATCAGGGACGCTCAGCTCTCCTGAACAGCACAGAGATGGATGACATCACACACACACGCACACACACGCACACATCTTGACTTTCGAGGATAAATGAACTACAGGGGAATTCATCACTACCTGCTCTAGAAAGAAAGAGTGAAAGAAGAGAAAAAAAAGGTACAGCACTGTCGTCTTCTGGGTCAACCATTTCCCCATTCCTCCCTCTCATCCCCCTTTCATACATCCCTCCCTCCTTCCTGTGTCACTGGTTTACTTCACAGGTTAGGTGTCATGGTACAGGCCTGGTTTTGTGCTGCCGTGTCACGAGATGATTTGTCAAAGTGAACGATTTGCCACTCAAGCGAATCAATCAACCCGCAGGAATGCACCAACAGCAGCGGAGAGACAAGCGCATCCTCTCAGCATGGGCCTTCGTCACCACCAGCTCTTCATCTTCCTCAGGCTTTGCCCTCAGACGTTTTCGGGGGATCGCTGCTTTGGTTTACCTTCGGCTTGAAGATCATTCCTCATTTCTTTAGGCTGCGCTCTCCAGTCTTTGTCACCATCAATTGCTCTTAGCCACTGCTAGTTTTCTCCTCCTTTGTTTCATTAGCAGTCGTACTCTTTGCTCAAATTAGTCTTTGTCATGGCTGATTTGAAATGAGCACTCTATTGCATTAGCACATCCCTTATTAAGCAAATGCTCTTAAGAAAGACCCTGCTTAACTGGTAGACAACCTCACAATTAAGGCATCTCCGTGGAAAACATCTCAATGTTCGGTTTTGGCCTCGCCGGTGAAACCAGGGTAGCAGCCAAGAACTTCAAAGATTTACGATACGTTCCATAATTATGATATTTTAATTATTAGATTAAATGCTTCCTAAAATTGGAAACTGGATTGTGGCTGGAAACGGCAATTATTGTTGATTTTTTGTAGTTCTAATGTTGCTTTAAAATGTTTCTAAAGGAGCTGAAAGCAACCAGCTACACTCTTCTTTAAATATTTTTTTTCCTATTAATATTTGAACGTAACGATCAGAAATTAAACATTTGTCGTGTATAAATTATTGTCTCACCTTGCAACCATTCCCACTTCTGGGTTTGTCCGATCTTTGGCCTAACGATTCTGGCTATAGCTTGACGAAATGGAAGAAACAAAATAAATGAATTTTATTAATTATTAGATAATAACTATATTAAAAAATCGCTACAATTAACTTTTCTGAATATGCATGTAAGTATATTTGAATTTTTTTTTTTGTATTTGCTTATGCTTTTGTACAAACATTAAAGTAATTATATACTATGTAAACTATAATATGTAATTATAATTATATCGTTATTATAATTATGTGTACATGTTGTATTGATCTAACTTCACGTCTTGGTAGTCAAAGCACAAACATGTCTTAATGTCAACACAAGGATTAAATGTAGTGCATTTGTGTTCAGACTTTACTTTACCTTCATTGTTTTAATTTGAAATATTTATATACAGCAAATTTATGTAATATGAAATACTGTACAATCAAAATTTCAACGCATGCACTTTTTTTCGATTTCAGGAGCTTCTTTTTAACAAATAACTGTGATATTAATAAATAGAGCTGCCAGGAAAGAGAGTTTTTCCCACTTACTGGTCAAACAGATGCAAGATTGTTTACTTTACCAATTTGACGCTTCCTGTCAAGATCTGGAGTCCTGACCGCTGAAGTGCCAGCGCCGCTTTTGATTGTGCACTCTGCAGAGAAGCAATAGTGTCATTATGAAGTGGCAATTTGTAGGGAACCCAACAAAGAAACGTTGTAACAATTAATCACAGGGAGAATGGGAAATAACGTGTAATTATGTTCATTAGGCAGCAAGTGCAAGGGCAATTATCTTCGCCTGCCGTAGCCTGTCAGAGGCATGTCTGGAGTGATGCAGGAATAATTCACAACTCACAGTGTTTATCAGTGTTTTATTAGGGCTTGTGGAGATGGACTAAAAACCACCAGGATGCTGGTAAACTCCATTCCTCTTTTGTGACCTTTAACATGTAAGGAGGATTTGCAGACACGTGTGAATCAGACTATCTTCATGAACCGAAAGCCATCGTTAGAGTTTTAACGCATAAATGTGTACCAACAATTACTATTGGACAGAGGTTCATGACGGTCTGTAAAGAGACTTTAAAATTTTTACTTGGATTTGAGTTTTGCCATAAGAGTTTGGTGATTTTTAAACATAATGGAGGAGGAAGAGGATCAAGTTGGAGAGATTTCACTGGGAAAGTTCCTGAAGATTTACTGAGGAACTAAAAATAAACTAAAAATAGTTGTCAAGCTCAGAGAGCATGATTGTACATTGAATAATCATCAATACATTTAATTTAATTTGTTGGATTAAACAATTTAAGCAAAGTCTACAAAAAGTAAAGTGTGTTTGTCAATATGGCCACTAGGGACTTGTGCTCTGGATTTAAACATCCACTGAGGTGACACACACAAACCCGGAGCAGTAGGCAGCGTTAAGGCGCGGTGTCGGGGTTATGTGGGGGTCAGCGTCAAGGACGCTCAGTAGAATCCAGTGAACTAGAATTGGAACCTGCAACATCTGAGTGGCAGGTCAAACTCCCTACTATTGGACCACAACTGCTACGTAATCACTAGGTTAAATAAATTAAAATGTGTCTATGTTCGAGAGTATTGAGAGAACAAGTATACTAATCAATTTAGCTATTATGGTTTGTACTATGCAACGATCATTCTCTGATTCTAGATGATTTAGTGAATATTTCGTCTATATTCTGTGAATATTCTCTTCTGAGAATATTCTGTCTCAGAGAGTTCAAATGCAGTTCTTGTAATGATCCTGAAACTCAGGGTTAAAGCCTCCCACAGACATTCCCCAAACCTTTGCCTGTGAAACGAGCATTTCAGTAATCGAGCCTACAGATTACCAGAGCTTGAACAAAAAGGCAAAGTCATAATTTAATTGTTCAGTAGAGCGATTCGCAATCTTGCGATCACAGAGTTGATGATAAAGATTGCTGGAAAAAAGTATTCCAAGTTGTTGTAGATTCCGTGACATTCTGCAGAGAAGAAACAATTTCTTGGTTGTTATTCAATCACGTAAAGTAATGTGACAATAATTTTATTTTACAAGTATAATGTTTAACCATGTTTCGCCGGTGAAACCAAGGTAGCAGCGAATAACTTGAAAAATTCACAATGCGTTCCCGAAATATGATTATTTATTTTTGGATTTACCAAATGAATCCTGATATCACAGAAAGTAATGTGACAATAATTTTATCGTACAAGTATAATGTTTAACAATGTTTAAAAGAGATAGAATAAGAAAAAAGGAAGAAGAGTGTTAATTGCAATAAATCTTTGAGTGATGTGTATGTAAAGTACCTCATATGTCTGCATTTTCCAAAGTCTCCACCAATTTTTATTCAGGACAACATAAAGAGCTGACAACTTTTGCATACTAAATTAAAAAGTCACAATTAGAAACAAACAAGACAAAAGTGTGAAAAGAACGAAAATCAGAAACAAACACTACTGGTGTGACCCCCTTTTTCCCTTTTCACTTTTTTAGCAACCACAGTCGTGTCATCCTGCTTTTTAAGCGCAGTCTTTCTTTATTTTTCCTTTTCTCCTCAGGCACCTTCCCTCCCTCTCTCTCTCTCTCTCTCTCTCTCTCTCTCTCTCTCTCTCTCTCTCTCTCTCTCTCCATCTCTCTGTTCACCCTCAGTAAATTGCAAGCCTATTTGGTTTAGGTTTGTTTTACCCCCTCTCATTCCTCTCATGTCTCTCATTTTCTATCTCCCTCCCTTCCGCGCATGTGTGCGTGTGCCCAGGCAGCTGCTCGCGAATAACCGCAGGTAATCTCGGCAAAGCGTCCTCATGAGCCTGTGTCTGTGGGAGGCTTCGCCTCATCTCCCTCCTGCCTCCCTGAAGCTTTAATCTGTGACAGACCATTTCTTAATCGCTGCTAAGGGGGTTCTCTCTCTTCCTCTTCCTCTCCACCCATTCCTCATCTTCCTCATCTCCTTTCCTCCTTTCTTCTCTTCCCTCATGCTCAATCATTCACAAGCACGTTCCCTCCCACAGTAAGATTAGCACCCTTCGTGTTCGTCCTACATAATCGGTCTACAAAGGATCCAGCATATCACCACAGCCCACAGTGTTGCTGAGAGCGCTTCCATTCCGTACCTTGGACCCCCGTCAACCCCTCAGCACATTCCCCTGAAGGACTCACACTCATCTCCCAGACCACCACAACCACCATCATCATCATCATCATGACTATCATCATTAAGCCTCTACACCAACACGCCATCATCTCCAAAATTCTCCCTCTCACTCTCGGCGGGTTTCTTTGAGTTTCGGGGTTGAATTTTGGAGGGAAATGGAGTGTCCGAGCTGCGGGCTGGGGGCTGTCTGCAGGGGTGCAGTGGGATGGCGTGGACTGGAATATTAATCATGCAAAAGCAGGCAAACACAGCAAACAGCGGAGCCGGCAAACTCTCGGGGGCTTTCTCCCTCCACTGTGGAACTTTCGCATCTGATACCTTTCTGATATTCTCTGTGCGTTAAATTCTTCTTTGCTTCTTAGATCCACTCTGATTTTTCTGCCTCTCTTTCTAATCATATTTGTATTACAGATTTCATTGTAATGACTTTTGGATTAGTCTTCTCATCCCTTCTGTCTAAAGGATTTGAATGCAATCTTATTTCTCGCATAAGTACTTTCATGAGTGACGTTAACGCTGTAGATTATTGAAAATCTGATAAATATTACAGATGCAGCTACCAGAGAGCATTATTAGGATCATGTAGATGCGGAAGCCTTTGAATATTAAGCAATTACAATCATCTACAGCACTCCAGAAAACGCTGCAATGTGATATTCACTTATTTGCATGATACTGATAAATGATGAAGTGGCAATTGACGTAAATGGGATTATCTGCGACATATGTTTGCTGTTTATCGCTCTCTTGGGCTTATTGGGCAGTTAGTATACATACAATTTAGATGCTGTAAAGGTATTTATGCAGATTTTTGTCGCATATCTGTAAAAGCTAACAATGCATTTCATATGATTGTCATTTTCTGTGCATGTTAACTGTTAATAAGATAACTTAGTTTTTTAAACAGAAATTACATTAACCACTTCGTTTCATTTACTGCAATTATATCATTAAGTCTAAATGTAGTCTAAATATACAAACATGCTATTCCCATGGAATTTAAAAGGCACTCTAAATCAAGAGATGTAACTATTTTTTTATTGTTTCTGCCCTTAGCTGCTTTACCCTTGGTTTTCTTTGCGCTGGCGTCCTCTCCGGGCGCTGAACTGTGGTTGATGGCGGGGTGCTGGGTGGAAAGGTGTCCTCAGAGAGACGTAATGTATGCAGGGCCAAATGAAAGAGTGGGGCAGTGGTGTGGATTCGGATGGGGGTTAACATGGCTGTGGCATTTTGGTTGTGTGCTCCAGGGATGTGCTGTGTACTGAGAGAGGGAGAGAGAGAGGAGGGTTGTAAAAAAAGATAAAGTGAGAGAAATAAAGAGCAGAAGCGAGGTGAAGAGAGAAAGAGAGTGAGAAATAAAATAGAGAGAGAGAGAGAGAGAGAGAGAGAGAGAGAGAGAGAGAGAGAGAGAGAGAGAGAGAGAGAGAGAGAAAAGCAGGGGGAGGGGTTAGGGAGAAAGTCAGGTGAGGATAAACCTTCTAGTAATTAACTTCTAACCTATGGGAAAGTTTTTGAAAAGTAGGGACAAAGGCTAATTCTTCTGAAAAATTGCAATTACAACATTTGTAAACAAAGAACAAGAATGAGGAGGAAGAGTGAATCAAAATAAGCCATTTAACCTGCTTCCCTTTCTCTCTGTCTTTCACTCTCTCTCTCTCTCTCTCTCTCTCTCTCTCTCTCTCTCTCTCTCTCTCTCTCTCTCTCTCTCTCTCTCTCTCTCTCTCTCTCTCTCACTCTCTTTTTTTCCCTTTTCTACCCCCTCTCCCCATGTTCTTCTTTCTCTTCTACCCTCCTCCTCCTCTCTTTTTCTTTTCTCTCTATTCCTCACTCTCTCTTTTTCTTGAAGTCAAGGTTCTGATTTATGAGTCCGTTTATACGAAGGCCACATGTCTCTCCCAATGCTGCCATTGTCCCCGCAACCCTTCGTTTTGCCTTTCCTGAAAAACTACTGAACGTACTAGGAGATGCACAGTTATCTAAATGAAATCCCGGTTCTAAAAACGAGGCTCCACTTTTTGTTGTTGGATGGTCCAGCTCACCCTAAGGGACGGCTGAATTTGATCAAACTGATCTGTGGCCTGTTTGGTGGTGGTGCTTCTTCACAGTTACTGGAGGAAAATGCAAGAGAGAGGAAAAAAAACGAAGGCAGTCTACATGGGAGCCATTAATAATTCTCAGAAGCAAGGTTGTCCTGACACAGAGAAAATAGGGTATGCAGAGGAAGGCCTGTTTATTCCTCACATAGAATATCTTAAAATATTTAAATAAAATAAAAACAATAGCATATGATTCTATAATTGCTTAATAATATTATTAGTTAGTAACTGTAATTTTAGGACATCTTAAGATACCCCATTTTATCGTTTAAACTGTGAATTGTTTCAGTCAGAAAATCCCAGTGGGAAACCTCTCGTTAAGAACCAGAGGTGCAGCTGTGGATTCTTCCAGTGACTTGAGATAGAGACCCTGGAGAACACAGAAAAAGGCAAGTTAAAAATGATGAGGGTTTACGGTATCTTCTCCAAAAAAAAATCAAGTTTTTTTTTCTCTGTCTGTCTGTCTGTCTGTCTATCTGCCTGCCAGACTGCCAATCCATCCACCCATTTAGCTGTCTGTCTGTCTACAGTATAATTACAATTACACAATAACATTACTTTGGATTAGAACCCATGGACTTTGCGTTGCGGACATCATGTTGTACTGATCAAGAGTTTGAACGTGTGTTTCGGTGCGTTCTGCTTTGTGATTGGTTGGCCACCAAATCCAGTGTATATTCTTTATTCTTTTTTGTAGTCTTTAAACCCAGAGTTACTTGGAGTTCCAGATCCCTGTGACACAGAAGTGAAAAAGCGAAATAAAAAAAGCGAACGTCTAAAAAAAAAATGTAGATACTCCAAAGCCGTATTGCTTTCTTTTAATTTAACTGTATATTTTGGGCTTAAATATTCACCAGTGTTTTGTCCTCACCCTATCAGACTATTCCGAAACAACACGTGATGGACTTTTTGCCCTCAGAACAATCCTTCGGCCAACAAATCTATCCAGGGTCACTGTTAGGCCTGTGTCTGCCCGAGCTGAGATGAGGTGTGTTGCTTCTGGGTCAGATGCTGCCACTGTAGGTTAAGCAACTGGTCTGATCTGTGTTGACAGTGGAGATACCTGTCAAGCCCGAAGAGACAAGAGCTTCCAGCTAGAGAGTGAACTTTCACACTGACCGCTGCTGGGAGGAAGGAGGAAAACTCACAGTCGCATCTTCAGTCTTCTGACATTGTGCAATGTTTTTTTTTGGCCATAACAATAAGGACCGTGGGCCGCTGACGTAGTCGCCTTACAGGTAGAGAAACTCGTCTATGTGGAGTTTGCATGTTCTCCCTGTGCTTGAGGGGGTGTGAGTGTGAATGTGTGTGTCCTGGTCTGTGATTGGTCGTCCATCAATATACCTCATATGTTTCCCGCCTTCAGGCACAGAATGGCTGGGATTGGCCCAAGCTCCCAACGACCTGGAAATGGAAATGCTACTCCCAAATTTAAAGGATCAAGACCAGGATCAGGATCGGAACAGGATTACCACAGCCCACTATAGCAGAATGTGCATGGAAGGCCAGGCAGTGGCAAATTAAAAAGACGGTCGCAAAGTTCACATGCCCACCATCTAATGGGTTTTTAAGGTGATGGGTTTCCACTCTTTATCACATTTGTAAATGGCCCCTTATTTACCCACGTGTGCGAGGGTCCGCATGAGGGGGAGGAGGACTTGACCTTTGCAGGAAGAGACGGTGTCTGAGAAGAACACCGCTTGCTGCATCTTAATGGCCGCCAAACAGCGACAACGCCATTCTCTGATATTTGCTTAAACATGAGCACAATACATATCAAAGATATTTACAAAGAGAGCACGGTCAGCAGCTGCCCAATGGAGACGGAAGCCAGCAGCCGAGGACACTGCTGGAACACGACATCATCCTTTATGATGTTTGACGCTGAGAGAATCCCTGAGAATTCATTTCCAATGGATGACGAAACAATCTTAAACAAACTTAAACATTCCCATTAAATACAAAAAAAATCGAGCAATGTAGTGTACCCAAAAGTGGAATAAGTAGAAAATGGATAGGGTGGATTTTTATATATTCTAATTTGTTTAATTAGTATTTAATCATTTAACATAAGTACATCTTATACAATAGTATCACTATATGTCCCTTTCATGTACCTTCAATAATACTATTACACTTCAAATGATTTAAGACTCATCACTTGATTTTTAATGTTATATGTATCCTGTTAGTATAAAACTAATATTTAAAGGGTCGGGGTTAGGGTTAAAATTGATAACCCTGATTATTTAACACAGTGATAATGTAATACATCACAAAATACTGCAATTTTTTTGTATTAATTATTTATAGATATTATATCAATAATACAAAATACAAATAATACTTAAAAGAAGGAATTTAAGCATTTTATATATATATATATATATATATATATATATATATATATATATATATATATATATATATATATATATATAAATTATGCATGACAATATAGTGAGAAAATTGATGTTACACACAGACAATTTTGTCATGAATATTGTTTTAAAGAACGAGAGTGACATAAACAAGATCTAGTGTGTTTGGTGAGACATTGGATTTCGGGTCACAAATAGTTTTTTTCCTCTTTGAAACGCAGGCTCTTGCTCTCTAGTGGTGGTGATATATTCCAGGGCAGAGGTGACGCTGTTCAAGAGGGCCGATTCTGTCATTCGGCCATAGCATAATTCCGTAACATAGTATAATGGAGCTCTGGATCCAAAATGGAAGTTTGTGTCTTTAGGCTAGCGTTGCGTGATTAACCCACGCCGCCTCGTTTATATACCTGCTGTACGGTCGTCTTGCCCGCAGCCAAAGCCACGTCTAATGTTCCCTTACCTCTCGGCACAGACCGGGCACGGATCACGAATGCATGAATTTGTCTTGTTTCCTTTCTGCATAACTTCTGAATGTATCAAACTCTGACGGCAGATTCTAGGCCAGTTAATCTATTCCTGAGGGGAGCTCTGCAACTTTAAAGGATTGGAAAGAAAAAACACTTTTCCTTGCAAACACGAAGCCCCACACCGTTCTTACTTTGTCTTCGTCTGTCCTTTTTGTGCCCAGTTGTCATCACGAAGGCAAATAGCAGTCGCGCATTTTAAAAGCACATCACGCTCTCTAAGAGAAAAATTGCACGGAAGGGCTGAGAAAATTACAGGTGAAACAATTGATGTCAGGGAAACAAATGTGTGGCTGGGAGTTCTGTTAAAACGGCTGCTCAAAGGGACTGTTTCTCTCACTGTGTGTGTGTGTGTGTGTGTGTGTGTGTGTGTGTGTGTGTGTGTGTGTGTGTGTGTGTGTGTGTGTGTGTGCGTGTGTGTGTTTGTGTGTGTGTGTGTGAGGAGAGAGAATTAAATAAAAATAAGGACGATTTAAGCATACTTATTTAAAATAGGAAGAAATGTATTTCCTTATTTGGAACAAACAAGTATTGGAAATTGTTTTGTTCCAAAAACACAAAGAATTATGGTTCACTTTCATTATAAAAAGATGGCTATTAATTTACCGTCAATTGTCAACAGCAATATATGATTTCTTTCAAAAACATTTTAAACATATTCTCAGAATTTCTTGTTTTTAAATTCATGAGACAGTTATGTAGCTAAATTAAACAATCAAAATCAAAACATCAAAGATTTAAGATTTTTTTATCAGAAGTTCATTTCATCATTTAACTTCATAATTTCACAGGATGACTGCTGTAAAATCACAGTAATGCATTGGAAACTCTTCTGCTGGCACTTTATTATCAATTGGTAAAAACATAAATAGACTGTAATTCACTAATACAGTAATATT
Source organism: Paedocypris micromegethes (assembly GCA_028031935.1). Taxonomy (NCBI): domain Eukaryota; kingdom Metazoa; phylum Chordata; class Actinopteri; order Cypriniformes; genus Paedocypris; species Paedocypris micromegethes. The sequence continues at coordinate 12,378,377 of CM051501.1, read as the reverse complement.
CTGTTAAATAATTTTACTGTATGAAATTAATTTTTGTAAAACAAGAAGAAGTGTCTATTGTAGGTTTCAACATCACAAGCATCTCAACACGCTCTTGAATCTTCTATTTTTATTAGAATTTAGTTTTAAGCCATTTACAAAAAAAGCTCTAGTTTTTATTTGGCAACACAAACAAATTCACACTTCTTTTTTTTTGCTCATTAATTATGCAGTTACGAAAAATCCGCAATGTAGAGAATGAAAGAAAGGTGAAAATGAACGGTTCAGCTTTGCCTGCTCGCTGAATATTCATAGCGTGTTTCTCTTCTCTTCTTCTGTCATTGTTTGTTTGAGTTTGCAACAACTTCCTATTCCGAGAAACTGTGAGATGCTGGAAATCAATCAGGAGAATGAGAAAAAGGTGTCTCAAGTCGTCACTAACCACTGCTTATGTGTCTATCACGCGCTGTGGATGCTTGATCTTCACCTTCATCAAACCTCGTGTCAAAATGGTGTAAAGTTGTCTGGTTAAAGGCAACAGTGTTCCGAGCACTTCCCACGGTTTATAAAGTGCCTTATATTGTTCTATTCAAAGTCATTAACATTATTTAACTGCGGACATCACCGTTTTTCATTTTTAGCTGAGCTCTAAAAGCACTTAGGCATAATTATTTCACCACAAACCCTTCGGCAAAGAAGACTTCCATCTTAAATCTTCTTACAAATCAAGAGGAATTCTACACGCTTTTCCTGAAGTCTGAAGTATTCCCGTTTTTTATATCCTACATTTTGTTTTTATTCTCTGACACTTTGGATTTCTAGAACTGCACACCACAATAATTGGGATGCAAATTGCAGCTGATGTTAAAATGCTTCTTGAAAGTGGATGGAGATGTCTCTTTAGAAGCCAAAGTGTAATTCTTCATCCACTTTCTTTCTATTTTTGTGTCAATAAACCTTTTCGTGCTTGGGATGAGGTCAGACACCAGCTTTTTATTCATCTTGTGAGGATTTGCTGCTCTTGTAAACCACTTCAAACTACCCAGAAGGGGGTCAGAGACCCCTCAGTTAATTTAGTTTTATCGTTTTCCCTCTTCTGCCTGACCTCAAGCGCATTGGTTTGTTGAAGTGCGGCCTTTCAGTTTCATGTAGTTTATTTTGTTCATTTTTTTGTCTCCTGAAATAAAGCAAATTGATGAAAAACTTCATCGAAGTTCGAGAAATTGAAGAAAGGGTTTATTAATTATATTTAATTAATGTTCTATACAGAATATAGATTACTAAAAAAAACAGACACAGACAGACAGACAGACAGACAGACAGACAGACAGACAGACAGACAGACGGACAGACAGATAGATAGATAGACGACAAAAGCAGACAAAATAAAGAAGTAATAATAGTAACACTTTATTATAAGTGAAGGGGCATCCGGTTTTTATGTCATAGTTTTCATTTGTAATCGAAGTGCATTACATTTAAAAAACACACTGAACTATGTGAGGCATTTTAGCTAGTTGTACATTCTATTAACCTTTATTATTAAAGCATTGTCATTGTTCTTGTATATTAATATTCTAAAGTAGTGTAATTTATATTCTAAATGTACTCTTAAACCATCTTTCATTTGTACATTAAAAACAATATTAGACACATTTAACTGTAAATGAACAAATTGGTATAAACATTTTTTGTTCATACACTATTGTCTTTGTTGGGATAATCTCTGGATGCTGAGGTGAATACTCCGGTCAGCTTTCTGTTATTCTCCTAAAATCCTTCTTGTGAGCTTAAAACACTCCTAAAATCCACCTCAGGGCTTCAAACCCCTATCTTCACACAAACACCTCACTAGTAATCCTAAACCCAGCTCGTGTGCAGAGGACCAGAACTAATGAAGACAACTGTTCAATTACCAGCTCAATTAATACAAGTGCTTGGAGCTTGAGCTCAGAGGGAAGACATTACACAGTAGATGTTGTGGCCGAGCATAAGCTAAACCTCCTATGGCGATTCCACATCCAATCTTGGGGCTTAAATGTTAATGCCGTGGCCTGTGTAAAGTGCTGGTTGTGGATGTGAGTTGGGTTTTATGAGAATATAAACAAAGTCTTTGAGGATCAATGACGCTCTCAAGTGAAAGCTGAGAAACTCTGACTTTAAGCTCAATAATAACTTCAATAATAACTGTGACTTTAAGCTCTGATAAAATACCAAAAATTTGCTAATGTGGTCCGTAAAGTAGCTTGAGAAAGAAAGTGGTCTTGGAATATTGAATATTTTTTTGCATATAGTTCAATGTAAAACTACATAATTGGTTGGTTTGAATGGTATTTTCAATTTAAAGCATGTCAAAAAGCCTTTGAGAGAGAAACAGGGATGTGCTTTTTTTCGGTGACATAAGGATACTTGTGTGGAGTGCACAGTACCGTTTCAGGTTAAAATGTGTTCAGTTGAACTAATTCAAGCTGAAATTAGTAAGCAAAACTTGAATCAAATTCAAAGATCAGTCAATATGAAACTTGTCTGCTAAATTATTTTCCGTAAAAATTATTTCCTTCAATATTTAAAAAAATTGTAATACTGCATTTGTAATAGTTCAGCAGAAAGATCTGTACAATATTGTCTCATGTGGACGTCATCTGTTTCCTGTTTTCCTCCAGCACAGTGATGCACGTTTGACTCCTGCTTTCTCTCTATATTGGTAAAACTGCCAGAATAAGATAAAGGAAAAGCGCAGTTCTGCAACCCAAATGAGGTTGGTCGCCTCCCAATGATTAAAGATGCAAGATGCACACATAATTACAAAAAAACTAATTATTTCTTTGAAAATGAATAATAAAACGGAGGGTCCACGGGGGAGTTAAGTCTAATTATTTCATTTAACTCTAAAAAAGGCCCATGGGGATATTTTTTTGCTTTTCGTCCATTTTCATTTGTTCTCTTTCTCTTATTATGTTGAAATATGGGCAGGTAGTCGTCTGTAGGCCTTCATCATCCATTAAGTATTCATTCAAACAAATGCAAGAAATTAGATACATTTGTAGGAATAAAATAGAGAAACATGAAAAAGATGCACTTTAATCAATGAATACATTTTTTCATCCATTCATCCGACAAGCCATTTATCCATTTCGGGGTCACAGGAAGCAGGAGCCAATCCCAGAAACGCTGGACCTGAAGGCAGGATACACCCTAGATTTGTGGCCAACCAATTACAGAGCAGGACTCACAAACACACATTCACACTCTCACTCACTCTGAAATTGTCCTTCTAATTCTCCTGCGTGTTCTTAGACTGTAGGAAAAAACGGAGTTCCAGAGAAAATCCACTCAGGCCACGACCAGGACAAAGGCCAATCATGAGCCATTTCTTCCTCTCATGCTTGTTAAGCAACAAACGAGTCTCAATTGACTTAGAGAATAATAAAACAGATTCTATCAATCTCAGGATCTTCTGCAAAACCCGTTTTTTGGATCAGCTTGGGGACTAGATTGATTCTCTGGAGATTCTTAGTACCACAAGCTTGTCTCCGGGCGTGAGCTCTCATTGGCCTCCACTTTCCCTAATCAGTCATCCACTTCAATCCCTTCATTCCTCACCACCTTCCTGCTGGAGGTGGCAGTGGACGGCGGTATATCAGGGCTGCGACAGAACCGCCCCGGTCCATTCTACATACCGCGTCCATGTATTGGTTTTTCATATAAACATCTAATGGTAAGACAAAACCCTGTGGCAAACATTTTGTCAGCTTGAATTTCTTTTCTTTTTTAGGGACTGAAACCATAGAAGTACCTTGCAAACTTGAAAAATGTTTAGATTTCCTAAATGTGTTTGACTGAGTTCAGTGAAAATAAAATTGTACAGTATTGACCAAACATAAATACAGTATGTTTGTAAATAATACCACCAGAAGCATATAGAGATATGTTTGAGAGATTTGTCAAGACCTTCCTTGACAAACAGAATGATCCCAATCTCATTGTCTTGTCTTTTTTCTTCTCTCATGAGTGAACTCAGTATAGCTACTTTTTCGAAAAGCTCTTCATGACACGTAGAGATCGGTAGCTTTATAAAAATAAACTGATCTTGAACTTGATAACACAAAATGTGCACATTGAGAAATGCCCAGCTTTTTCATTATCACCAGCTTTTTCCTTCCACTAGATGCAGTGCTCAAATTCGGACCGAGTCTTATTCAGTAACACACTTTGGCCCGTTTCCTCTAGGCTGAGCTGACTCTTCCCAGGCTATTTGCTGGAGAAATGTCACTATGTAACTATGTGACTGTACACGGACCATTGGCACGTCTGGTGTTCCTCAACCAAAGTAGACTTTGAAAAGCAGTTTTTAATCTTTTTAAACCTACAAGACGAATGACCTTAACAACAGCAAAAAAAGAAAAAACAAAACCCTTAAAATGTCTCACTATCTTCTACACTAGTTATTTTAACTCGAGTTCTTTTGTCTTCAATATGTCTTCTGGCAATGCAGCCATGTGTGATAGTCAAATTTAACGGATAGAGTGTGATGATTATACTCATCATAGACGCCACACTGCACGAGAGGCTGCGAACTGTAAGAATGGTGACAGCGATGATGGGTTGATGTCATCGACCCGCTGTGAACTGTACTCTCACTCAAGACACCTCACACCAAACTGGCGGTGACATCCATACACCCTGTCACTTCAGGCCCCGAGGTGATGGCACTGCTCTCCCCATTACAAGGGTCTCTCAGGAGACTGTGCTTTACTACCCATGATGTGGAAACACATTGATACCCCTGTGACAGTGTAATTAGCAACATTCTAAACAAACTATTATTGTTTTTCTACAATAATGAACTTTTATGAAATGTGGAGGTTACTTGATGCATAATCTTTTTGCCCAAAGCTTTGAGTAACACGTTTTTAACTACTCATTTGTTTTAGGAATAAGTTTAAATGGCACATATTAAAAACATCAAAAGCAATAAAACAGCAGAGCGTATTATAGAACCATACAGAAAGTAGTTACAAGTTAAATAGTCAGATAATCAGCATATTAGATTATTATAGCAACACAAATAAGGTTTTGAAATGTACTGATGTACTGGTAGGTTTTACTCATATAAAATCGTGGACAAACTATGTAAAATAATATATAAATAAAATCTTGTACAAAAGTGAAATAAGCTAATTAATACTAAATGGTAGGGCGGCACGGTGGCGCAGTGGTTAGCGCTTGCCTCACAGCAAGATGGTTCCGTTTGACACTTGAGGTGTGAGTTCAAGGTCGCGGCCGGTCGGGGCCGTTCTGTGTGGAGTTTGCATGTTCTCCCCGTGCTTGCGTGGGTTTCCCTCGGGTTCTCCGGTTTCCTCCCACAGTCCAAAAACATGCGCTTCAGGCTAATTGGAATTGGAAAATTGACCACATAGGTATGAGTGAGTGTGTGAATGTGTTTGTCTGTGTGTCCCGCTCTGCGAATGGTTGGGCACCAATCCAGAGTGTGTACCCCGCCTCCGGCCCTAAGACGCTGAGATAGGCGCCAGCTCCCCGCGACCCTGTAAAGGATGAAGCGGTAGAAGATGACTGACTGACTAAATGGTGTTAATTATCCTTTGGTGTTGAATTGTGTTAACTGCGTTAATTTTGTTAATATTGTTTCACAGTGTTAAATTATTTAGAGCAGTGTTAATGTTTTTCCCCCAAAAACTGTTTTAAAACTTTTATTATGTAACATGAAGTTACTTTGTCTCAGATTCTGAGGAAGACCTCAGACGAACACTCATTTCTAGCATTAAATGAAACTATTATAGAGGTATTTAACTCAGCAAAGTTGACTGTGTTGCATTTGGATTCTAAGCCAATTACTCGGGGTCCAAGGTAGTTAGACCCCGAGTGATCTACGGGAAAATTGCTGAAAAATCCTATGGTCATAACTAAATGTTAAAGTAATAAAGCACTTATACAATTTTATATTATACGTTAAATGTTATTGCGCATTATTGTGTATTTGTGTTATAATAAATTAGCCTTTATATACATTGACCATTTGCAAGGTCCTTTTTTTAGAGAAAGTATGACGGTTAAACAAAGCACTGGTACAAAAAAGGATCAAGAACATTGCAAACATTAAATAATTTTACTGTGGACAAAAATGTCATCAAAATAATATTTATATTAATTTATTTTTGTGCAAAAATCACTCTAAGTACAGTAACATTCTGTAACAACAGTAGGACTCCCATTTTGTTCTAACTACAAATACTGTTATGATTGGGTTTATGAATTCTAATATGAATATTCCAAAGACTCATAACAAAATGTATTCTTCATTCCAATATAAGATCTCCGGGTTCACTTCCTTGTGTTTATGGTGTGTTTTGTGCAGGGCTGGTGGCCACGCTTGAGGTAGAAATGATGAAAAAGAGGACGGAGAGCTGTGTGAGATCCTCACACTTCACTCAGCATCTCAGCAGGCCCAATGGAAACTAGTGAGGACTCCACTGGCTTTTTAGGTCCCTTTGAACAGGTGCTTTTTTCCATTGCTGCTGGCTTCTCTTTGGATCTCCAAACACAAAGAACGACTATATCTCATACATTTAAAGCCACTGCTTGTTTGTGGGTAAGCACACACGTTCACTCCTGAGCACATGAGTACAAATACACAAGCACTCTTTGCGTTTTTTCTCTGAGGGAAACAACACCTTTGCCCCTGTTTATTTGTTCTCCCAATATGTGTGAGTGGATCTAAATCACCCAAAAACGTAGGTGAAGTTGAGAGGCACAATATCCTCAGGGTTTTCCCTCTTTCTTTCTGTCCGTCTTTTTCTCTCTTTCTCTGTCACTCTCCTAAAGACTCCCCTGGATCTCATGAATTTTGTATGAGGTTGAAGCGTGATTCATCTTGGCATGGTGAGGGAAGTTGTCCTTTGTCTTCTGCTCTGTTGGCCAATAAGAGGTTACCTCAGGTATGGAGGAAGGTCTGAGAGTTGTGCTGGACTCAAATATGTCAACGTTGAGAATAAAGAAAAAAAAGTAATGGTCTTTCTAGAGGTGTTGGAGTCTGACCTACAGTTCTCATATTAGAAATCTTCACACCGAAGCTGTGAGAAAATGTGTGTGAACCCACCATTGTCATACAAAATCCTTCAGCACTTTTTCTAATCTTAATCCAAACTCAAGTGTAAAATCAGTCCTAAAATCCTATCTTGACCATCAAACAGGCCTTTTGTCGAAGTTGTGGGATTTGCCAAATGTGGCGTTAACAACACCAGGGTAGTGGGTTCAATTCTCACCAAACCTAATTAAACTAAATTAATTCCATGTATAACTGTAACACAGTGTAGCTCTCTTTGGCAATGAGCGTCTTCTAAATTCACACATTTATCACATGGCAGAAGAAATCAAAAGTCTCTTTTTTTGTTTGAAACATTCTTTGCATGGATAACATAAAGTAAGCCAACCAATTCGAAAGCGAAGCAAACAAACCAGCAGACGGGAGGTTTGCTTTTGTTCATTTTTCCGTGGTGGGAGACGGAGGGATGCTGAGAGGATGATAGCGTGCAGGTCTTGGAGATTTCTACATTACGCTCTCCAGCCTGTAGAAACCGCAACAGACGCAAACACACGCTCAACAAAAAGAGGGAAATCTTGTCAAACCAAGAAGTGAGTAGATTAGAGCTACTCGCCTGCCTTCACAGCCTAAAGAGCGTGGTCATTCCTGGAGGGATTTTAGACACTGAAATGGAGGAATAGAGAGAAAAGTCTAAAGGCTACAAAGCCACCGATTTCATACTACACATGTGGATTAAGCGTCACCATTTCTCCCTTAAGCCTAAAAATGCCCATGTAACAAATTACATTGTAACTGTGGCAGGGTGGCTGGGCCTGCATTCAGACGCCTGGCAGTGCCCACCCTGTGCCAGATTGTCTGCGGGCAGCGTTCGTTCCGCCTTTGATCCCATGCCAGATCAGCCTCACGGGCTTTTGGCTCTCCAATCACTCCGGGATCAATAAGCTGGCATGTCGTCCTCATCAAAAACGACCCAATTAGCAGACCCGGATGTGTTCTGACAGGCACTACCTGCCCGAGCGAAGCAGCACGAGTCGCCGCCGCTGTTTTCCCACTTGCAACGCCTCCCGTACGCTTTGAAAACAGCCAGAGTTGAAAATGTAGTTGTTTGTTTCAGTCTTCCCTACCTGTCTCTGTGTTGACTGCCCCCACCACCCCCCACCACCCTTAGGGTAGTCTTTGAAGAGCGGTTTGGGTGTCAGAGGCACGAGTGCAGAAAGCAGTTTAACTAAAACTGTAGTGAGGTGATTAGAGTACCTACTGACAGGGAACATTGTTCTCCCACTGACTGATTGTCAGCACTCATCTTGCCGACTGACAGGCCGAGTCTTTCTGTACACCCACCCCCTCCTTCTGGCTCAGAGCGCTCTGCGTGTGCGCGCACTTTAGCATTGACGCTATTATGCGTGCCTAGCAAAACCTCCGCCGGAGCACTCAATCTTTCGCGCGCACGAGGGCTCTCGCAAAGATGGAGGTAGATTCATCAAAGATTCATACGTCACTCACTTCAGGAATCGGTGTGCAGCGGAGAACTACACCAGATTCTCTTTGATTGGGCCACGATCAGACGCCTTCCTGTCATTTTTCATGCACCGCTTTCAGTTTCCACATCTTCTGAGATTCCGCCTCTCTGCTAGCACATCAAGCAGTCCTCCAGGCTATATTTCAGCAAATAAAGCTGCTTTAGGAATACCCAGCCTGGGTTTAGCATAGGGCTGACGTCCACAGAGAATTAGAAAAGATGTCTGACTTTAATGGGAATTTCTTCCTTCAGGTGAAACTATTGGTGTTCTGTGGTTCAGTTAACCTAATGCGTGAAGACATGTGTATCTGTGAAAGATTGATAAAGTAGCAGTCAATTTATCCTAATGTTCAGACTATAATTTTTTTTAAGAATTATATTATACATTCTAAATCTTTATAAATCTTATAATGTGTGTCCATATGTGAAGAAAAAAAAATTGAAAATGTATGTTTCCTAAGGGTACATCTTTAATATAGTCTTAACATATGTCAGAGAAATATGGTATGTTAAATGCAATTAAGCTGTCTGGCTAAAATTGTAGATTGTCAACACCATAAATGAACAAATTTGACTCAATTAACAGTTCAAGTATGATTGTTTAACAAAGACACTGTGTAACTGTAAAGATGTCTGCTTACTGTACAAATGTTTGTTTTTGTCTATAATATAGTAGCAAACCAAGTAAAATAATTTCATGTAATTAAATGTAAATTATGATTTGAGATTCATTGTGACAAATCTTGACTTATAAATAAAATAAATTAATGAATTTAAATTGAGAATTTGACTAATTTTAGAGTTTTAGTTATGAAAGATAATGAAAAATTGGGCAACGCTGATGCAAGGGAAAACTTCATGAATACTATTACGTCCATGCTTGATTCGTCATTTTTCTGTTATGAAGTTACAGCTATGATTTACATTGTGATGAAGCTGTTATGTTTATTGCAGTCATAAACATGTTTATGATGTTAACGGTTTACTTGGAGTTTTTCCATCCACATCAGATTATTCATCACGTTATTTTAAACGTAACCTGTAAGGTTTTATGTAAGATTTATATGGGCTACAAATTCCCACACTCCTCCACACTTTCCCCAATGTTTTGCACTTTCCCCACACTTTCACTACTGTACATTGTTTGAAAAATACAAACATTATTGTGACTAATATGCTTTCTCAGAATTTATACTGTGAGCAGTTTACATTTTTTGAGTAAAATGCTCAATCAAAGACAACATTTTAATTTCAATAGAGGTACAAAAAACATTTACTTTTTATCTTCCTATCTCACTCTCTCTTTCTTTTTCATTATCACTCTCTGCCCCCCACCCACTTTACTGTATAACGTGCCTGTATAGATCCATCTGGTCCGTGATGGAATATCTGGGTTCAACAGCTGATGGCCTGTAGCTCCGGGCTGGTCATAGTGAAGGCCTTTCAGGTCTCTGCTGCCATGTTCCAGCAAGCTGCTTGCATAGACAAACATTTGGCACAGACACTACAACCAGCTGGAGCGGGCATCACTGCCATGCTGGACGTCCCCTAATGTCACTCTCTTTATCTGTCACACAAGTCAGGTTATCTACTACTACTACTACTACTACTACTACACACACACACACACACATACACACATGCACGCACGCACACACACACACACACACACACACACACACACACGCCACTGACACACTAGACCCATGGCTTCAGTGTAAAGTAAAATGCAATTGAACTTTCTGAGACTGTTCTCAGATAAAATATGGTGTAATTTGACATAATGTCGAGTCAAATCAAAAATTCGGAAGCAGATGTCTGGCAGAGAAACTAAAGACGCTGATATAATAAAAAGGTATTTTAAGGTGAGGCAGCTGAGGGATGATCCTGAGGCTACACTCATTAAGCCCGTGTTTCAAGATTGTTTTACTGATAGAATTCATACAGTATGTATTCTGTCAAACTTGATATGATCTCTGATTAGATCCACCTTTTTGAAGCGGTTCAGACAGAGCGTCTACATCTGGGGAAGTGAGGTCCTGTGGGGTGGAGGAGGTTGCAGCTGCGCTCTGGAGCAGGTGTGTGAAAGTGGATGAACTCGGATGTGACTTGTCCACCGCGCGGCTTTTACCTGCAGCTACAGGCTACAAATCTCTCAAATTGACTCAATTTCAGGATGTTACCTCAGTGAGGCATGCTATTACACCGCTCAGTCTCTTTTGTGTGTTGGACGAATGCTGAGGTATTGTGTGATACGTACAGTTGAGGACAATAATTTTAGCCCCTTAACAAAGTTGTCATTGTTTTAATTTTAAGTTCAAGGTGCTTTTAAACAGAGAAAAAAATATATTTAAGTACATATGTGGATGTGTGTGTGTGCACCTGCAAGCACACCTATTTTTCCACAACATTTTCTTACTTTTTAACTCAGTAAGATGGCATTTATGGATTGTTAATGTGAATGTGTAAATGTGTAACTGTGTGAATGTATATGCATGTACATAATGTAGCTAAATTTATATGTATACATATATTGTATAAATAAATATACTGTATATCAATCACACATACACACACACACACGCACACGTGTGTGCGTCCACGCGTGTGTGTGTGCGTGTGTGTGCGCGTGTGTGTGTGCGCGTGTGTGTGTGTGCATTTGTGTGCACGCTCATCCATACATTTTTTTGTTTAAATTTTGCCTGCTGATACTTGCATTTTTCTTTAACATACTAGGACAGGCATTAATAAATGGCATTAAGGACATTGTTTATCTCCGAGTAAAACAGCGGAAGAGAACGGAGACTAATTTGTACACCTTGCTGCATCTTCCTGGCGAGAAGACGGAGACTCTAATAAAAAGATTTTCCAGGTTTACCATTATCTTTTGATATATGTCAGGCTTGCAGGTGCTTTACTATGGCCTGGAGGGAGAGGAGGTGTTTAAGATAAAAGACAGGTTATTATTATGTGACAGAGATTCAACAGGACCTGCGGGTCAGGACACTAATATTGGCTAGACAGAAAAATCTGTTTGGGATGCTCATGAGCAGCTCTGCCCATCTGATATTTAGGAGAATTTTTATAAATATTGCTATGAAAGATTATCACAAGCGTAAGAATTAGTCCGGACCATTGTTTGAAATTTGTATGCATAATTAACAAGATCAGATAAACATACAAGATAAGGTTTAGGATAACCCAGTGACATGGAAAAAATATTTTTTGAACAAGAAACACACAAGTGTCTTTTTAAGGGAAATTTCACTCTCTCTGACCCACAATGGTGGGACTTGACACTTTTTTTGCAATTTTACACAACAAAATCCAACCTAATCCATAATTACTTTTCACAACAATTTGCATATTTTGTTGATTTTTGGCACCTGTCATGTTTATCATAAAGATAGACTTAGACGTTAAAGAGACCAGCTGCTCTTTGTGCATCTTGGCATTAATGTTTTCTGTTTTGTCTCTTTTGTATGTTCTTTGCCTATTCTCAGACAGTATATGAGTTACAAAGTTGTAAAACGTACATGCTAATATTATTTAATTATTTAATATTACTTCAGCATTTTCAGGCTTAAGAATAAAAGTTTCAATCCCATTGGTCAGCAAGACTTTGCGCAGTGTCATGGTCCAACTTTCAAGCAAAAAAGACGCAAATGCACAATTTTATTTATTGAAGTATATACAATAAATGTGTACAACATTTGTTATAATGTGAGAAGATAATAAATTGATTTTTCATAAATAAATTAACACATAGAACATAAAATAATCTTAAAACAATGCATTCAAAAATATATTATCTTCAGAAAACTATTGTTATTGATATAAAATTAATCTCTCTCTCTCTCTCTCTCTCTCTCTCTCTCTCTCTCTCTCTCTCTCTCTCTCTCTCTCTCTCTCTCTCTCTCTCTCTCTCTTTCTGATAGATACAAACTACTACACCAATCTTGAATATCTATTTTTTCAACAATATTGTATTAGAGTTTGTTGAAAGAAGCATTGATTATACGATAATTGTTGAACACCTTAGAGAGCAAGATAATACAGTTGTTGCAACTTGTTACTGAAAATTAAACAAGCAACAGTTCCCCGACGATGGCATATCAAGCTAGGTTCACCAGGAGTAGAACAGTTTGTTTAGCGTGCCGGCATGGGCACAATCACTTTGAAAAGTCATCCAGAGAAGCAACAAAAAGTAAAACACCTTTCTGGATAATTAACCCAAATCCTTTCAGTGTGGGTTTTTATCTTGTTTTAAAAGCTTGAAACTTGACCATTAACCTGAAAATGGATGAGAGAGCGCTCTCTACGTGACTGTTTCCTTCCACAAAATGTGACATAAAAAGCCTGTAAAATGAAATGATGAGTTTAAAACGTCTTTTTGAGGCAAACCCAATTAGGGCTCTGAGTTTTTTTCCCCACCTCACAAAAAGCCTTACATTAGGACGAGGGCTAGTTATTAGTTCCGCAGTCGTTATTTTACAAATCATTCCTGTTTGCCTTCCACGCGCTCTGCCTGAGAGTGGGCTCCAATTAGAAAGGCATTAAAACGGCAACCAGGACTTAGCTGCATTACACCCGGCAATGACATTCCACCTACCATTATGTTATTAGCAAAGCCAGTATCGAGTGTGGAAAAGGGCTTTTAATTGAAAGTAAAAGAAATAAAGGGAGCTGTTTGCTTTGCAGTCGGGTCAAAACTCAACCTGGGCCTATTCACTTCTAAAAGCTGCCACCGCACAAATGCTGCTTTTCACAATATGCTTTTGCATCATTCCATAATCAGATTGGACTGCCACGACTTTTATCATAAAATTAAAAAGAAACATAAAAGGTGCTTAGATTATATAAACTAGTGCTTACCTAAACAATATTCACACCAAGTAAAAAAAAAAAAAGAGAAATAAAACAAGAAAACATTTTCAATTAATGAAGTTTGTGTCATATAAGTGTAATACGAGTGTTACGTTGAGAGCGTCAATATTGTGTCTCAGATTTGCTACACTCTCGACTCTCGAGAAATGGAAAAGTGGTTTGAAAAAAGTATCTTTTGTATGTATGGATGTCTTGATGAAATGTCTGAAGTTACTTGGACTTTACAAGTTATAGGAAGCTCTTGTACAGTTATTTCCAGAGAATCACTTGTTTGATTCGCTTGAGAATGATTCAGTTTGGTGACTCAAATTTCTCAAACTATTGACAAACATAAAAACAACAAAGCTAAAACAGTGAGTTTATCTAGTTAATTCATCTGTCTATCTAGACTATCAAGAATAGTTTTGACTTGGTGTAATCATCCAGAGCAGCTATCGGTCAATTTCCGTTCTAGGAGTGAAACTGGATTCACCATATTTGTCAAAAAAGTTCCAAATTGCTGTTTTTGCAATTGGTTTTGTAAAACTAAAACAATTGACTATCCGAATAAGTGTAGTATTTGCGAACTGAAAGAACTCACAAGTATAATAAAAAAAATATAGCTGCATATCCGTTGAATGAATGACACCACAACATCTTCATGACATACCAGGCTGTCCTGACAAACATTTGGTGTGTGTTGCTGTGTGTTGCTTTGGGCCGGAGCTGCCGACAGTAACGATGAACGGTGGGTTTGCGTTCCTTTTCCAGCCTTGCTGCTGACCTCAGGTCAGGGCTGCTGCAGCGGGAGAGGAGAACTGTGAATAAATCTGCTTAGATGCATACATGCAATAAAATAGTATCTCATTAAATGCGAGAGAAAGTGTGTGTGTGTGTGTGTGTGTGTGTGTGTGGTGTGTGTGTGTGTGTGTGTGAGTATGTGTGTTTGTGGGTTATTGCATTATCATTTACAACAATTTTTACCTGGCTGCAATAGTTTCGACAAAAATTATGGTTGTGCAGAACATTACAATAATTTTTCAATCGGATACCACTTTCTAAAATATTTTATATATAATATATATATATATATATACACAAAATAAAATTTACACACACACACACACACACACACACACACACACACACACACACACACACACACACACACACACACACACACACACACACACACACACACACATCATAATGTGTACCCCTCCCCTCATTTCTTCAACAGTCTTAACCCAGATCATCAAAATAGCCCTCCTCTCCTTTACTCTAACCTTAAGTAAGTTCAGCCCTAAAATCACACATTGACCCTTAAAAGTTTAGGAACCCAGCCAAAAGACACCACAGGTGCACATAGTAGTCCGTGATAATGATCCACTTTAATATTGAAACTATTAAATATCATAGGTAGGTAAGTTGGTGGGTAGGGTGGTAGATGATTTTATACATGTTGTATGCATTTCTAAAAATATGTTAATTATCTAATAATAAAATACAAAGTATTTATTTTATTATTAAAAGTTGGACCTAAACTCCAGATTTTTCAAAAACCAGATAACTGACTCATTTTAACTTTCTGCTACTACACAATTGTAATAATACCAATATATAATATTGTTTTTATTAAAGTTAAATTGATTGCAAGTGAAACTATCCAATCAATTTAGCTACAAAATACGCAAAAAAAGGTCTGCCTTTTTCATGAGTGTTGAATTGTGATTGTTTTGCACGGTTTATTGTAATTCACTAAACAAAAATGCAATTATCCAATATTCAGGATTACCAATCTAATAATCCAAACGCCTGACTCACCGTAGGCATATGATAATTATTATGATTGGCCAATCAGAACCTAACCCTAATCCTAACCGAAACTAATCTCAAACTGGGATCTGAGCATAATAAATAAAAAACCTAAGCTATGAAATTTTAACATAAAAGTTTCCATTGGCTG
This sequence comes from Paedocypris micromegethes, assembly GCA_028031935.1. Classification (NCBI taxonomy): domain Eukaryota; kingdom Metazoa; phylum Chordata; class Actinopteri; order Cypriniformes; genus Paedocypris; species Paedocypris micromegethes. Next base: position 12,362,984 of record CM051501.1, on the reverse strand, counting down.
CATATGTTCCATCACATTGCCTGGGTTAAAGGAACTCACCACTTCAGGGCATTCCCTTCATTTGCTTAGACAAGAAATGGGTTGTAGACCTAATGTGTTCAGCCTCTCGCCCCCTAAAGACCCCCTATCCAACTCTCTTTTTCTTGCTATAGTGCTGCCGTTTAGCCACAAGGCATTGTGTGTTTTGCAGCCGTGCCAGCAACTGTCTCCTGGACCCTCCGATGCTCTGAACCCACCCCGATTGAACTGAGGCCAGCCTGCTATGCTCTCTGTTTTATCTGACTCCCTCTCTCTTTCTTTTTTTAATAACTTCCTGGCCCCATAGGCACTTCCCTCTTTTTCGCTTTCCACTTCACACTCCCTTCCTTTTAATTTGACCATAGCTCTCTCTGGCAAAGCTGTGATGGCGATAAGAAAGGTATGGTGGAGTTTAACTGACAGCTCACCATCTTCCTGATTGTGTGTGCATGTGCAAATGTGTTTTTGTGCGTTTAGATCTGGACTCAATGCCACTCAAAGAGCTTTGCTCTTAAACACACCCTGTAGGGGGTTTCAATCTGTAATATTGCGTTAAACCAAGATGCTAGACTGTGAACGTGAATACTCGATAAGTCCCGGGAAAACCATTTGAATGTGATATGGTGTTTCCAAAAAAGCAGCAATTTCAAAGATTCTTTTTCAAGCTAAATTCTGCTCAGTTCCACAAATGCTCCACTATGTCTTCGCTTCATTTGCAGGCTCTTCTGATCTATCGGTTTGTAAGTTGTTCTCAAACCAAATCTTAAAGTTGTTTTTTTTATGAAAATGGTAGTGTTTTCCTTATAAAAACCTAATGTCTCATTTGAGACATATAAATCAGAAATGATATTATTATTTTTATTTTAGTTCAGTTTGTATACTAATATTGTTATTTAGTTCAGTGTGTATAAAAATATATAATTTTAAATATTGTAATGGGCAAAAGAAAAAAAAAATATATATATATGTTTGTGTGTGTGTGTGTGTGTGTGTGTATAATAATATATAATTATAATATATTACAATACATTGTATGTATACCGTACTTTATAAATATCTAAAAATGTATTATCCAGTGTCTTGGTTAACGGTTCCCATAAATTGTGTTCAAATGATTTAAAATTAAGATAAGCAGTAGCATTTGCACTTTTCCGGTGGTGGAGCACAAGAGACGGATGCGATTGAATGACAGATTAGTGAGGAAATAAGTAACGTACACTATCAGCTTAGCCCTAGGGGACCTAGTCTCACTTGTCATGGGATGAAGCGAAAGAGACCCCTGGACACCTGTCTGACACTTCTCATCAGAACTCTATCCCAAATCCTGCGGAGGGCTACTGATGGTCTGAATCTCACACCTTTAAGCTACTGTTAGCACTCAGCGCCTGTCACATCCACTTTAGAGAACAACAGCCTCGGGGTGCGTGAAAGAGGCAGTCATTGTAAAACAAAGAGCTGAAAAAAGCAAAATCCAAAGCATAATGGCATCATAATACAATGTGTCATCCACAATGTAGCGCCAAGCTTTAAAGAGATAGCCTTTTTTGGCTTGGCATTTATATCGTCTTGTGGGATTATGTAGAACAGACGTGTATTGTGGTTCGGAAAATAATACAGATGGTATAGCGGAAATGTTGACGACGTATGGAAATATTAAATTAGTGTGAAAATTGAATGTTCTACATTCTTGTAGAATTGTTCTTCTATTTAATGGACATTTTGTTTATTTAATTAATTAAAATTTAATTTTTTTATTATAGAGTATATCCACATTAATCATTTAACCTAAACATTTTTACTCACATTTCAATTGTGGAAACTCATGTGCTTTCAACTTTTCTGTTTTTTTTTGAAGATAAACATTCATCAAAATTTTGTTTACCACATACACATAGTAAAACATTTATTGAAACAAATTGAATATGTGTGCAATGCTATTATAAAAATGAATAGACTTGGAATTAAATATGAAAAGAAAAAAACATGACTGAAAACAGAATATGACCTAAATGACTATACCATTAGAAAATAAACAATATGAACATGAAAAATGTGCTAAAATTTGATCCATGAGGATTAAACACCAACGCACACACACACACACACACACACACACAAACGCTCAAAAGACGTAAACATATACAGCAGTCTAGGGTCAAATTTTTTAGATATTTGACGTCTTGAAATTATATATGTTTAATATCAATATCAAGCATCTGTGCACATTTTTGTTAGATATTGCCCGGCCCACGCGTGTTTCTTTTCAGTAATAGTGCGAATGTAACAGTCTCATGTCTAAGTACGGCTGGTCTGTTTCTCTCTTTCACTCTCACTCTCTCACCCTCTCACTCTGCATCCGCACTCCTTCGGCGCGAGGGCGAGCGGGGAGGGAGGTGACCTTGCCGGCTGTAATTAAAGTGAAACACCTTGACTTGTCACCATTGGCTCAGACAGCTTAAATCTCCCTAATGTAAATCGGCCCGCTGCTGACGCGCTGCTAGGCATGGCCACGGAGAAGATAGAGGCACTGGTGATCCATCTCTGTACACACACACGCACACACAAGGTCTCCCACCCAATTGTGTTAGCATGCATTTTTATTTATTTTTACACACAGCAGACGCTGTGTTACAAGGCTTCTTAGCCACGAAGCCTCCTGGGATAGCTTGGTGTTTGCTCAAGAAAAGAGGCTGAAATGTCACAAAGCGGTGAGCATATGTGGGCTTCATTAAATCATCTGATGTATTAACACTCGTTTGGCAAAAAAAGGAAAGTTGGTGTGCTTTTTTTTTTCAGGTACAGTCGGAATCTTAAATCAAATACAAAAGGAACCAAACAGTTGGGTTTACATCTGTGAGTTAAAAGAGCATATTTTGCTCAGAAAAGGATCAAAAGAAGAACCATTTAATGATTAGGGAATGAGAGACCGCCTCAAACGGAATAATCGGCGAGGAGGAATGGCTGCCAAACAGCTTTGGGCTGAATAGACCCGTGGCATGTGGAAGAATGTAGTAGGTCTGTGTGCCAACATCACCAGTTGTCGATGGCTGTTGCAGCCTGGGCATTGGGTACAGTGACAGCAGTCAGATGCCCAGACTGTGCCAGGCATTGTGCCCAAAGCCTGTAAACTAGAGGGGAGTCCAGTGCACGCCACATGCTGGCAAGGTTCAGGACACAAATGTTGTACCCACTTGTTCTGGGTCTCACAGTCCTCTTGGGTTGGCAGGGTTACGTAAGCAAGAACTGATCCTGGCATGAAAGCTGTCTCCATAGGCCTTCGGTGTGAGTACAGCCTATGGCAAAGCAAATCTGGTGCCAACTATAGACTAATGAGTCTCTCCAAGTGTCATTTTTTTCTGCCTGGAATTCCGTTTGTTATGGACATGCTGGTGGAACTGCTGCTCAATGTACATGCTACATTTTTACATTATATGTAATGCCACACAGACTCAAGTTTGAGATCTGTTTGAAGTCAGTGTGTAGTTTGCATTTTCTACTGTACCATGTGCTTGCGTGGGTTTCCTCATGGTCACCAGCTCTTCTTACTGTCTAAAAACATGCAGGGGAATTTTAGTTGGGAAAATTGTCCATAGCTGTGAGAGAGTAAGGTGTGAATGTGTGTGTCTCTGTGTCCTACCCTGTGATTGGTTGGCTCAGTGACCCGGAAGTTTAGAAAAGAGATTCAGAAAAGAAAGCCCATTTTTATTTTCTAATATTGTAAAAAAAATGTATAAAAACAGTAAAATCTACTATGATTACTATGATTATAATAATATACAAATTTGTATAAATTTTATAGAAATAGAATCGCAGAAAAAGAGAAAATTATATTCTGAGTGACTACAAATCATATACTTTTTTTGCATCTGCTTTTATATACAATATTTTTATATCTAATAATTTAATAACTATATGCAAATATGATGCAAATCTAGAACAAATAACTGCTTGTTTTAATCTTACTGTAAGTCTATATTGAAACATCTACGTTTCTGTGTACGTGTGTGTGTGTGTGTGTGTGTGCGTGTGTGTGTGTGTGTGTGTGTGTGTGTGTGTGAGTGTGTGTGTGCACGTGCACTTCCTGTTTGTTTATAAAAACCATTGTTCATTTTTCTTCTTTTCAGCGCCTGGGCATGTGGAAAAAGGGAAGCGAAGGGGAAAGTTGCAAAGCCTGAAAGTAAAGTGGTTAATGCCTCTATTGGGAAGCTTGTAAAGAAATCTCCCTGTGTGGCCTGAAGAGAAAAGCTCAGCTCAAGCAGGACTGCTGAACAACTGATAGAGCACAAATATTCTAAGACAAATGCGGGTTCGAAGCAGATTAAATGACAGTTTAGGATTTAGTTTTTGAGCCATGTGCATCTCAGGTGTGTGATGCAGCTTTCAGATGCTTTGCAAATGCCACAGTTATGAAAAAGAGTGACGGCTTGTCTTTGCAGCGCCTGTGTCTTTGTCAGAGCTTATCATGACACGAGACAGAAAAATCGACCCCCTTTAATATTAAAACGGTCAGAATCAGCCACACAATTCTGTATGTAAAGTGCCATGCAAGCGCAGCAAAAGAAAATGCATTTAATGTCGCAAAATTCTTATTGCCTGTCAGTCTTTTTAATTTGATCTGATGAAGGACAGTTACCGTTTTGGGCAGTGAAGTCAAGGAACGTATATTGGCAGCGAGACTGGCAGCTAATAAAGCCAGATGGAATTTGCTGGAAAGACCCCTCCACCCGCCCCCGTTATTTATAAATCTCAATATTGTTATTATGAAGTAATCGTTGGTGTATTATGGTTCACCTATCTCTTTCTGTGGCCCCCAAACTAATAATGTGTTATTGATTTGGCAGACTTCCTGCCTGCTTTCCCACGAGGCATCACCTTTCTGCTCGTCCTTGCGTTGCGTCAGTTCTGTTATCTTTTGCACTGACGGAAATTTTTTTCTTTATTGGTCTAAACAAAGTTGCCTAAACAGCTTAACATCCTTGTTCAAGTATTGTTGTTGTAATTTAATTTCACTTATTTGTAATTAAGCTAGATCCGATTGACACCCAGGTTTCATCTTGCTCTCCGTTTTTCTCTCATAATCCAAAAACATGCATTGGAGTCTGGAAAGTTGCTTATAGGTGGGAATGAGAGTGTTATTGTGTGTGTTTGTGTGTCCTGCCCTGTGATTGGTTGGCCATCAAGACAGGCTGTGTGACCCGCCTTTTAAAGCAGAGTTCAGGTATTGGATCTCACTCCCTGTGACACAGAAATGAAAAAAAAACTTCAGAAAAATGATGGATGAATGTACTGCATTTCATCTAGAACTGTAAAACTATATAAATCAATGGTGTTTACTTTCTCAGCTGAAGTTAACGCTATAGTCATAGACACTATGTCGTCACAATTTCAGTTTTGTGACATTCTTGGCAGAGATATCTCACACTTACCCTCTAAAGTAAAACATTGCTCCGTAATGTATTTGCACTAAAAGAGGAAGTTTATAGCACACTAAACATTTCCCAGGTTTTCATCTCACATCTTGGCAGTATGGAAGAAAAAGAGGAATAAGAATGAGAGAACAGTTAGAACAGAGAGGCAGAACTAAGCAGCACATGTATATATGCGAATATATGCACTATCAGCACAAATTTTGGCTGACTCAACAGAGAGTATAGTGCTTTGCTGCATGTTAAAACACATAGTGGCAAAGCCCATTAAAAATGAATGCAGAACGATAATCGCATTCACACTTAAAATTTAATGCCACTACAGTGAAGCTGACAAAAAGAAGCAGAGCTGGGTATCGTGATTACGTCTCCTGTGATGTTCTGGGATTGGGAGTAGTGAATTTATAGCAGAACCACCAGGGTGCCTATCCTACCTTTACCCCCATACTTGCTGGGATTAGCCTCAGCTTCCCACGACCATGATATGACAAAGTAGGATAATTTACGCAATGAAATAAGTACCGCAGGACTTGATGAACAAAATCTAATGATCAATATTTCAACCTTCAAAAGATTTACCAAAAGGTATTTTTGCATTCACTTAGTTTTGCATTCACTTTGACTAGTTCAAGCGCAAACGTCAATTAGTGAGATCCGTTTGTGATAAGTCCAAAAACTGTGTAATTGCACGATCAATTAGAATGGTGACAAGAACAGCCATTCAGAATCAGTGGGCGGGTTAAACACAAAATATCCAGTGACTGAGTGGACAGCGACGTTATTCGAAGGCAACCTCAATCTCGCCTATGCAAGGCCTCTAATGGAATAATTTAAATTAATTTGATTATTAATTAATTAATTAATTAATTGTTTTTAGAATAAATAATTCAATAGGTCCTCTACAATTTCCACTCATTCAGTGCTCATTTTCTTCCCTGTCACCTCCGAGTGACATGTCCGTTCATTCATAACTGACGTGCCCACTGACGGTGACTGGCAGGTTCTGTGAATTCTCAAATTGACCTCATTTATTCATCTTGCTTATTTACCTCGCCAATGACTTGATTTTAATTATCAAGTAACATTTCAAGTGTTCAAGCTCTATATAAATGGAATTCGCTCTTGCCTTCAAATTTTGTCTTCTGCGCATAATAACTGAAATGCAATCATGAATTTAATTCATCCGCTCTTTCTTATTTTCTCCCGGAGTTTGCTCTTTAATAGTCAATGTGTCTAAAATGTGGAGCATGTCCTGGTTTGTCTTCCACCATTTGTTTGAATGAACAGCGAGACTCGTTGCTTGTGTAGGTGTGTGCTCTTGTCAGCATGTACATCCGTTCACACGTGCACCCACAGATGTGGGGATCGGTCTGGGGACTCTTCAGTCCACCCCATTTTCTGAAGAGGCCTTTCGACTGCAAAGAAGGGCTCTCTGTAGAAATAGCCAAATTAATTTTCTTCTGTTTTAGCATAATACAAGCCCGCACAACAGGCACTCTTGAGTCCCTTGCCTGTGTCTACGCTTTCACAGAGTAAAGTGATTGGACGGGAGGGTGGTCTTTTGCAACTCCTGGTACTTAACACCACCTCCCTCTGCACACACAGTCTCCCACTTATCCTTCCAGTGCTCTAGAACCTTCTGTAGGTGCCTCTGAGGTCAGGTGGCCCTGTAAAGGTGCCTTGATAAACAGAACTGCTCTTTCATTAGGAGGTAGATATATCACTTTCCCTCCCATACACCTCAGTCCTTCACCTCGAGCACTGTCCTCGGGATCCAGACAAAGAGAAAGACCAAAGAAAAGAGAAGCAGCGTCTTCAATAGTAGAAAAAGAGCAGGACCACAGTGGAGCAGCGGGCTGATGGGTGAGCGGTGGAGTTTAGGAGAGTCAGTTTGTTTGCTTTCTTTTGCGACGAGTTCTATAATTCGGCTTGTTCAGCAGACACAAGCAGCCGAGTAGAAGAGTTGAGGACTTCGTAGCAAACAAACACGGTTGTGACATCCATTTTAACTCTTGCGTGCGTTATTAGGGCAGCGTCTAACTGTTTGCTTGTACAAATGATGCGGAAGGATTTGCTATTTTAAGAGATCTAGTCCAGAAACATTAATCGATACGTGTCCGATGCTTAGACACATTGCTAAAGTTACCTATGCAGCTCAAGAATCTCCCTATTATCTAGGTCACAATATGTGGAGCGATTTCAACAGATGGGTCAGCTCCAATTCCCCAGGCGAACAGAAGTTTTTCTTTCTTATGTTCTTTTGGTTTGTCATTTATTTCGAGAGAAGGACCGCGAGATTGTCGGCATCGTAGTGTCAGTGTGGTACTGCGCCAGCCAGTCACACAACAGTAGGGAGCCCATTAGTGGTATGACATGTATAGTAGGGAATAATGTTTATAGCATACAGTTAAATTTGCTTGCATTCTATCTTCTTACTGCATTTGAATTGCATATATTAGGGCAGTTTTGAAATATTATGCTCAAATTGTTTTCTACTGTCCCTCAACTATGTCAATCTTCCCAAGAGTAATTAAGATTTCAGATTATAACACTATACAAATTACCATTCTGATATGAAAAAAATAATTTCCAAATATTTCAATATTCAAATACAACAAATATATATTTTTATATATTATACAAGCAATATATTTTTAAATGCCATTATAAAATTTGCTTTTATTACTATTATTATTATTATTATTATAAATATTATTATTATAAGATATCATCAACCTTTTTTAAATTTTTGTAACTAACGCAAGGTAAATGAGCAAAGCAATTCAATTTAATCAAAAACAATTAAACATACTTTTTGTGAACATTTTTTTTAATCACATTTATTAAAATACATTTCTGCTGTCTTCAATCATATAAAGCAGAAAAAAGATGAGGACTAAGCACTGCCGTCTTTTAAAGTGATATGTGATTAATACGTATATGTGAATAAAGAAACACATTGGCATTTATACCTTTATTAAATCTGCCCCAGACAACCTCAGCTTGTGGCTTCAATCTCCATCTGATTGTCTGATGAAAGTGTAATTTTGTTCTGTACATTGTGTGCTATTGAGTGCAAAACTACTTAAAAGAATCAATTAAAAATGTACTGTACTGTATATCGTCTAGCTTGCAATTTGTCAGATTAACTTGAAGTGTTTAAGTTTATTAATTTTTAATGTTTAATGTTTCAATGTTTAATAATTATTACACTCTTTAAAGTTTAGACAAAATGCTTCAGTTTCTGTTGTATTACTGTTTCTGTTGAATAATTATGTGCTTGACATTTTACAAGGTATCCCCACAAATACATTTTTCTGCCTGTTTTGTTTAGTTTTCTGCATATTTTCATGGGATTAGTTTCTGGGCACAATAATTTTAGTAATGCCAGTGTCAGTCTATTCGACCGACAAGGTGGGAGTGTCTGCTGGGGGCTTGCTGCTCAACAACAGCACAAAGTGCAGCTTTCTGGAAGGTGGGGACTGAATAAAAAAAGTTAAAGAATGGAAAAAATAGTCCAAAACAATAGTGACAGTGGGCGAACAGAGGAATGTTAAGTGCATTTGTGTGGCACGGGAAACTGTGCCGAGCTTCACAATGGAGATCTCCACCTGTTTACACTTCTGCTCTGACCACATTCTTCTAAGGCCTCTCTGGAGAGCCCTTACTCAACTCAGTCGGCTAACTGCCTCAGAGCGCCATCCGCCAGCGCACAAAGGGTCTCCGCCGCTCTCATCAGGGCCATGAAAAGGAGGGAAGCATAGGAGAGGGAGTGATGAAAAGAAAGACAGAGCGATGAGAGAGAAACTGTAAGAAGGCAAGTGGGTGAAAAGAATTGGAAGCGATTGCGTGAAAGCATTGTTTTTTCTTTCCAACACGTTGGGAATTTGTCGGATTAAATATGAACAAGTGCGACTAAAAAGGAGAAAAAAAATATAATAAGCTCTGTCTGTTTTCTTTGTTGGACCGGACAAGAACATAGGGTCAAAGTGAAAGTACATGAGAGGTGAGAAATGGTCCGATAGAGTGAAGGCTGAAGAGATGTGGAGAGAGGTGGCCAGGCACCGGCCCTTTGTGTGCAAATTTCCCACCGCAGTCTTCACCGTTTTTAGTAGTTAATTAAAGATGTGGGAGGAGATGGAGAATGGATGGGGTCTGGGGGTCTTGCCTGTGCTCCTCTTTGCATGAAAGAATGATTTGTCCTAAACTGGGCGGCAAGAGGCCAAACAATGTCACAAGCAATTAGCACTGGCACAGGGCAGCACCATTTCTCTCTGGTGAACATGCAAAGGCAAGAGAAATACATGAAAAGAGTGTGTTTGTGTCAAAGAATGAGGCTGCAGTGTCTGTAGATGGCACGGAAAAAAGTGTTGCATTCAAGCAGAAGTGTTTTTTGCTTCTCCCCTATAAAAATGACTACATGATTTTTAAAAAGGTCCTGAAAGAATATTTTTGTCAATGTTCATTTTCAATATTTTACAAATAAAGCTGTGTTTGGTTATTTGTTTTAATTTGTCTGGCAAATTCTAGGCAGATTACAGTCGACACACACTGACAATTAAGTAGAAAAAGATATTGCTTTTATCAAATCAAAGCAGTCATCTATAATAAAATAAGCCAATTCCACAAAATGACACAGATTCCAGTGACAGAAATAGAAAAGCTGACACTGGGACTTTAGTGACCAACCTATCACAGAGCGGGACACACCAATACACACATTAACACTCACACCAACGGGCAAATTTCCAAACTTTTTTCACAAGGGCATGTTTTTGGACTGAGGGAGGAAACCGGACGAAAGCCCACAATCCTGCAAAGAACAAGAAAGGCCTGACATGGATAAAAAATAAATGTGTGCACTTTTGTTTCATCTTTGTGTATATACGTTGTAAACACTCATTGTCTAAATAGGCTAGCTGGAAATAATTGTAGTATTATTAGACAACTATTGTGATTTTGTGTACGCACATTTAAAAAAAAACGAAACAGTTTAGTTCATCACATTACAGTAGCTCAATAAACAGCAGAAATATAATATCAATCAGTGGCTCTTTTTCTATACTATCAAAAATGTTCCCTAGTGGTCAAAATATTCCCCAAGTGGGATTAAAAAAGTCTATCTATCTTTACTGTCTCATAATTCACGTCTATGGCAAGACGCATTACATATTTTTTAAACATTGTTAGTATAAATGGGATAAAAATATTTCTGATCAGTATTTTTAAGTAAATTTGGTTTTTTACATAACTCATTTATATATTTACTAATTTAAGTAATTTATTAAGTAATTTACTTTTTGGTTTTGGCTTTAATCTTATTTACACATTACACCCTCATTGATTACTTTAAAATAGATTCATTCTAATATTATTAGTATTCAGTAATTATGCATTTTCTATCCAAAGAATATTTGGATTTAACTATTAAAAATACTCGGAAACTTTAATGAAATCTACAACTTTTGGTGTTGCTCAGCAACAAGTAATGCAGTTTTATGTATGATGTTTTCTGTTAAATTATCTTTATTTTAAATCATACCAATTTTCATGTTGTGTGATTTTGAGGGAAAATAATGAAAAGAAAAAAAGTTGTTTATTCTGTGCCAAGTTTCTTCAGCCTGGCACGTCTGCTGTCGTTGGCAGTATCAAGAAACTTTGTCTTTGTCCTTGGGGGTGAAATGGCACAAGTCCTGGCAGAACCTTAACTGTCAGTTCTTGGTCTGTTTTTGCATTTTAGTATTGTTGTTTATTATATGCATTTATAATTTTTGGTTGACGTGGAAAAAAATCTGCTTCATAACCAAGCAAAATCTGCTAATCATTTGCTAACTGGCAATTTACTAACTATTTTATTTATTACTTACATCAGTAAATAGTGTTCCAGTAGTAGATGGACTACCACTGGGACCCTATTTACTGATAGAACTAGTTAGTTAAATTGAAAGTGAAAGCTTTTTAAATATGCCTATGTCAAGCGGATACAATTTATGCTCTGCCTTTTCCTTTTTTTATACTATGATTGTATCTTATTTAAATGAAATTCATAAGTGAAAGTTTGGTTGAAAATCCAGTTCCAATTCTTTTATTCCTGTCATCATTAAAACAAATCTTTCATCTTATATTATGTACCTGCTTGCTATTTTCTTTCTATCTCCCCATGGTATAAATAACTAAAATTGCTTGCTTCTTCTTTGTCTTTCTGGTACTCTATCTTGGTTTCATAATCTAACTCATAAATCCATTTGATTCTACAACTAGAGACAGTAGAGAGGAGTCCATCCCATCCCTTCCTTGATAAATCATGGTGGTGTGCATGTGTGTAATCTCCCTCAGGCAGGCTGGAAAAAGTGATCAGTGACAGAAGAGACGCACATTGACACAAAGCACCTTTAGAAGAAGGGGGTAGGGTAGGTAATCAGAGAGAGATTGAGATATAGGCGAAAAAATGGTAGCGCAGATTTAAAGCCCATAAATTCGGCTGCCGTGCCTTTCCGCCTTGTTCCTTCTTCTTATTTCCAGAGTCTCTGTGGGTTGCTAATTAGAGGCAACTAGCCAGGATGAGAGCTTGGGATAGTGTAACCTTGGTGGTGGCGTGGCCACTCTCCTCCACATGGCTGGCTATTCATCACACCAGTAAGGCGGAGAAAAGTATGCGTCGCATGGAGAAATGTGCGGCCCAAGACGAGTAACAAATCACCATCTTACTTTTATTTACCAGGGGAGCATGGCCTAGTCCACTAAACCTCATGCAGGTCTGGCATCAGACATTGGGGTCTGTATACCAAGTGCGGGCTCGAGAAGAAAGTGTTTGGTAAACTGATTTGGGATCTGGCTTGTTCATTCTCCTTTCAAATGTTTAGGCTTCAACAGCATATAACCATATGAGGCAATTGATGATAATTAAGTTTTTATTTACAAGAAGTAAAATAAGAGCAATCCACATTGACACAACTGAACTTGATTTGAAAGGTACAGCAATATGCATGGACATAATTGCTGAAAGGAGTAGTGGCGGGGTTCAAGTGTTTTATTTATAAATTCCCAGGGGGGAAAAATTATCATTATCATTTTACTTTTTAAGTTACTTTTATACATTAAAATATTAAAACACTTTTATGGATAAAATAAATAAAAGTATTATTTTTAATCATTATTTAAAATAATTGAAATGAAACAAATGTAAATCAAATTGTATTCATTTCAGAAAAAAATCAGGGAAAAAGTATTATATACTTAACATATTTTGTTATTATTGGTAATACAATAAACAGTACATACTATAATCTATACAATTTGAAGTCTATTAAACCCAAGTATGTTTTTCATGGTTTAATGAAAATAACGGTTTAATTAATAATAATACTTCATAATTTTCTGTGGAACGTGTTTGGTTTACGTTTACTTTGGTTTCAGGCAATACAAACAACTTCGTTTGGAAAGTTGGAAAAATTAAAAGAAACATTTTAATAACATAATTGGACAGTAAAATATCAAATTTTGAAATTAAATGTCTTAACAACGACAATAAACGTCTACACACACATTATAATAAAAGTAATGTACCATATTGCTCTCTGATTATAGCCTCCTGAAAAATTTGTGCTGCTATGCAAGATTAATAAATACATGGATAGGCATATGTAGAGCGATCCAGTGACCTCCGAACCCACAGACACACCGGAGGCCAGTGTGTATTGTTCCTTTAAGGGCACACTGGAACATATATTAATACTCGCAAGTAAAAGCACACGGCAGCTATAGCGATGCAGAGCAGTACAGCAATAATCATGTCTGCATATGTGTGTGCTTCAATTCCCTTGTGAAGCTCACTACACCAATTTTCAGCCCTTGGCAATCACTCACTCACCACATCTACATACAGGCTGATGAGCTCCTCTGAGGACTCGGTCACATGACTTCACTAGTCACATGACTCTTTGTAAGTGCACTAGACTGCTGGATTCAATTAAGGTGTGCGATGTATGACTGGAGTCTGCTGCCACGTTTGCTTCACTGATCATTAGAGAACGATTTTGTGAACCGTTCAGTGACTCTTGTTACATTTTCTGTGAGTTGAATTTTAATTGATTCCTACTCGGCTTTTCGTAAGTAGATCTATGTATGATGACCAATCTGCGGGATATTTTTCTGCACTGTGTCACTATCTGATCTATTTCTGTTCTTTTCTCATTGGTTGTTTTCTATTTTTCCGTGTCTGGGGTATTTCCAGACACAACATTGACATAGTTCCCATCCCCCAAACACCCACCAACTCATCTGCTCACATGCTGATGTAAGCGTATATCTCAGGCCGGTGTTGCCTACAAGACTTGAAACTCAAATTTCTGCAGAAGTGCTGCACAATTAATCACACAGTGCTGGTTATTTATCTTGCTCATATTTACCTATATGTCTTTCTTTTTCTTTGACAATCTCATTTTCAACATTTGCCTTTACAAACTTCCATGCCTGGAACGTTCCAAGAACAGATTTTATCTTATCATTTCTAATATCTTTGTTGTCATGTATTGTTCTTGGCTATTCCACTATTTGTAATGTAATTGGTAAAGTTAATGTTTTTTTTATCTATCTATGTATCTATCTGTCTGTCTGACTGTCTGTCTGTCTGTCCGTCCGTCCGTCCGTCCATTCATCCATTCATTCATTCTATTCTATTGAAAAATAAATTGAATAAAGTGATGATTTTGAGAAAAGAGTAAATGGAAAAAAGAGTAGTGAGCATTGTTTACTAAATGTAGCTTTTGTAGTGCTTCTTGGACAATTTGTCATGGACTACAAAGCCCGCGATTCCTGGTATCTGTTACTTCCTGTGTTCATTGTTTTCACCTGGTTCATCATTTGTTAAGCATGTTTAAGTTGTTCCCTGTATTCTCTCAGTCATTAGTTGCACACTGACAAAAAATATGTAAATATTTTTCTTATCATGAATTGTTTTTTGCAAATACAATTGTTTTGCTGTAATAATTACAACATAATCAAAATGGTTAGAGGTTTTTATCACTTGCATTGTCTTTATTTGAATGTCTTTATTTTATACATTTCCCTCTTGTAATGGGTTTGGCAATGGAAATTGCAAAAGGAACCTCCTAGAACTTTTTTTTTTTGCTGCGTATAACCTCATCAATCAAATTTGTGTGTCAGATAAGTCAATCACTAGGTATGATGGAAGAGGTCAGCGAGTCTTAACCACTCTCAAATAACAAGATCAATAACATCTCCCCAGAACTACATCCAGAAAAGCATTGTGCTGAGACTCAACACTCCAAAGAATCAAGAGTTAGCGAGCTGAATATCTCATCCCGAGAAGCCTTGGGACCTTAAACAGCCCTATTTTGCTCGAAAACTCTCCCCCCTTTTTGCGATATTGATCTGACCTTCAGTTTCCACCGTTCAAATAACATCCATCAAACAAGGTGGTAAACATGCAAACTTAGGTCGTATTTATGTGGCATTGGTGTCTGACACTTGATTCACCGAAGGCATATCCAGGTCTTTGCTTATAACTATAATATTTTTCATGCCTTTTATTTTCAGCTTAGTCAGCTTACCTGCATTGATTTCACTATTTCCTAAACGTAAAACAAAACAAGAACAAAAAACAGCACATTAAAAATGCAAAATTATTGAATGACAAATGGATTCCAATTCATGTCCATGGCAAAAAAACATTTTCACTGTTCGTAATAATTCCGTTAAGAAAATATTAGACATTTTTGGTCTGAGCTTTATATGCTTTGCCCCAGTCTGCTCTTAACAGTCTAAGTCGTCCACTGGTCATCTGCAGCTCAAGGTCTCAGGAGAACTGACCAGACACAGGGGAAATCTATGGCTTGCTCCGTATCCAAAGACACAGCAAGACAGTGGAAGTTAGAGCGAAGGAGAGAGAGGGGATTGGAAAATGTTGGCCATGGGGCCTGAACGTTAATCAGTGGCTGTAAGAAGCAGATAGGTCGTAATTGAGGATTTATCTAGGGTCTTCACAGCACTTAGTGCCCAATCAACAGCAACACATAGACACGGGAATGAGTGCTTGTCCCCCTGAGAGACAGAGCCACTGCCAGAAAGAGGGAAAAACCAAGAAATGGAGGAAAAGAATGGCACAGAGTAGATTTAGAGGCCTGCGAGGAATATTGTTTCTCCAAATGATTTGCTTATAAAATATTATGTTGTGTTTGAGTTGATTCTCATTATGTTTGGGTGAACTTTAGCTAATCAAGGTTTAAGATTTATTTTATTTTTATGTCATTGACATCAGATGTCCAAGCAGACAGTGGAGAGACAGATTTTTTTTTGTTTCATTTCATTAGTTCAAGTTCTATGTGGTATTGGAGATACATTGTGAGTTGTCAGTCTTTCAGGACTCATTGAAATCAAAACCTTTGGAACACAAGACATTTTTTAATTGACAGTGCACATTTCTGTAAACAGTTAATTGCATCAAAATGTATTTCACAAGTAATTCATAATTGTTTATTTATTTTCCAATTTTACTATTTGGACTTTTCCTTGTGATTAAAAAATGGTTCCTTTTTTAAATTGTTCTTAATTACACAAAATGTGTTGCATGTTGTGTTTGAAACGTGAAAAGTGCCTTAGTAGATTCTGATGATGCTTTACTTTAGATTTAACAAAAAACATGCAAATCAAAGTTCAATAATTCTTCATTGCCAATGCTACCATATGTACTAACAGTGAACGCATTGAGAAATAGGAATGTTTATTTATTAAAGTTCAAGGTGGAATTGTGGTATACGTTACAGTAACTACAGGGCACACTTTTCAAAAAATTCTTAACAAGTATGTTTTTTTATTTTTATTTTCTTTTCCTTCTTTTGTATATACGTACCTATATGTTTTCTACTTTACTTTACTTATCGTAGAGTTTAATGAAAGAAAGTTCCAGTTCCAATTTGTTCTCAAGTTTACAAAGTGTGTTAGACGTAACACTTGAAATGGCCAAATGCTAACATTATTGATCTGGATCTCCAGCATCGAGGGACAGTGGAAAGCCCAGTAACCAATTTACATCACGTATTCCGAACACACCAGAACCGTAACCTCATCCATTCATACATCATCGTCATAAGACTCACTTGTTTGTCCGTATGATCTTATTGGATGCAAATGCGTGTTTTAATGTACACAGGCGCAGGGATGGTTGGCGTGGGGGGGTCGGTGGCTGCGGTGGGAGGCGGTGACAGAAATTGAGGGGGACTGGGTGGCAGCTGTGGGCTGCTCAGAGCACTGTCAGAGCAGAATGATTAATGAACGGCAGCCCCAGCTGAGCCTAACCTTTGGAGAACCGCGCAGGACATCTGCAGAACTGTCAGCGCTCTGACAAGGACAGAGCTGAACAACCAATTATTTCGCCATCACTAAGGTGGGCTGTCAGCTTAATCCTAGCCATTCACTTAGGCAAGGACAGGCAAATTTCTCCTTTACATACACACAGAGGCAGGGCGCAACGCAGACACACACTCACGGAAGCAGACACACGGTCTCATACAAACCGCTTGGGTGAAACACATACACACACCGGCCCAGACAAAATAGAATTAACCCTTTCTGTGCCAAAGGTGGCCATGTACAGGTGACTCCTGCTGTGGAAAACGGGCTTTACAAAAACACGTAATTTACTGTTCCGAGGTGCACGCTGGGAGTACAATACGCATGTTCTTTTAGATTATTCATAATGCTCATAACGGTCCTACAGGGAGTATCAAAAGCCATGCTGGTGCTGAAATGGCTGATTACGGCGATATTGGCATCATTGATTTTGTGGAATGCCTTAAAGTTTAGAAGGGTCTCTGAGAAGTGTCTCTCGTTGTTAAATTTGGCACTTTAATCCAAATTGAGTTTTTGAGCATTTTAATTCCAAAAATACATTTGTTTCTCTGAGAGTTGAACCCACAATCTACAGAAAAGCAAAACACAAATGTAAATCAAAACTGAACTTTGATTATTTAATCTCTGATCGTGATCATTCGATCAATTAACATGTTTTAAACAGAAGACGCCATTGGCCAAATATGACTTTTATTTTGTCATTCATACATTTTCTCCTCAAATAATTCGCATTGGATATTTCCATTGGCAGGTCATTGGAAGCTGGAGCCAATCACAGCAATTTTGAGCCTAAAGGCGGGACATACCCTCTTGTACCATTTCCTCTCTCTTTTTGCATTGTGGGAAGACTCACAAGCCCACACAAGATTGGAATGACCCAACAATGTTACTCGTATATAGCGACTGTGTATTAACTGTTTTCTTTACAAGATGCAACTCTACAAATATTTTGCTCAATCAGCAGATTTTCAGCTACTGCAAAAACTACATTGAATGTTACTTAAATGTTTGCATCTGCTTATGCATTTATTTAAACTTGTGCTTCTGCTAAATACAGTTAATCTCCAGTAGCAACCCATGACAAAATGACTTTTTGCTTCCTCGCGGAATTTTGATTCTTATTGTACATCCTTTAGAAACCAACCTAGGTGTCAATGTATAGTTTCTCAAATAACACTGCAGTGTCTTATAGCTGGTCTCATTATGAGAGCTATTTAGCGGCGGTGAAATTCACAGCATGAGAGTGAAGTTGCTCTAGACGTGTGTTAGTCATTCCGAGCTGAAGGCTGACGATGACACGACCGCCCATCTTCACTGCGGCCCTCTTAACACACGCTAATCAAGCAGTGATTAGCTGCAAGCATTGATTTACTCTCCAGCGCTGTGTGTACGTGCGTCTGCATGCGTGCGCGGGTGTGTGTGTGTGGAGCTGTTTTAATGAGCGTGCACCTTGTGCTTGTGTGCGCAGGATGGCGATTTTGTTTGCGAGCATTTGAGCCGTGCTGCAGGGCTTCCGCAAGGATGCCACGGATGTGAGTGAGTGATGGTGATCTGATTGAGGCGTTTCCTTGGCACTAACGAATGGAGCTTGGCCGGCGAACCTATCGACAGACTGCTGATGAAGCTCAAGGGAGAGAGAAGGGGAAATTAGGCGAGGATAAAATCAATTACTTTTAAAGCTGTCCCTCATCACTGCCTGGACCAGTCTCTGTGTGCGTTGAGATGTTGTTGGGTTTTGATTGGGACAGATTTGCATCATTTGGTGTCCGTAGCTTTTAGTGTTTAAGCTTATGATAAGGTCAAGTTTTTTTTTTTGCTTTATTTTTGACCATATATCTTATAGCTTTGATTTTTATTAACTTTTATTACTATATAAAAGTTGCATTTCGCAATGGTAGAGATAATTAACGATAAAGATATCCAACTTGTATTTTGTTAGTTCAACTAATTATTTCAGATTTGCTGAGCTATTCAAAAGTAAAAAGTAAAAAAAAAATTAATTTCTATAATCTTGCGTAGGTTTCCTCCGTGTCTCTGGTTTCTTCCACAGCCAAAAACATGCGATTCAAGTAAATTAGAACTTAGAACTCTGTTTGCGTGTGTGTGTTTGTGTGTGTGTGTGTGTGTGTGTGTGTGTGTGTGTATGTGAGTGTGTGTGCATTGCTGCCTCTATCCTGTAAGGGGAGCAAATCAACTTTCACTTCACTCAGAATCTTTAAATCTGAACTTTTAAAATTATGCCATTGATAACTCATTATAGGTGCGCAGTGCAAACCTTTTTAACAAAATTATTTTATTTTATTACTGTTGTTTAAACTTTGTTTATTATTAGATTAATTTATTAAGCTAGTTAACCAGCCTTGTCAATTAAGAATTGCAGTGACTCAAAAATAAAAATGTATGTTTTTTCAAAAGTTGTCTTTTTTAACAATACGTACTACTATCATTATTTGTACTTCATTGGTTTCTAATTTTGTGTTTTAATTGCATTTTAGTGTCCAATTTTGCAAGTTGCTGTAACAAGCCTCTGGTGGTTTAAATTAGCTTACTGTCCTTTTTTGAAGCAAGGGTCAATCATGCATTACTATTTTTTTTCCATGAACAGAAAGGGGGAAAAAATGTGGAAAAACAATGTGCTCGCTTTAAGGGAAAAGGTTTTCCGTGAGACGGCTGAAGGATGAAATGCCAAGTCAAGCCATGTGAATCCTCTCTGTGATCTGGCTTGTGTATATTCATGAATGAACTTCACGTTACTGTGATGCATGAGATGCCTCAACTGACACTCCTCAGTAGATTTGATCTCCTGAACCGATCCTGCTCTTTTGTGTTTAGACAAATCGGCTCAGGCTTTGAATTCATGAATTTTCACAGAATGAGTCCACTGAGTCGTCTCTTTCTGCGTGGAGAATAGCTCGTGGCTGAGGGGAGGAATTCTTTTTAAGGGATTCTGTGATTAAGAGCTCATTAAAAGCTTCAGTTACCTCAAACGACAGTCGAGACGAGAAGACCTGGGAGGATGTGTGTTGACGTGGTTCCAAAGTAGGTTAGTGGACCACAAATCGTATTGAGAGAGACTCCAGCAGGAGTGATAAAAGTGGGACAAAAGACTTAAAAAAAACAAAAAGACCAAAAGGAAAACAGTAGTTGGGAAATATCTTTTGTGATAGTATGTGAAGAATTTACTTTGACATATTTTTATGTCGTGTCTTTTTTTGGAATTTGATCCCAAAGGGCTAGGAATTAATTCAGCATTTCAGTATAGGCCTCTTGAATGAATTCAGTATTTTATTAATAGTATTCTCCAATGATCCGGAGAACATTTTCTGGATTAAAAAAAAACTTTTTTTCAAAAGATCAAAGATCAAAATCAAAAAATGCTCTGGCTGAAATGAAAATTACTGTAAATTAGATACTGAGCTCCAAAAAAAAAATTGTAATCTGATTTCAATTTCTTTAAAACAATATTGAATCCTTCACATCAAAACCTGAAATCTAGACCCAAGTTTGAAAGTATGGTCTCTTTCTGTCCAATGGTCTTGAATCACATGAGGTGTGTACATGCCGTGTATGTGCTATTTACCAAAATCACAAATGTCACTGTACAGTAAAGTATATCATACAGAAGTACACTTAATTTCTTGTGTTTTCTGATGAGCATTCAGTGCATCCCTATATAAAAAGTATCGGATTCCCTTGATGCTACTAAGTGAAGTGCCTTGTTGAAGGGACTCAAGATTTTCTTCCGAATATGTTCCATTTCAACTGAAGAGCCGTGCGGTTTTAACAGGTGTTCCCCGACTAAAATATATCTAAGTGTCTCCTGGTCTCTGGAGCAGTACAAGAGCTCCTCATTTAGCTTCAAAGCAGTGGGACATCCCTCTCCGTCTCTCTCACTTGCTCTTTCTCTTACTGTCTCTTGGTGTCTCAGCTATTGCCTCTAGGTTCACCCCGTGCAATTAGCTTTTCCTCTTTCCTGGCCCGGCAGCTCCAGTGAATGAGGTGGCGAGGTGACACAGGTCAAAGAGAATCTTCTCCTTCGTGTAGATGATTATGTCTTAACCTACCGTTATTCAAAGGCACTCGCCTCTGGGCATGAATCTACTCTGCGTGTGCCAGAGAGAGACATGGTGACGTCTCTGTGCACACACACACACTCACACACACACACACACACACACACGCACACACACACACAACGAGCTGTACTCTGCATCGGGCAGGATAATGACAGGAAAATCGAGGTATGACAGTGGAAAAGACTGCCAGGTCAAATGCGTGTTCCCTGCTTGTTTCTGGGAAAATGACAGGAGTTCTTATTTGGGCGTGTGTGTGTGTGTGTGTGTGTGTGTATGCGCAATGTTTTCAACTTTATTAAAATGTAACTAAAAGATCTTTCAGAAAAAATATGCTTAATCAAATCAATTAAATTCAATCAATCAAAAACAAAACAAAAAAAAAAAACAGAAAACAGAACTCCGCATTTGCATACTCGGACAAATGTTAATAAAAAACAAAGAGCAAAAAAATATTTTGTTCCATTTGTTTAAAAGTGCTCTTGTCCATAGTAAAAGCATTAAGAAATAATGTTTTCTTAATTTGTAATTACTTTATCTACACATCAGCATAACTACACATTTATTTTTCTTTAGTTGTTTTTTTTTATTTATGCTGATATATATATATATATATATATATATATATATATATATATATATACATATATATATATTTATATAATAGCAGTATTATATTTTACAACATGTTACGTGGACCAGCTTATTATTACCACCATTGAACAAAATCTTTTTACCGTCTCGCCCAGTACGCACAGCTGAAATTAAGTTTTTATTCTACTAGAATCTCAGTCTAAAAATTAATTTTCTCTGTTTAAACTTGAAAAAAAAAATTAACATTGGGGAAAGAGGAATCTTTTTGTCTTAGGGTCACAATGGGAAATGGGCCTTTCAAGGACATTCTTTTTTCCACCAATATCTTTCAAACTTCAAAGCAAAGTGTCCAGAACCCCAGAGTGGTGCTGACCCATAGGGAGTGAGGCCAGCGTGGGCAGCTGAGAATGAGTTCATCCCGTTCTGAATCTTCTGCGCCCAGCAGAGAGACCGTAAAGAAGTTTAAGTGTAAAGAGTAGGCCAATGCTCCAAGGTTTGTCCTGTGGGACAAGAAATTCTCTGTTGACCTTGAGGAGCCACAGAGAACAAGGACACGATGCGAACGGGATAGAAATGGTTACATTTCACTTCCTGCTTTCTGCTTTTGTGCATACAGTTCTCAAACTTGATCTCAAATTGGCTTTGAACCAAGTTGGTTACTTTCCATTAGTGTCTATTTTTTCTGTTTATTTATTTATTTTGTTTTTGGTGTAGCAAATACCATGTACAAGTTCTTGAACAGTCTTTTCTAGATTTTGATGTCACACTTGCGGTTTAAAAGGATTTATGTTGAGAAAGAAAATCACCAACCTTTACAGCCTTTCTGTCAATATGTTCATTTCAATATGTAATGTGCTTGTCGCAATTTATTAGTAATTTTTTGGAAAGAAAACCACCAGAGATGGAGGACAGCTATCAGTAGATCTCAATCTCATTCAGTCCTGCATTAGTTTCTTTTAAGTTTCCTTAAAAGATTAATTTTACTTCAGGCTGACTTTAGGGTCCAATACATTACTCTTTTTCTTTCTTTTGTCAAACCAACCTGCAGAAAGTTAAAACTATTAGTCAGAGCAGGGAAATGGGCGTGGCTTGTGTTTGATGTCACCCATATCAGGGCAACTTTTCGGTTTGTGAACAAAGAGCGTAATATTGTTAAATTTAGCGTTAAGGACAGAAGGAAGGAAGGAAAGTGAGGTGATGGCAATATGGCCACTAGGGACCATACTGAATTTGTGCTCTGCATTTAACCCATCCGTGAAAGTGCACATACACAAAGTGAAGTGAACACACACAAACTCGGAGCAGTGGGCAGACTAAGCCGTGGCGCCCGGGGGGCAAGTGGGGTTCAGTGCCTTGGCCAAAGACACTTAGTTGCAGATCCATTTGTAGGGGGATTCGAACCTGAAACCTCAGACATAAGTCCATGTCCCCTACCACTGCACCACAACTCCCCCACTTAAAGTGATCCATTTGCCTCTTGGTTCTTTGGTTGTCGTCGTCTAGATTATTTATCGGTTGGTTTTCAAGTCTCAGACTTCAAGCTGCGTTTTAGTGCGTTGCTATGATGTTGAAAAGATGTATGAGAATAATAAACCCAACTACAGGACTTTGAAATCTGACTAGTTGACGGAAGATAATATTCAGTTCCCCAATACTATCAGACATGCAGTTATTTATAGTCTAATTTGAAATATCAGTCTTTTAATATTTGATTTATTTATTTTTTCCATTACTTTATCAAGTAGCTTTTTGATATGGCACCGTAGGCTCAAACATTTGTTTCATTATTAACACTCATTTGAGAGCAGTTAATTTAAATTTGTCTTTGAAAATTTCTTGGAAGTCTCCTGGACCACAAATGGATGTGCAGTGACAGTAAATGTGCATTACCGTGTTGAAATAATGCACTTTGCCACAATCATTTGAATGCAAATAAGCAGTTGCTACTGTTGTTTAGACATGATGGTACAGTGCCACTCTGAGACAGGGTAAACATGCTGATCTCAGTTTAAACAGCTCCGCATTGACAGTTGCCACACTCTGCTTCTCTGTTTGTGTTTGTTGCCTATACATTGTGTACAGTGGATACATAGACTGTTCTTCAATGGGTCCAATATTCCATAACAGTACTCAAACAGCAAAGCAAGCGTGTAGCGACAACGTGGTTAAGTTTGCATTCGCTCAATCGCTTGATTCAACTTTAATGTTAAAGTAACGATTATGTTGGCTTAAAGAGTGTTTATGTTAGCTTGAATAATTAAATTTGTTTTATTTTTGCGGAAAGAATATTTTTGTAGACTGCAACCTATTTAACCCAGGGAGTAAGTAATGATCAACTTAAGGCTGTGAAATTCTGAATAAGTTGCTAAAAACATCATTCAAAATTAATCCAGATCGAGTGAAAGATATGTAAATGACAGAAGGCCATCAATGATTATAAATCGTCAACCCTAATTAGTCAGTTGGTCAATGAATTTGTTACTCTAATTTCAATTAATCTGTTAGTTCAATCAATGCTCCTTGGCGTCAGCATTATCGCTCCGCACTTATTACAGCTGCAATGTCAATGCTCCCTCATATGCATAATTAGAACATGTGGAAACGTTTAAAGCGGTAACGGAAATATTTGTTATGAATACTGGCTGATGCATAATATAATGCATAATTAGAGTAGGAAACAAACAAGGTAAACAGAAAAGTTATTTGCAAGCAAGACGATTCCATCTCTCCACTCCGCAGGTTTATTTACTCGCTCCCGGCCTCTGTTTACTTGTTTGTGTATTCATCCCTCCATTATAAGTGAGTCTCACTTCCTCCTAGATGGAGGCCTTTTTCAGTGCTGAATGGGGATATGCAAAGGCAATTTGCTGGTAGTAACTTTCAGATGGGCAGTGTGTGTGTGTGTGTGTGTGGTTGTGGAAAAGGCACTGAAGCGTAGAGGGCAGCCTCATTCCATCCCCTTATTTTGGCCCATTACGCAGTGTATAGGAGCCTGTTCTCACTCTCTGCATTGTAATTATTTTCCACCCCAAAGGCAGCTAGAGGCGACGGCAGGTTCCTGCGTTTGGGACCACTGCATTAGGTGTACATTGCATTATTTATTTGCACGTCGGCCACGGACGGACGGATGCCCCGCGTCCACCGAGACTGTTGGTAAGCTCAATGTCACCTCATACAGACGTCTATAGCCGCCACTATATGTTTTTATTGAACAACAAGGTTCTCAAAAATCTAATAGGCTTGATTCATCATCTTTTTTTGTGTCCGTGCCAAAGCATAGTACAATTGCAACTTGGAACCTCTTTATTTTTTTTTTTTTTTGAACCATTTTCTGGTTCCATGACCTTAGTTTAGTAAGAAAAAATGCATGCGATTTTTGCTTTTCTGTTTCACTTTTGTACAAATGATTTCATATTGCTTTAAAGTTACTTGTTGAAGCTACCTAATGCATTTCCAGTGAATCATATGGTATGTTTTTGATTTTGCGACTGTGTTTTTGACTGGTAAAAAAAGCTTGGACATCGGCTAAAAATTGCGTCTATTTTGATACTTTCTAAGGAAGTATTGTGTTGTACCTGAAGACATTGCTAGTTTTGGGATGGGAAAAAAAAAACTTTTATATATTATCTTTCAACTTTTTTATTGACTGATTTTCTCAAGCTTGAAAACGTTTAGAATTTTAATCCGTCTTTAAATCTTGTCTTTAAATCCGTCTAAGTCTTTAAATCTTGTACGTTTAATTGGCAGATTCTTTCAGAATGTGCAGATCAGTAACAGTGTCTTGCCCAAGAATCATCCGGTCTTGAATTCAAACCAGCACCCTTTGGGTTACAAGTCTACCACTGTACTACAACGGCTCAAATCTTATCATTGGACTACTATCAGTAGTACAATACTACTTCATACTGATATACTGTATCAGTACTACCTATATACAATAGGAATGCCTTTGTTAGTCTCACAGAGGGGGATTTGCATTTTACAACAACATTCACACATTCGCTAGAAGCTTGGTACATGTGGTAAACAGTTCGGATTGTGGATTCTAATAGCAGCAGGTAAGAAATATCTGCAAAATCTTTCTTTCACATGATGAATATAATATGAGATGTTTAAATTCACCACTGCATTTATCTTATAAGGTTTATTCACACAAAGCAGTCAACGTGTGCCAGCCATGAGCTCTGATCACTGATTGGATATTACAGACTGTGTCATTCCGTTTAAGCCCTGTCCGCGCTGTAAGACATGTTTGCTGTGTAGCACAGCGCCACAGGATGACTTGTCGTGTCCAAACCGCTTCATACTGACAGTAGTCTTGGCACCGGAGATGGGTTGGTGTGTTAGTTAGGCTGATCCGGTGTCAGTAGGTCAGCGATCCCTCTGTCCCAAGGGGGATAGCAGTCATGTAGTGCCCGTACAGCAGGCTGTGAATCTCCCGTGGCCTTGCTGACCTGTCAGATCAGAGGCTGCAGTCTTCACTAAGCTCTTCCACGCCGTTCCATTCCCTGTCCCTTTCAGTACGTTTGACTGTCCCACATGGAGGTGTATGCACACAATGACATCAACAGTATCAACCCGGCTTCTAGACTCACCCTAGACCCTGACATGACAGAGAATCACCCCCCCCCACATGCCTCCAGCCTCTGAGTATATCTTTGCCCTCTCCGGCCTATTTTGTTGTGGAAGGACCATGGTGAGACAGTTATTGAAGGAGAAGGGCATCGACAGTGTGGAAAAAGAGTGTGTTCCACGCCGATGTCTGCGCCCTAATCGAAGCTGACACTATTGAAGCCACCCGGATGGACAGAGAGCGGGGGCAGCATATTGCGGGCGGCAGCCTCCAATTATTTTTCTGGCTCATAAGTGTGGCTTGTTTAACGGGGGCCTGCATGGCTGACAGGAGCCTGATCTGCCAACCGCCTGTCACACCGCCACGGCCACGAGTCCTCCCCAGGGCAAGCACAGCTAACTTCAGTCTACCAAACACACATACACAAGTCAGGCATGTGTGGGAGAGAGAGAGGGAGGGCATCTGCTCTCCCAACCGTGTTTGTGTGGAAGAATGTTTGTGCTGAAAGGAGCCACAGGATGTTCTGCTTGCCACACTTCCTCTTAGGGTAGATAGTCAGGGCACTTATTTAAAGCCGAGGGTCTTAGCAATGCTTAAATGCTTGACCGACTGGGCACGAGCTGACACCGAGGGTGATCGGAGATTGAGCAACGAGCGGAAACGTGCGGCATATGGTTAGACAGAACCGTGTTCTTCGCCACTTTGTAGGGCACGTTTTCAATGTGCGACTGAAGTATAACAAGCGAAGTCGGTCTGCGAGCTGCTCAGACGAATGGAACAGACTCATTTGCAGTTGCGAAGTCTGCGGTGTGCAAACGCGAGACAGTGTCCAGGCATGTGTTACTAAGAGTGTGAGTGTAAACGTGTGAATCCTTGCAATTTACATCCCTTTGAATGTGTAAAGAGCAGTTTTAATTGAATTAGTAGGAGTTTGATATAATAATGGTAACTGGATGCAAAGATTATTCTTGGTGGGAATCAATGAAACGAGCGTGATGTTCAGGAGACAACTTAATCGTTTCTATCCCTAAGGTTTTAATTTGATATTATTATTCCTTATTATTTCTTTCTCCATTTGAGTCTCTGTAAATCCTTGCACTGGGAATAACAGATCAAGCTGGAATAATTAACACATTAAATAAAGGAGCCATACATCAATTGGAGGTCTAAGAGCAGGGCAGTGAGTTATTGTTTAAATTAAGGAAATACCCAATCTCTTCAGCCAGCCATAATTTTCCCTGCCGTTTCTGTGTTGTGATGCAATAATCACAGTGTGTTGAGTGTTTTAATGTGCTCTGGAGAGGTGGGCTTCCCTCGTCATCAGCTGGCTGGCCACGCTAGCCACCGCTGCCAGGAGAGGGTGTGAATAGAGAGAGTTAATCTATTTCCCACATGTGATAGATTTGGCAAAGGCCCTGTTTTTTTAGCAACACAGAGAAAAAACAAGATTTGATTCATTATTTCATTACATTTTGCTGCTCTGCACCTTAATCTGCTTAACTTTCGAATCCACTTTCTAGTTCACACACTGTAGTATTCTTCCAACATCACTAGTGAAGAGTTCCAGCAGTGATGTAGCGGATTTTCAGCTCTTTTAAGAATTTAA
This sequence comes from Paedocypris micromegethes, assembly GCA_028031935.1. Taxonomy (NCBI): domain Eukaryota; kingdom Metazoa; phylum Chordata; class Actinopteri; order Cypriniformes; genus Paedocypris; species Paedocypris micromegethes. The sequence goes on along the minus strand of CM051501.1, from coordinate 12,335,324 downwards.
AATATTTAATAAACGTCTTGTAATTTTTTGTCGAATAATGACAAGTAGTACTTATTTCTTAAAAATTCTCACATTAACCAAAATCATCATAGTTACCTTTTTCATTTGACCATTATCTGTTTGCCCAATCAACCAATTCATTAAAAGAATGTAAGTGTGTTTCATTGCAATTTTGGTTATCTTATATTATTATGTCAGAATATGTTGAATGTTACACATTATTAGACTATAGTTTATGAAATAAAATCAATCAATAAACAAAAATACACTAAACAATAACAAAAATATGAAATATACGGTATTTATTATTAAAATTTTAGCTTTTAAATTTATTAAAAAATATACGGTATTAACATTATATAATAAAATAATAAAAATATATACTTTTTAGAAATGTCTAAATTATTACATTTTCCTATTTTATTTAAATACTAAAATAATAAAAACATGTAATACAATATTTTAATAAACCAAAAATAGGGTTTTCAGTCGTTGCTTTTTATCATTGAAAATCATTACTGGTTATCCACACCTAAACTGTAAAATTGCTTTTCTTTGCTCTAGTGTGACCTCTTGTATTAGAAAATTAAGACGTATACAATATGTGTTTTCTTTTTGTCTTTTTTTATTTTTAAAGAAGTACTACCGTATCTCCATTACTATTTATGCACTCACATCTTGCATTCTGCTTTACAAAAATGTTTACTAGATCTCAATCGTGAGGATTAATGTCTCCACACCCGAACATACTCATTGAGTCGCTGTTGAGATGCAATGCAGAGCAGGAGCTTGTAATGCATTACATGTTGTTGGCCCTGGCTGAAGTGCGAAGGAAGCGAGATCAATACTATTGACCTGTTTACCTTAGTGCCGACCACACAACCCTGTGCTCCCGTTTACCACTTGAAACATTAAACCAGACTATTAGTAATACTTTGGTCTTGCTCTTTAGCAATTGACCACCTCAACACAGGGTCCCTTACCTGTCCAATGCCAGTGAGAATTGGTGAAAGTGGGACTGGCGTAAAGCTCTACACTACTCCTCGGTTTACCCTGTTTGCACACGGACTCTAATACAGCCACTCAACCCTGTCAGGCTGCAGGGCATTGTGGGCCGACTGCCTCAGCCAGATCTCCCCGGAGCGCTTTTGCCTTCATACCCCAAACTAGCCCTCTATATATTCAGCTACATCTTTCCATTGGCATCCAAAAGAGAAGAATTTCTTTAAATGCTTTTTATTTTCTTCTTCCTTTGCCATTGCTTGTTTGTCTATTGATTTTTGTAAACCCCTCCAGCCAGCCCTGCACGCACCTCTCTCATCTCTCCACCCCTTATCACCCCCTCCTGAACATACACCACACACACTCACCTTTTTTTATTCCAGTATTTCAGCCGGGGTAATTTGTTGGTAGCATTGGGGGGAAAAATCACCTTTCTCTCTCCACCTTTCCGATTTTACCTTTTATGATCAGTACTTTCATAACCCCCCGCTCCCTCTGAAGAAATAAAATTTGCCGGAGGGCAATGTTTAAGGAGGGTCCTGTTGTATCTTTAAAGAAGGTGATTGACACTTTGCTCTTCCTTGTGGAAATCTTGTCAGTCTTTTTGTCGCAGATAAGAGTTAAATGTATTATGTTGCTGTCTGGTCAAATGAGGCAACGGAATGGAAAACGGATGAGAGTATTAAAGTGAAAGCGAAGACATTCTTTAAGTCCTGTAAGCAACATTTTTTAAGTCATGTATACACAATTTCTTTAAGCCTATATACACCGTATTTTTTGGTCATGGTCATATATGTAACGAAATGCACAAGAAGGTTCTTTACTTCCAAAGTCCAAAGGGGTTTTGTTTCACTCTCTTTATTGATTCCCTGTCATTTTGTTAAAAAATAAAATAAAATCTGAACCCTAAATGTGATAGATGTCACTCAAATAAGCCTGATTGATGATTTATTTAGAACCAAGAGATGGCAGTACAGGGAGACAGATAATGATGTAGAGGGATTTCCACTGCAATGTAATCACATTTTGCAGTGGTAAACAAAGCTTTCTTGGTGTTTCTCGTGGATTTTTGGTTTGTTTGTTTTTTAGTGTGGTTTATTTGGTGTAAACTAAACTTTTCAAGTGTTCATAGAAAATGTATAGGCATCACTGTGGCTTATTGAGTAATGCTGTTTTGTCAAAACAAGAAGGATCTGCTCTACTTTCGAGTTCAAGGCCCAGCCTGGTCTGTAAAGTATGCATGTTCTTCCCTCTGGGTCCTAGGTTCCTTCCACACTTTCTGAGAAATGGAATCAGACTAAATTGCCCATAGGTGTAAGTGAGAGTGAATGTGTGTTGCTGGATTTTGCATTCAGCTCCCTGTGGCCCAATGGAAAGCGGTCCAGAACATGACTAGATAAATGGATGGTTGAACTTTGTTAACATTATGTGCTTTATAAAACTTCCTGAAAAATAAAAGAGTCTGACAGAGGTCTTCAACATTGATCCATATGTACCCATTCAACACTTGACAAGCGTTAAGGTCTTCACAAATGTTTACATTATCCATGTGTGGATATGTGCACCTTGATCAGTTTTGGCTTTGCTTCCAGATTCTGCGTCTTTGAATTTGTCCGTTGCACCACCACCACCACCATCATCATCATCATCATCCTCATCATCATAATCATCATCATCATCATCATTATCATTACCATTATCTAAAGTCACAGTAAATTCAAAGAGGCATAGGTCATTTTCAAGACTTTTAATGGTCTATATTGGAAATCAGAATAACTCAGAACTCAGAGTGCAATGCTAGTAAAAATAGCAAGACAACGTCCTGAGAGCAAACTCTTCCAGAGTGCTGGATTTCCATATGTTTGTCTATACAGAAGGGCATATGCCCATTGGACATTCCTAAATGAAGGCTTTGACCTTGGCTCAGCCCTCGGTTAGTTCATTAGCTCCTCGGCTCTTATCCGCAATATAGCCAGCCAAGAACCAATATACTCACTTTGCACTTAGTGGGAGCCTTCGAGATATTACCATAGAAAATGACCGTCATTGGAATCCACCAAGGACAATTCTCTGTTCCTTTTACATTCACAGAAAAAGAAAAACAGGGATAATGTCAGGTTAACCATCTCATATACACTGACCCCTGTGTATGTGCAAAAGCTTGCCAGTGGGGTCAAGGGGGTGCAACAGAGCTAAATAAATGAATAAATCAGAAAGAGAGGAGAGAGGAGAGACAGTTTGTGGTCGATAGCGTCAAAAGCAGATGACAGATCTAAAAGAATGAATATTGATCTGAGAAGGGCCTACGCAGGGCGACCGGTGGGAGGTCAGGCGGTGTAATTAGAGTGGTGGAAAGGCAAAACCTCTCCTCGTCCGAGCTAGGTGATGCTCATGTGGAGCTTTGTTTACCATAGGGTTCGAACTAATAATACAATCCAATTGTGATTAAAAATATATTAAGATAAGTTAAGGTAATTTAAAGTTCTGGGATGTTTTTTTTTTCATTCATCGAAGCTGTTTGTTTTTTTTTTTTTAGACACTAAAGGATATAGAGATTAAAAGGTTTTCAATAATGGAAATCTTAGGTAGTTGGGTTTGTCAATGGAGGCCAATCTTTTAAAGAAAGTGTTTCATAATGTTTTTATTTTATTATTTAGGTCAAATTTTTTTGTAACGCAACAAAAATAAAACATGTTCTTATTTCTGAGTTGTTATGAATCTTAATTTGTTTCAGCGATTTTTGCTACTGCCGAATTCTATGGAGCCTCCAAAGGGACATTTTTTTTTTTTTGGCAAGATCTCGCAAGAAGTTTTCATCGCTAATCTACTTCTCGGTCAGATTGCCACTGTTTATTAAAGTGATCGGAAGACAACAACATTGTTCATTATATTAGAGTATTAGAACCGTATTAGAGCAGGAGAACAACGGCAAAGTGTGCTCCAAACTGGAGCTCGTTGTTGGTTTTATTAACATTGAGTGTTACTACTCCTAGCAACATTGAATGTACTTTAACTGCCTAGATGGTCTGCGTATGAGGATGGAGCTGGATCTTAGAGGTGAGCAAGACGTCTCCGACGAGAAACTACTGAGTAATTTAGCAGACGCTTTAATCTAAAGTGACTTACATTACAACTTTTACAAAACAACATCCTTCTTTCCCTGTGAAATGAACCCATGTTCTGGTGTTTCAAACATCAGCTTTGCTGACTGAGCTACTGGTAAAAAAAAATACTGCATACAGTTCTAAATAAAAGTTTTCACATTCCACATTACTAACAAGCTCAAGTTTAAAATTAGTGAATTTTTTTCGGTTAGTGTGCTAATACTAAAACCCATATCAAATGTACTCTTTACTGTACTGAAAAGGAACTGACGGCTTTGTACGCTTTGAGACAGTTACAACTGTGAAAAGCGCCTTACAAATTCTCTGAAGTTGAACTTGAACAGCACATTTTGTGAGAATTCTTCCATGTCCCTTTCCATCCCAGATCAATCAATACCTAAATTTGTATTTTCCCCACAAATAAATTACACAACAATAAGCTTAAAACACTAAATTATCAAATCAAATTCTCACATTTCAATAGTTCACTTAGAAAGTATGCAATTGAGTATTATTTGCAACAAAGACAAAGTAATTAAGCCAACAAAACAAAACCAATGAAAAGACGACGAGTGACCATGTTGGTTAGCATTGTTTGGTAGCAACAGTGTGATTATTATTCTTAAAATTAGGTTTTAGCAAGTCACAGGCATTGCACACAAAAACAAAGACATTTTTGGATTCTACAAATCATAACATTTTTTAACTTAATAACAAATTTTTTTTCAAATTTAAAGTTTTGTTTTGTTTTCCAATCATGTAATAAAATTAAATATTAGTACAATTATACAACAAACGAGAATTATTTGGTAATTTGTCAGGTAAATATCCATATGTAGAAAAAATTTAGAATATTTTTGTCACAAAATTATCACAAATATCAGGAAAATACAGCTACAAAAATCACAAATCATTTTCTGGATCAAGGCACAGAGGGATGTTTTGTATTATTATTCTAGATATTATTGAGGCAGTATTTATTTAGATTTTGTTTTACAAAATATACACTTGTCAGTTGTTAACAAGTTTTTTTTTTCTTTTACCAAAAGTGCAACCATAGCTTGTTTGAATTTTTGATTATGCAATGAGTATCTTTCAGATAATATTAGTCTGATTTAGTATTTTGTGACTCCAGTAATGGATCCCAGAGACACCGTCCACAGTACAAGCCGCACATTTTCCAAGTCCCAATTTCAAACCAAACAATATGACCGTCACCACCCTATTCATAATAAAGCGAACTTGGAATGAACCCATTGCAAATATAAATGGCATATATCGTCTTCCTCTTCTCTCATCCTCCCACTATCGCCCTGGTATTAATGCTTGTGAATGTTGAAGCGCACACTACTGTACAATCTCAAAACCACAAACTGCAAGAATCGCAAAAGAAAAAACCATGTTTACAGCTTGTGTACTTCTTATAAAAACCACTGTGCTTCTGTTGCTTCATGACATTACTCTGATTCTACACATTCTATTTACAGTGTTTTGACAAACTCAACTATTTACACTGGTAGTGTGTAAACGGCAAAGCCTTGTTAATGATAAACCGCTACTATTTAGCTCTATTTATATCTTTCCCCACAGACCAGTCCTTTAACACACAATGCCATTATTGATAGGCCATTGCCATTAGCCGTGTTTACCTGTCAGCTCCCGCCTCATTAATGAGAGAGCTTTGGGAGGAATAATGAGGAGACTGCTAACGACTAATGGATATTTACAGCCACTTTCTCACTTTGTCTAATACCACTAATGCTAATGCTAACAGCAAAGCTACCACAGGCGTGACTTTTCCATACGATGACAACTGACTGCAATTGGTGTTGGAGTTTGCAGTGAGATTATCTGTGTATGACAGAGCTGTTTTTATCAACGCTATATCATCTAATATCATTGACAGAGGTGTAAAGAGTACCTGAAACCATACATGAGTAAAATCATGAATACCTTACCGTAAAAATTACAACTATACAAGTCATCACTTCCAAGAAGACTTGAGTAAATGTCATAGTGTCCAATTTAGGCTCAAAAAACAAACAAGAAATATGAAAAGCAAGAAACTCTTTATGAGGTTTTATTCCCCAATTATAGAGAAATGTTATTTAAGACCTCAATGTGTCAAAATGGCAGAACTTTTTTTTTTTTTTTTAAAGACCAAAAAGTCAGTCTCAAATGAACAAATAAGTGCAACCGCTAATTCGTGTTCACGTTATTTATCTTATAAATAGCATCCACTGGACCCAGCAGATGGCAATATTGCCTGATCCGACCAATAAATTACCACAGTAATCCAATCAAAAGTAGTTCAATCAAAAATGTAAACATGTAGAGAATACATTCTGCTTATATTTTTAATACCCGGTACAAGTACACAGTAGCCAAAAAATGGAGTACATGATAATTGGCTATGACCAGTTCCGTTTTTCCTAATTTTTGAACACCGATAAAATAGAAATTATTCTTCTTTAAAGACAATTTTCCGCATAGCAATTTTTAAATAAAAAAAAAAATAAACTTGAATAAACTTGAACTTACTTTACTTAAGTAGTTTACACCACTGGTCAATGATTAACGTCACATCTGTTTTGTCATCAACTAACCAAACACCTTTAGTGACAAATAGTTGCTTTTTTAAATTTCCTTTTGAGCTATATATCTTGAATGCTACTTTCCATTGAAGCCAGGCTCACTTCATATAGCCGATACACTCCTGTGAAAAGGGAGCAGATAAAAGCTGAACCCTAAGGAGTGTTTCAACCCTACAGCTTGGACGTTATCGCATGGGCACTCCGTTTCTTCACTAATTAAAACCCTCCCTTCTCAATGGCAGAGTGGGGATGTACAATTACTGCAGAGGCCTCCGAAGCCTCATCGTGTCTCTATTAAAGGGACGCGTTCATTGTAATGATGCTGAAGTTTAATTACTTCAGCGCGGCAGCCGTTGTAAAACACGCTGATAAATGGGCCAACACAATTGTGCATCATTATTTCTCCCAGTGCACCAACCTTGTTAGAACGATTATGAGCTGTGGTGGTGTAGAATCATTTCATACCTGTGCTTTGCTAAACCTGGGAATGCCATTGGCAGAAAGTGAATGGAATAGATGGTTCCTTTGTACATTTTCAGCCAAGAGCCATATCTAACGTACTGTCCACGCACAAGAGAAAAAAAATTTTTTAACACTCCTACAAATTCTAAACTAGCAATTTACCCTCATGGAGTCTAGCTCGCAAGCAAAGCCTTAGGTTCTCTTATCACACCACAGTCGCAGACAAACAAATGTACATATTCAAAGTCATTAATTATGAATTTCTTTCCTAGTGTATGCCCAGTGGTGGGCCCACCCTGATTAATCTTGGTTCCTGTTCTTCCCTCGTGCTTATTAAACTGCTGAAGCAAATATCTTGCATGCCATAAATCCCCCCTAGAGCATGATTAATCAAAAGCAGTGAACTGAGGGCTGCTGGCAGGTGGAGTTACAGTGTTAAATCACCTGCGTGCCTGAATGAATGGTCTTCTGGTAGAAATAAGGAAGGCTCGTTGGCATGATTGGAGATGCGGGGTTACTGGTCACATTTTGCGTTGACCAGTAAATTCAGGCATAAGAAACATTTGGAATTTTGGTTTTGTTTAGCAACTATTAAACTGTGGAGCCTTGCACCTCAAGTAAACGCTGTTTCTCTATCTCTCTCACTCTCCCACTTCCTTTTACAGGCAGCATGAAAGTGTTTGTGTTTGAGTAAAAGTCTCTCTTTTTGCCTAATGTGAGAGTCTTCCGTTCATTTCTTTTTCATTCAGTAGGTGTGATGGTCTTTGAGAGCAGTTTAAAAGCCGCGTTACTTTGATGCTAATTCCATTTTGTGGTGCATTTAGACATTTTCCGCACTCTTGAGCGATGGCAAATGTCAGAGACACGGGTACAAGAACCACACTGAACAATCATTTACTTACCAGTGCGTGCTAAATGTGCATCAATACCCCCTGAATATTTAATCACTTGCTAATTACTGATTAGCAAAGAGAACCTCGTGGTAAACCAATTATTGCAAACAGATTTGAAGAAAGAACCTGCTCTCTGGAGAACCATCGAGTGTCTTCCAGGCAGTTACTGAATTAATCTTATTTTTGCTTTATGTTCCTGTGTATGTTCGTGTGACTGGGATACTCTTAAAAATATACAATGGGCTCTATATTCAAAAAATGGCCTTATTTGACTACCTGATGATGCAAGCTGCTCCAAAGAGAGGACATAAAAGTGTCCCCTGTGAGTCTATACAACAGCAAAATGTTAGGCTATTCACAAGCATAGTTCTACAAAAGCTGTGCATCTCCCTCTGAGAGGCTGATTATGGGTCGGGCCTGTCTGGGCTTACACAGGGTGTCTCTGAGCTGAACTAGACTGTTGGGACTGGAGAATTAGAGGCTTGTTGCAGAGCAAAGCACTGCAGTAATAGCCCACATGAGTAAGAGAGCTGGGTTCAGGCCTTACATATGCATCTGGTTCAGACATCACCTATTACACACTGAGAAACACTTCCTCAACCTTTCTAGTGTCTGGTCACGTCTCAGCTGAATGGATCATGGCCTTATACCATTTGTAACCGTGCATTTTTTAGCATGTTGGGTGAGGTGGCACTGCGCTTTGAATACATTGCATTGGTGTAGTTGACATGATCAAGGGCACTGCAGTGGGTACCGTGTTTCTTAAAGAGAGGTAGACGTAAAGGGTTAGTTTATGCTAATAACGAAGAGAGTTGCGCTAAAGTTTATTGACAGCTAACATGCCCTTCAAGGTGTTCTCTGCGGTTCAGCAGTTCTGATGATTTGAGCGGCTGCCGTTTCAGCTCTCCTTTATTTATATGCTTGACTACTCTAAACATTAGGGAACACACTAGAAGATCTGGTTATTGGAAAGGGTAGAGTCAGGACTGGCCTACCATCTACAGCCAAACGACCAGGACTTGAAGAATTTTGGAGGGAAGAGGAACGTGAAAAGGTTCAGGAATGAAGTAGCACTAGTTATAGGATAACTTCTACATTTTCATAGGTTTATTTAAGTTAAGAATTTTGCACTGTAGTGTGTAGCACTTCCTCACGGTAAGGTGAACCAGGCAAATTGACCCCAGGTGTAAGTGAGAGTGAGATGGAGGGTGTCTCGGTGTCCCGGTCTATGATTGGTTGCCGACCAGGTTGTGTGTTCCGCCAAGTGTTGAAGAGCTTCCTGTGACCCAGCAACGGAAAAGTTGTTTATAGATGGAGAGATGTCTATGTTAAGAAATGTTTTAAAGACAATGTACACATACTTTGAACTGAAACCTTTGAGTTGTTTTTTTTTTTAAAGATTTGTTTTCAGTTAAAAAGGTTTATCTCCGTTAGAAAGATTTGGCGTTCCCTGATTTGTCACTGACCCTGAAGCAGGTGGTTTTATTTTAGACAGTTGCAGAGCACAAAGGAAAGCTGAAGGAGGAGAAGACTTGGGCTTTGCGGATTACCAGGCAGTTTTCATTTACAAACTCTTTGACAGGGGGTCCAGACAGTACGCTGAATTGTGTATTTGGACGTACCATGTTGGGATTTTTTTTCATCATAATGAAATGTTTCACGGTTTTCCCACAGCATTTGTGTGTCTGTGGGGCACATGGAGGCGTGAGGTGCCTCCCACCCTTCGGCACCATGGTGGGTTTTGCGGGGTGTGCACCGGGTGTTAGACAGATCTACGCGCATATACTGCTGCTTTCAGTGTAATCGTGTTGCCTTTTAGGAACCAGTGTGGCTCCATTCACCAGCCGTAGCTTTCACAGGCTTGCATGAGGAACACCGAAGCTAACGTGCTTAAAGTTGTGTGTTTTTGTTTAGGGAATCTTCAAGTGGGTCTTTATCGGGGAGTATGTACGTGTGTGTGTGTGCGGGGNNGGGGGGGGGGGGGGGGGGGGGTCGTCTCAGGGTTCTAATGTTCAGACAGACTAAGGAAAACGTGGCAGGAGGTTGAACACATTGAAACTGTTCTTTTTCCTTTCCAGGCAGAGCTTTCCTGTACGTACCATACATCCCTCTGGGGTAGTGTAGTGGGAGTGTTTGGGAGTGGGGGTGTCAGAAGATCTCTCATCCCTCTCTTTTTTTGTCTTGCCTCTATTTCCCTCTTCGTCCTGGCGTGTACTCCGTTCCGCCTGATTCTCTCAGAGACCCAGTGAGTGTGACGGAAGCGAGAGGCGATCAGATGGACGCCCTTCTGTGAGCAGGGCCAGCTGCCGAGAGGGAGATGAGAGATGAAGTATGAAAAAGATGAGATTGAGAACTGTAAAAAACGAACCCTCGAAAGAATTAAAGTACGGCTATTAGAATATATTACAATGTACTTTGCAAAAGCGATAATATGTGCGTATGTGTGTGTGTGTGTGTGTGTATGTGTGTGTACACTCATATATTTTGTTTACTATGCCAGACACTTTTTAACTCTGAGCTCTTTATAATTAAATTGAAGTTGCATTTTAATATATAGTGTAAATGAATATACAATATTCAAATAAATGAAAGTTTCTCTATTTATGATCCTATAAAGCGAAAATAGCAAAATTAAAAAATAATAATAATACTTATTATTATTATAAATTATAATTATTATTATTATTATACTGTAAATAATTGAGTATTATCTCTTGTCTTTGTCTTTTTAAAGATATCGATTATAAAGCCTTGGAATGTGACTACTGTATACGTAAGTATAATTATTTTTTTTCTTGTGTAGTTAAGCTACAGCAGAGTCAAGAACAAAATTAAAGTAAGAAATGACAGAGAAGGTGTTTGTGAGCAAGAGATTTTGTTGTCGCTTGGGGGCCGTCTTTATCCCTTTAGCTTGCTGCTTTCTTAGAAAGAAACGCTGCCGTGAAATCACGTATAGCTTAGCGGGGAGGCCCAGGACCTGAAGAAAGGATGAGCCAGGGATTAGCTTGTCCTGGCAGGATATCTGTGATCCGAGAGAGCTCTGCTGGCCAGCATGTGCCCATCAGTGTCCAGCTCTAGCCACGTGCCGAATACCTCCGCAAATCCCTCTCCTGCCGCGGCCAACTCACTCGTCTTTTTCTCAAGTTCTTTTTTTACTTTCATCGTTCCGTGCCTTTTTGTTAGCTTTGTTCTGGCAAAATGTTTGTCCGGAATCTTGTGTTTGGAAGATTGTGTGAAACAGAACGCATTGGATTAAAGACAATTGTTTTGAGGCTGTTGAGTTGCTCTTATGCGATGATTCGTGTCTTTGTGTCGTTTTTTTAAGCATGTTTGTGTCTGTGCATGCATCATCGTGCCTCATCTTTCTCCACTTTTGGTTGCAGACTTGAGTCGTGCACTCAGGATTGAGTACTTGGACATGCTTTTCATTTGCCAGTCAATACCCATTGAGTTTTATATAAAAGGAAAATGGCAGTTAGTTCATATTGTCTTCAATTGATCTATACCACCTGCTATGTTCAAACCTCATGCACCTTTCAGATCATGTTCAGCACTCTGGTTATTGTCACCTAGTTTAGTGGCATCGCAGAACAGAAATCCGGATTGAAAATTGTTGGTATAGCACTGAATATATCTCTTAGTATTAATTTAATATAAACACACATATTAGTGTGTCAATATATAGACAGAATATGATTTCATTTATATGTACGTAGATATAGGTTAACATTTAATATTGGGCAATTTGTGCATTTAGTCAGAAATTTGTAGAAACTGGTTATCATTCGTAAAATTCAAAACTGAAATTTGTTCTTGCAAAAAATTATTTTGTTATTTCACATCACATTATATAATAATACATTTCAAGTTTTCAATTATGTATACTGTTCAAGTCTTCATTTTCAACATGATTTGTGATGTTTTACAGTTTTAGTATACAAATTTGACTGGTTATTTGTTTAGTAGATAGACTTGCTTCAAAAGCTGCAGGACCGTAGATAATTCAATAAGTCTGGGTTTTTCATTTTGTTTGTAATTAACAGACTGTAATACTATAAAGTGTCTTCTGCAAAACTAAACTTTAAATTTATTTGTTTGTTCCTTATTTGTCTGTTACTTTTCATTGTGTCTTTGGAGAATCCAGCGTCACCATTATCTAACAAATCAAACATATGTAATACATGTATGCTCTTGTATGAAAACTGACAGAGGAGTATGTCAAGGAACTGATCAGTGACGTCTATTCCGAAGTAGAAAAATAATAAAGGCCCAGGTAAAAGAGAGTTAAAAGAGCTACCTGAGGCTGCGGCGAAAATGAAAACGTGAAAAGCGAAGTGAAAGGCACAAATGCTAAACATCTCTTCAGTTTTCAAACCCACGCAGTCTCTCTGAGACAAAACCAACAGGGGCGTAGACTTTTGAAGTTCTGAATGGCCAGACAGTTGGCCGACTCAGACAGCTGCAGTTCTCGCTCTCTCTATCGCTTTCTCCCTCCTTCTCCTTTTAGACCTGCTTGTTCAAAGCGACGCTGCCTCTTTATTTATGTGCAAATTTGCTCTTAGGCCCTACGAGGGTGGTGCGCATGCTGAATCTCTCTTTTCGGGGCTTTAGCAGATTATCCTCTCACTCTCTTTGGTCCCCATCGCCTTAAGCCTGGCTGCCCTGACCTTTTGTCATTGAGACTTTTTTTCTTCTCCTTGGTGTCTTTCTCACTCTTTCTCTTGCTCGACTTCCCCCTCTTCCCAGATGCCACAGACAGCCCCCTCCCATCCCACCGCTAACATACTCCTCAAAGAACCATTATATCACTCACTCCTTGAACAAAGACCCCAGAGAGAAAGAAAGAGAAATAGGGTGATGGAAAGAGAGAGAGAGAGAGCAAAAGAGAGAGAGAGAGCAAGAGAAAGAGAAACAGAGCGGGGCCAGAAGCTCAGCTCTCTTAATCGATAAGATTGGCCCACATGGAGCTCTGAAAGCTAATCAATACTTTCTTTTTCTTTCTGTTTTTTTTTCGCCATCCGATGCTGACTCTTACAAAATGTAGAAGAGACGCTGATTTAAGGAGGGGGGGGGGGTAAAGATAGCTGAAAAAAGAAGAGACTGCTGAAGGATGATTGTGACTGAGTATTTGCTTATTCTCAACAATCAATTTACTTTGTTTGGTCCATAATTTATATTTGTAGGTGTGTCTAGGAAGCATTGAGAAGTTTATGATGATGGTTGGAAGTATCGACCGACAGATTGATGGATGGATGGAAGAATGGACAGAGACAAACAGACAGACATATACACCGATGGACAAGACATACAGACACACAGACAGGCAGATTAATTCCTATAGTAATTGTTATTTGAAATTTTGCGGTATCACAAGGAATTCCCCCGAAAAAAATAAAGAAATAAAACAAAAAATAAACAAAGATAAAAGTTTGACTTTAATGCAAAGTGAAAGTTAAGAAAGTTCTGATTCTAGTCCTTTTAAAGCCGGATGTTTTCGGAATCAGGATTTAACTTTAACATTCACTTTTTGTTGCTTTACAGGCACTCAAATCACACAAATCTTTACCTCCTAATAGCTCTTGGAAACACTAGAACACTGTTGTAAGAACAAAGATTAGTGTTGTTTTATACGCTGGTCAAATTCGATCAAATGTGAGTTTTAAAAAAAAAGTTGTGTGCTAAATGAAATGTCGGATGGTTTCAGAGCAATGCCTTGGCTATGACCTGAATTTGCTGCTCGACTGCTGTGTAATACTCCAGCTGACAAGAACCCCCCCCCCCC
>CM051501.1:12310030-12321482 GCA_028031935.1 Paedocypris micromegethes | reverse complement strand
CCCCCCCCCCCCCAGTAGCTAGGGTGAGGACACTCTTTCCATCCCCCTTCCTTTCGGCCTCTATTTTTTCTCTAATCTCTACAGTTCTCACCCTTCTGAAGGTGCCCCCAAACAATGATGCCTAGAACATGTACGGTGGGCATCCGAGCAGCTCCGACTGTCTTTGAATGGACAGTGGAGTGTAGCTTGAGCACTCAAAAGAGCTAGCGGAGTAAAACAAGTTACTTGTTTATTTGCACAGATGACTGTTTACGAGACGTGGTAATTAGCTTTCGCTTTCAGCTTCTCTTGTTAATTTGTTGGGCTCGCCACCATCCAGTCTTTATTAGTTGTCTAGCAAGCTTTCTCATGTAAATACAAGACCATGAAATGGCAATTAACCTCCCAAATAGGTATGGACCACCGATCAGGCACAGAATATTGACCAGGACTTTCTCGGCCCAGTTAGTGCACAGGAGGGAGGAGAAAAGGAAGGACAAAAACTATGAGAGAAAAGGTTAAAAAAAAGACGGCATAAGCAAACAAATCCCATGGGTCTTTGTTTGTTGTGTCTATGGTAAGGCTATTGTTTTGCTGCCTATTAAACTTTGACCTTTTGGCACGAGTGTGGGAAAATTGAATTGAGAATGACAGCTGGACACAAAAGGACTTATGAGGGACATGGGAAAGGTGTAGAGTTTTCACACTGCTGTGAGAAACTGAGGATTGGGGAATCCCTCGAGTCAATGTGGTGCTCTCTGAGATTTTGGACTCATACATATCGGCAGAAAGATCTTGGTAACAAGGTGTTCATTATTTTATTCATAGACAAGTTCAGTTTATTTATGAAGAACTAATGTGGGGGTTGCTCAAGGACACTCGGTTGTGAAAGCCACCACTACAGGATTCAAACCAGCAATGCCTCGGTGGCTAGTTCAACTCCTTACCGCTGGACCACACCTGCTACAAAAAAAGTGTCAGCAAAGAAAAAGCAAAAGGATGCTGTGACCAATAATAGAAAAATAAACCAAGCCTTGTGTGATGGTGGTTTTAAAGACTGAATGAGCGCCTTATTAATGCTCTAGAAGTGACATCATACCTCATCGGTGCAACAAATAAAACTAACTTTTCTGGGTGCACTTTACCCAACACAAAGCCTTTAGCATTATGGAAAAATATTGCACTTACGTTTGAGCATCCACAATTCCAAATTCATTTTTTCATGTCTTCCCATTGCAGTCCTTCCAAGTAAAAGGTTACACAAGAAAGGCTGACATGTAAATCTATATCTTTATTAGCTAGAGTTCCTTTATCTGAAACAACTCCCAAATCTGTAACGAAGCACTAAAAAATGTTTTACAATGCTTTATGATAGCAGATGCTTATGAGCTCAGTGCAGCCGTCGCCATATCTTGAACCATTCTGTCATCTATAGTACACAGAATTATTCTGTTTACCTTTACATTTACGTAAATCCGTATTCCCTCTATCTACCAATCATTGGCTCTGTAGCGATAAGTCGACATGTCACACTAGTGCTGTATTAGGATCAGTAACTTTAAACATGTCAGCTGTTGAGAGATGGTTGCATCAGGATATGCCCCTCTGTCAGACTTGTGCATGTGACAGTTGTAGACCCCAATAGTGATGATGAGATGGTGAACATGAGATTTGAAGAGCCACATACGTAAGATGAGGTACTGTAGGATTCCTGCAGGCCAAAGGATCAGATACTCCTCATCGTCATCACTGTTGGAGCACCTTAGATCTGCTGTCCATCAGACAAATAAAGGAGATAGAAAGAAGGACTGGGAAGCGAGAAGGTTCTCTGACTGATCAGATCTGGCTGCCTGTGTGGGCTGGATTGGGGGAAACGCAGAGACGTGTAAACGGAGTGTTAGAAGAAAGACAAGCCGTGACATACTGCAGTCAAAGTGAAAGAGAGGCCGTGAGCTCAGAGATTTGTCAATTTGCAGCGAGATAGGCAGATAAAGCAAGAAGGAGAAAAGAGTGAGCGAGGGCAAAGTGACACTAAACTGTTCAGTCAGTCAGGGGGATTGGAATGTTGAGGATCTTGTGCGGTAGTATTGAAAAGAGAAGGTTTGATGGAATAAAGATCGGGCAATACATCACAAATAGTCTGTAAATTACAGTGCCTAATTTTGAAAGGAAACAGTGGTTTAATAACGACAGAGTTCATGCAGGGACTGTAGGACCTAACTATGATTTTAAGAAAGATGAGATGACAATTCAAAGAGATGACAAGCTCATTTGTAGAGGGCAGAAGACGGGAAGAAGGAAGAGGTAAGGAATGGCTGGGAGGTTTAAGGTGTCTTTGTGCATAGAGTGTACAGCGGTTTAAGCTAAAGAAACAGGGTTAAATTAGGCAGAAAGAGGCTCTGCAAGACTCTGTCAGGTTGCTGCCCAATGCGCTAGACAGTTTTGAGAACAGACCTGGCAAGGCCCTGTGGCCGCTAGATCTTACTGTCGGCCCTCATGAAACACACATATTGTGTACACACGCACACACACACACACATACACATACACACACAACCACACACACACACACACACACACACACACACACACACACACAACATACATGCGCATAGGACAACTAATATAATCTCATGTACACAAATATAAACCAACAAGACATCTGAGGCCTCAGGCCGACTTAAAATCCAGTGGACAAGCAATGCCCTGTGTGAAGCTTGTAAAAGTTTTTACAAGTTTAATATTGTTGTAGTTAAGTCTGGACATTTGACATGAGACTCATGAGCTGATGATCAGGCCGAGGCTTTGTTAAATTAAGCGTCAATAAGAGAAACAGCAGCGAAACGCTTTGCAGGGAGGGGTAAAGCCATTTACCATTAGCATTTCATTTAGCATATCCTGTGACACTTCAGGGGTTACAAATCGCATTAATAAACGCTTAATTACTTTAAAAGAAATTCCTCTGGCATTAATTGAATATTAATTACTGATTATCGCTGTCTTTTAGTCCTGCCTAATTGCACGTTACCCATCTTGTTTGAACTTCTGGCTCTCTTGTTTTTTTTTTCTTCCTGCTATTGTTTTGAAACAAAACAAACCATAAAAAGCTAATTTTGTGCTTATTTTTTTATTTTATTTTAATGCAACCCCACCATATTCATCATGTTTGTACCAAACAAAAGACAATTTCCATAAAACCATGAATCAGTGTGTCTTAAAGATGAATGAACATACGGGTGGTAAAATCTAAATACAATAGCTGAAACCTTTCAGAACTTGTTAGTTATCCACTTAGCTCACAAAGGTGGCCGCGCTAATGTTTGGTAGATGGCAAAACCGAAACCCGTAGTGCGAGTTCATCGGTTTCACAAAGGCTTGCACACCGAGAGCCCATGCTGGTACAAACTATGGCTCCCACAGTCTCATTGATGAACTGAGTCTCTCAGGGCAATTGCTTTTGATGTGTACACGGTGGCGTTTAGCCCTGTAGCCCCGACGTCCAGTGCGGTTCCACGCGCATGGGTCATAATTCAAGCTGATTGGCCGTGCCTGCTGCAGGGCATTATTCTGACCCGTCCACCGCTGTAAATCTGGAACCGGGGAGAGAAAGGTTTGGGGGATGATGAGTGATGAGGCATAGCATTGTGTCTTTGGTCTGAAGGCTTCGATTGTGTGGAAGATGACAACTAAATAGAGTTCACATTTTGCAACAAGTAATTTGTGGATGCCATTGCGCAATCAGGTTTATCCAAGGTGTCCTTTGTGCAAATCTCAAGTTTTCGCCTCGTTTCCCCTGCCATTGCGTTGTCACACATTGACTGGGGAGGTTTTTAGCATCCTGTGGCTTTGCGTGTCACCTGTCCATTATGAATCAAGTCACTTTCAAACCTCACGATTCATGGGATTTTGCCTCAGGGGCGGTGAGTTGTCAGGCACTGCCTTACAAGCCATGAGGCTGCTTTTCCATAGCTTCTCTAGTATTCCCTAGAAGGGATTTTAGGATGCATTGTTATAACATTATACAGATTTTATATATATCGTTTGATGTCATCTTCAAATCCAAATTAGATAAAGTTCTGTCACCTTGGATGTCAGAAACAAAAGTTTCTGTAGTATAGTCCAATCGTTTACATTTTTTCTTTTTTTTTAAAACACTGTTATTACAGATGTTCTGTGTTGTATCATTACCTCTTACAGTGAATAAATGCACAGCAAATGCTAACATTAACTAGAAATATTAATAAAAATCACCACTCATTATAATACGTGAAAACATTGTTTATACAAACTTGAACTTTAGAGAAATGCAGTGAACAAAACACATCATCAGAAATGAATTAACCCTTCTATTATGCTCGTTTCAGAGGGACATCAATAATGTTCGTGGGTCATTTTGACCCGGGGGCTGTTTTTTATGCATATAAGTGTCCAAACCAAAAAGTTCCCCAAAACGGTGTGTGTGTGTGTGTGTGTGTGTGTAGTAGAGAGAGTAAAGTGTGAGACAGCGGTGTATTATATCTCATTGTTGCAAAGAAACAGATAGTATTTAATCTTTCTGATTTTCTTTAGCTTACATTTTGTCTGAAGGGTCTAATTGACCCGAGTATTTTTTTTTTTTTACCTTTTAACACGGGTCAATTTGACCCGAACATAATCATTGTAACATAAACGTAGCGTGGTGTTACAGTACAAAAATGTGAACCAAAGATTATAATTTTTATTAAAGATAATTACACCAAATAAGCCAAGCAGGAAAAGTTTCAAATAGAAAAAATACTTTTAATATTTTTTTTTATATTTTAAAACTTTGAAAAGGAATGTTTAGAGGTGTACAAGCTACATACAATGTGATTCCTGTTGGAATTGCATCACAGAATTTAGCAATACGGTTTCAGCCTTTTGACTGGAACTAATTTTTTTCATTTTTTTCGTTCTGCAAGTTTATAACCATTGTAAACCCAGTGCAAATTCAGTGTACAGACTGCGTACAGAAGGAATCGCAGTAGCCGAATGAAATTCCCCCTTGTAAAATGAGCAATAATCTTCACAAGTCTCATTCAGGGCTGTAGAAGAACAGGGGGTGTGGATGGGGGGCATCTTGATGAGAGCAATAGAATTAGAGAAGCAGCTAGCAAGTGTGTGAGAAAGAGATCGAGCTCACCAGCCAACGATTATCCTCTAATTAACACTGATGTCTTCCCCATGGACAACGTCCCATTCCATCAGCATGCTGGCACGTCTTAATGTTAGGCGCTAACTGCCTCCTTCACATATGTCAGTCCTCGTTAAGGGACTCCACTATGCGATAATGCCCTCTCACTTAATGGCTTGTAAAAGATGGTTAACACTTACAATTTGGCGTCTGTTTCTTGTCTATGCGAGATGACACGCAAGCTAAGACCGAGGACACCACGGGGGGACATAATTGCATGGGGATAGAGCAGAGGTTGCACGCCATGGAAATCACACAGTCTTTGCCACAGAGATCCGCTTCTTTCACCCCAGCCTTCTGATGGTTTTCCTGAATCTGTGACCCTGTACCGTCTCCACAGAGTGAACTATCGAGATCTACAGCCAATCATATTAAAGATCCCGCCACGCCTACAGTTGAGCAAACTGTGTCATGTTGAGTCAATGGATAAGAGTTTGCGATCCCCCAAATTGCATTTGAATAGAATTGAAAAGATTCATTTAAATTAGTGACGTTTTTTTTTTTTTTGTGCATCCTGGTTTTAGTGATGGTTAAAAAGTTGGAAGTAGTTTTGTATAAATAATGATTTATAGTTATAAGAGCTCACAGAAATTATTTAATGAGCACATTTTCAGGTTTGTCATGGTAAATCGTCCATAATTCTCTGTAACGAATCGAAACAGTCATCTGATAATGCACAATAAGTTCAAGATCAGAGCATTTGTAAGGCGCTTTTCACAGTTTTAACTGTCTCAAAGCGCACAAATAAATAAGTATAAATTAGTTATACAAAACAACTGATATAATGCAAACTTTAAATTGCTACTGCCATAAAATGATTTCAAGTTGTCAACATATCTTTGCAATTGTGTCGACAAGAAATAAAAAATACTAAAAAAAAACATCTACATTTGTCAATTGACAATTAAAATGCAAACATTTTATAAAGATTACAGTTCTTGCTTGCCATTCTCTATCAGATATGCAAGAAAAACAAAAATATTTATAGTTATGCTTAATTATTTGTTTACTTCTGCTGACTCTTGAATGGTGTACTGTACATGTATTTTGAGTTTCTTCAAATTTGAAATAGGCAGTGCTAAAGTTATAATTCCAGGCTGTTTGGTGTGTTATTTTTATTTCCCACCATTTCTACGTGATGTTTGGGAATCCCGCACTTTTCATCTCACCGCGTGAGTATTTCAGGCCGGATTGAAGAATGACGTGAAGACTTTTTTTTTTCATTCAAACACTTCACATAACTTTTTCCGTCTCCATGTTCTATATTTTCCGAGGGCAGATATAAGTGGTAGCACTTTAAAACCAGTCTGCATTAACAATCAATAACGCAAAGCCACAGAGAGCAGTAGTCATACCTAAATGTCATTTGCCCTTGATGAACAAATGGCCGAGCAGTGCGACTTTTAAGTGCCCTCTTCAAGTTTAGTCTTCACATTAATCCTGTTCTTTAAAAGCAGGGACACATTCCCTTTCTTAATCAAGCATCAAGTCTGAGGGCAAAGCAAGAGAGATTGTTCTTGGTAACCGATGTCGACGTGAAATCCTCAGAATGGCGAGCGACTCTAATAATGACAAAAGAATCATGCAGACAGGATGTTTTATTTTTGTTTTATTGATTTCCTACTGCCAGTGTCTCTGCAATCGCCCCTCCGTATCCTCCAGCACACACACACACACACACACACATGCCTCCTTGATTGAGGGCTAATGAAAAAGCTGTCCCGAGCGCCGCCGCCTCCCCGTATCCATTAAGAATAATTAGACGGGAACAATTTTGATGCCTGTAACCTCGGCGAGTGTGGCTAATGGTGTTATAAATTGCTCCTTGTCCTGGGTCTTGCTTGCGCGTCGTAGCGCAACTGTGGCATGGAGGGCGCTCGGCGCTTAATTCAAAAGCACTCTGTCAACAGCACTGATTTGTGTGCTAAATGAGAGCGTTTAAAACAACAGCAGCAGCTCATGCATCCTAATGCCGATGGCAGGAGCAGGTTCGATAAAGAGGGTTGTCCGCTATAATTAGCCACGACAAACGGCGGCGGATTAAGAAAAAAGAATTCTGTGGCATTCGAATGGACCCGGTCGATGCGCATGCTTGCACTTTTACGTCCTCTGTGTTCATGCTTATTGTAATCTGTAGGTTAAGTGGGAATTATGCAACTCACAGCGTCACTGATTACAGGTTTCATATAGCTCACAAGTGGGGGTGGGGTGAACAGAATTTGTTTCTTTTATTTTTAATCTATTACAGCTTTTTCAATGACAGTACAGATGTGAGCCCAAATCAAGGGGACTTTGAAAGGTGTTCAATTCGCCTATAAATGCACGCTGACAAGATTAATTGAGCATTACAAATGGTAAACTCTCAACCCGAGCGTCTCTGGAAAACAGGCACGTTCCCTTTCCCCTGTCTTGGTCCACTTTCATGTGTCTTGCCGTGCAAAGGCGGCTTGATGGGCAGTTAAATGCAGGGGTCGGGGGTTAAATGAACACTGTTGTTTATGAGGATGTGGTGTGAATCCATTTGCATTCTAATTTCCTCCTTTCTTGAAAGACACACGCGCACACACACACATGCACGCACGGTTCTGTTAGGGAGATGGTGGGTTTGGCGGACAGCTTGTTTTAAAATCCCATTATCAAGTTATTTATGGAATTCGCAGCCTGACAACTATGCTGACCTTGTTTTGTTAAACATGAACCAGACACGATTCCAGCACAGTGCGCTGCCTATTAGCTTTGGTTTCCAATAGCCTTAAAATGTCAGCAACTTCAATCACCCTTGGGGAGCTCCAGCGCCATGGATGTGTACTGTGGTGCCACCCAGGCGCCCAAAACTCGGCCCCTGCTTGGCTATATTCATCAGTTTGGGTTTTCGCTAGTCATGGTGATGATTTAGGCTGACCAGCACACTGCTCGAATGCAGATTTTTTCGTTTTTGCTTAAACGCGTTTCTCACCACATCTCACCATCTGCGCACATACCCACACGCAGAGGATTATTCCAAACTCTTGTTTATAAAATGCGTGTGTAGAATTTGCAAGGTTGTATGCAAAGCTTTATTTGACCTTTTGGAAGAGGGGAGAAGGCAGGTAATAACCCTATAAATATTCGCAGACTCCCTGACCTCCATGTGCACTTGTTAGCTCTACATGCTGGGTATTTATTTGCTGTTCCATATGTGGTGGGATTCAACGAGGAGGAATTTAAAATTGGGATTAAATACAAGCATTACTAATATATCATGCACATGCTGTTTCCCTGCAATAATAAAAGCACTCCGGAGCAAAAAAACAGATCTTTCCTTTGCAAAGAGTGATAATACATTTTATTTGGCATTTGTCCTGTTGCTGGTCATTTTGTTTAAGATTTGACCAAGCAAAAGATGCCTAGGAACTTTTGGTGAAAGTTCCAAACTTTCATCCCTCCCTCTTTGGAACCACCTTTGCAATTTATGGGTTAGAATGGGCTAAAGCCAATCACAGCACCTCACAGGCTTGATTGCAAGACATGCAGTATATTCTCAATAGATGCCAAAAAAGCGGGGGCCTCAGACCAGAGGTGTATAGATTTATGTATAGAGTATATACATGAGTATGAATACGTTACTGTAATAAATAATCTGTTACAAGTTATTAGTCATCAATTTCAAAAAAGCAGCATTAGAGTACCCAATTTTCAAAGATGTAAAGTATTTTACTCTAAATATTATTTTAAATTTAGTCACAAAAAGCACCAAGAAATGTGAAACTTTATTGAAGAGGTTTTCTAATTCATAATGTAATAATTCAAAATTGCAGACCAAATTAAAGATGGCAATATCGCCTCGTCCGCTCAAGAAATTATTACAAACGATGCCGACTTGTCGGGCACAATCTCATTGTAACATTGTAAGTGTCTATTCAAATGTCGTAAAGAGTACATAAACCAATCATGAACCTAGTCAAGTGAAGAATAAAAGTTGGTATATTTTTGATATTCAGCACAAGTGTAAAGTAGCCAAAAATACTTAAGTAAAATAACCAGTGTTGGGAGTAACGCGTTACAAAAGTAACATATTACACTAATATATTACTTTTTGCTGTAACGCGGTAGTGTAACTTATTACTTTGTGTATTTTCAGTAATATATTACTCGTTACATGCAAGTAACGCTTGCGTTACATCAAATCTTTCACATTCAAGACAATAAATCAAACATTTAATATTTCCTGTTCGTAAATAGACGCGCAAGTCATTCGCTGGTGGAGCGTTATATTTTGTAACGCTGCACTGAGATCGAGGTGTGCTCCTATTGGCTCTGAGATCAAGGTGTGCTGCTATTGGATCCGTCTGGCTTGCGTAACTGCGGCTGCTCACGTCACAGGGCGGGTCGCGAACTTGCGGCAAATCCGAAGGTACATTCGCGAGATGGTCTTATGCGCATTATTTTAGTTTTGTAAAAAACAAAAACATTGTGGTGAAATGCAACCTCTGTGTAAACGCAAAACAATGGTCGACATAAAAAAGAGCACTAGCAATTAAAAACACCTGGAGCTGCGCCATTAGATCGCTCGACCTGAAGAGAAAGAAAACATCAACGACACTGTCGTCTACACTTTATGGCCAGAAAGCAGGACAGTATTGTGTGGTAAGTCATTCAAAATGAATAAAACGGCACTGAACTTTACATAGTCATGTTGTGTCTGATATAAAATATACCTGAGTTATTCACAGACTTTGGAGGAAAATCGCTTTATGTCTACCGTACTTTTAACACTTATAAATGTTAATTATTAGTGTTGCCACGCGTCTTTTCCACAGACATCCGGGCTTATTTTATAAATTCACGATAATGTCCGGTTTTCAATCTTTTTCAAAGGACCATTACACGTGTACGTAGGTTTGCCACCCGTGTTTTAAATTATTTGAGAACGGAAAATGAACTAATATATTGAAACTTTCTATATTATTAAATTATCTGTCAAATAAAAACGTGCCTGCTAATATTGTTCACTAATAGAGACATTATAGTTATTATTAGATATATTGCTGAAGCTGGATTTTCCAACAAAAGAGTTGATATTTAGAACTTCATTTCATATAATTAATGTATTTATTGTGGAAAAAAGTCAGACTAAAATTGATACATNNNTATATATATATATATATATATATATATATATATATATATATATATATATATATATATATATATATAGTTTAGCACCATTGAAGCATATTAAAGCATGTCCATCAACCTCAGAGAAGCCTGTCTAAAATTTGTCACGCCGGTTTTCCTCTTTTTTTATATATATATATGGTCACCCTACAATTATAGACTATGTATTATTGCTTGGACAGGCCATGGTCATTATAGGCTAGATAACTATGCCTTCTATTGGATGTAGCAAATTACTGTACAAGTAAAAGGGACGTTATTGTCCGTTACGAGTCACCTAAATATTGTTATTTAGGGACGTTAATTTCGACTTGGTGAAAGTAACTTAAAAGTAATACATAAGTAATGTAATATATTACATTTCTGAGAGAGAGTAATATTGTAATGTAACTTATTACTTTTTACGAACAGTAATAAGTAATATGTAATGTATTACAATTTTGAAGTAACTTGCACAACACTGAAAATAACGAAGTCTATTTACTCAAGCGCTTTACAAACACTCACACTCAATTATCCAGACTATCCAGAACCCACGCAAGCACAGGCAGAACAGCAGTATCACCCACTGTTGCACTGTGGTACCTGAAATTACAAATGTGTTCTTTCATTTTTTTGTCCTATTTTTATTGTAGAATTCATTCGTGAATTTTACGGAAATTTTCAAAAAGCAGTGCTTGCGATTCTCATTTCTAACCTAATATGTCTTCCATTATTCACTTGCTGCTATAAACTGTAGCGAGGAGCAGATTAAATCCCCCTCACACAGCAGATATCCCACCAGAGCCTCTTCACACCGCCAGGCTTCCAGCGAAAAGCTGTTGCTGGACCTTAGAAAGATATTTGAGGATGCTTGTTTTTTTTTTATCTGCTTTTTTACTGCTGGTGTGGAAATGGAAGGTTAAATGGTAGACATAAAAAAAATATAAATATAACTTCTTTATGTAGAAAAACGAGTATGAAACTGAATTTGACAGTTATTGTTTGTTATGCGTCTGAGTTGTTATTCTTCCTTGGAATTATTAATATTTAATTTGATGTTATGCATATTAGAGGATTTGCTTGGGCATAAACATAGTTAGATTTCGTAAGCAACTAATATAT
>CM051501.1:12252560-12310016 GCA_028031935.1 Paedocypris micromegethes | reverse complement strand
TATATATATATATATATATATGGAGAATGAGTTATAAACTTCATTCAACAGCTTTCATTTTTGGGAAAAACTGGAGCCGGTTGTGGCCACTTGTGGGCATGAAGGTGGGGCACCACCTGGATTGGTTGCCAACCACACAGTCACAGAGCGACACACTCAACTCTTTAGGTATATGTTGGACGATTCTCCTGAATGCATGCTTCTACAACCAACCTCCTAGGAAAATTTTATTGTAATGTAAATAAAAAAACAACTTTGCAGATAAAGATGTTTCTGATTCGGAATAGAGAACAAGCAGGCATTATACACTACTTCTAGTAAAATAGACACAGTGTAAATTTCACAACAGTAATGGCATCTTAATATTAATAACACAATACAGTAGTAATAAGAGTCTTCTCTTTCTCAATGTTTACTTGTGTCTGTGTCCTCACGTGTTACTTTAAGCAGCTGCTGCGGCACCTTCTTTCTAGTGCTCCTCCTGTTCTCAGTTTAGATCCTTCAGTAGTGCCATCTTCATCTAGGGACTACAAGACTTCTGGTGATATTCTGTAAACACTGGCGTCCCACCCTCTTCCCTTGCAGCCTGATTCAACACACTTCTTCTGGGGGACGCTCGCCCTGAACACCCGCCTACATGCTGCGTTGTGTTTCGTAGGCCCAAGGCGACCTTGAGCGCCTTTTTATCTCTAGCGTTCTTTAATTTAGGTTATGGCTACACCAGTTAGCATCTAAGATTACTGGAATTAATGATTCATTGGGTAGTGCTGTCAAACATGAAGGTTTCAAGATCGGGTTGGGGTCCTTACGTGTACAGTTTGTATGTTCTATTGCAACACGTGTATGAATAATTGTAGATCATCTGCTTCGTGACCCAAAAAAAATTGCATTAATTTCACAATTATATATGTTAAAGAATAATTGTCAGTGGTAATTAAAAAAAAACATGTAATTAGCAAAGTCCCTATTCTGAATCCACAGTTAACAATCAGTGTTTTAAAGCCCTTACATTTTTTGATCACCAGTGGGGAACTTCATATCAACTTTCATTACCTGTTGAATTGCGTAGTCAGAGTTCTGTACATTCACTTCATGTCTATATCCAATTAACTGTATAATGAGATCCGACGTGATGAGTGTATTAGTCTTATGGCAATTTTGATAGAGCTCCCCCCCCACACACACAAACACACACACACATACACACATTCACACACCATCCTCATGCACCAATGTCTACCTACCTGGAACTAGCACCCCACACCCCACCTCCCTTAATAATGCATTAGATGGACGCAAGAATCAGGCCTCCGTGGCTCTTCACCCAGATGCATCCTGCCTTTCTATTATTTAACATTTGCACACACCTTCCAGCTCATCAGCAACTCAATATTTAATGTCTACACAATGGAAAAGGGAAGAAAACACTCATTCACCTTTTTCTTAATTTATTAGTTCTTTTGTTTAAATTTCTTGTCTTGTTGACCTTTATTGCTTCATAACATAACATTTTCGGAGCAATTGTTTGCGTGTTTGTTTCTGTCAATGTCTTTGCATGAAATGAAACAGTGACACTAATTTCCTGTCTGCACACACACATTTATGTAAACTGGTCATAATGCAGTGGGCATCAACACATGGAGGATGGAGGAGCTCTCTCTCTCTCTCTCTCTCTCTGTGAATAGTGTGAATACTTTATTATTAAACTACAATGTTCGAGCGTTATCATTTTAAAAGGGTAATGTTGCTTTCAGAATAAGAATTAAAGGCATTGTGTTTGTCTTATTCTATACTGATTTGTTCTGGGTTATTGTTTTTTAAACCTTTTTTTTTTTTGTCGCGCTATATCTAACAGTTGAATTGTGTAGTGTTTTGTCTTTTAATTTTTTCAGAAATTTGACAACATGATTAATATGGAAGCGAAAATTATCTGAAATATCTTGCATAAATGGAAGAAAGATAAAGGCTTTGTTTGCCTTTGAGTGAGCCATGTTTTTCACCTTTTCTGCTCCCTCTGTTAAATCGTTAGCAAGACTTTGCTAATTATTTAATGCAAACACGCCAAGCTGCATTATGAAAAAATTGCCATTGTATAGAGCAGGACCATTAGGTGTTTCATGGACCATAAACCTCAGCATTGCATCATTTTCTTTTTGGCTGCCAATTATAATTACCAGTCTTTTTCCTTTAAAATGCCTCATTGTGCTTTCAGCTCAAAAAGAAAATATTTCTTCTGTTTAAACCTGAAATGCAGAAATTTGCACATATTTCTATAAGAGTTGTGAAGTGCTGCCGTCTCAGAGAGTGTGAATGTGTGTGATCTCTTCTGTGATTGGTTGGCACTAGGGTGTGTGGCAGTGTGTGGAAAAATGCATGTGCGTGATGAAACTCTATTTAGTGACACATGTAGGCTTTAATCGAGCATTAGCTGTTAATCGTATTGTTGTGTATAACCAATATAAAACATAAGTGTTTGATGATTTATCTGAGCCTGAATGATTTTTAGTATGCTCTTGATGTCGCCCTACCTGTTGCCTTTTCTTTTTCTCCCTTCTATTCAGTCAGAAACCCGGACCTTTTTATTATTATAGACGGTTGCAGAAGTCTATCGGAACAAACAGAAAGCAGATGAGATAGACACAGCTGTTGACAGAGCAATGAAAGTAGTGGATGCTGGTAGGATGTGCAAGTATTTCCCCCCACCACACTCTCCGTGCTTTAGCTCTCCTCAATCTCTCAACCCCACCTCCCCCGGTTTCTCTTTTTTCCCATGGATTCCATTTCATGTAATTAAAGACACTCAAATGAAATGGCCCCACTGGAGAAGTGGCTTTCAGCAAGCAGTGGGAGTGCCTCAAGGAGCCGTCCTCGGGCCGCTGTCGGTTGGCTCGCTGAGGGTCCGGCCACAGCGCAGATCAATATCATCTTAGTTATTAATATCAAAAGCGCATTACTTTGTTTTGCGCCTGGCGTTATGCCAAAGCTCTGGGGCCCTGGCTGCCATTCCCCCCTGGCCATTTACCAAGCCCATAATTTACTTTGGTGAGTTTTTAAGGTATTGTTTTGTCAGAGCCAATCAGGACTGAGTAACAAATGATCCCGGTGGAGTGGTGGGAAGCCCATCCGTAAGTGGCATACGTGGCCAAACTCATTTTTGAAACTTTCATGTCAATTACTCTCGTCCTTGACTTGGGACCAGGGTTCTGGAAAGAGGGGGAGGTCAAACAGGAGTGATGCTCCCCCTTTAGCCGCCACTCTTCTTTCCATTGAGGTCACAACGCTAACAAGTGTCCCACGGCCAAAATTAGACATGACGCTATCTTTGATTGCTGCATTGAATTAAATCTAGCTCTTGTTGAGAAACAAAACATATTGAGCACTTAAAGGAAGAAGGGACATTGATTTTTCTTGATGCATTTACCTCATCCAGTCATTCCAGCTTGGGGGAGTGCATGCAAACACATCGGATGGGTGGGTAAAGCGAACTTGGCAGTTCGGACACCTCATAAAGATCCCTACACATGCGTACCAAAAGAAACGCTGTAAATCCTCTTCTTTTGTTTACCTTCCATCTGCTTCACATAAATATTGGCTTTGTGGACTGGACACGGCGGCAACTGCACAGTTAATATCCACACACTTTGCTCAATCCTGAAAAATACTGTTGAAGAGTTTTTGAGAAGTGAATTTATTTTAAGTGTGTCTATTATCAGCTATGGATTCATTTTCTAAACTGCTTTTTCATTTTTTGTGTCATGGGACACATCCTGGACTGGTGGCCATATCACTGCATTGAGAGCAACTTCACAATAAAAGGCTTAATTACTACAAATTGAAAGCTGCCTTGTTTATTTCTAGAACATTTTTACGCCAATAATTATTGAGAGTTAGTCTGAATATAATAAAGGAATATGATGAATAGCAACTTATTTGCTGAAGTAAGAACACAAGCAACATATAAATAGGACAATAAAAGTGACTATTTGCAAAATTGTGATAAATGCACAAGGCAAATGATTTTCCCCTTCCATAGCATGACCTTCGAACACATAGATTTTTTTTTGTTTCATAATGTAGTAGAGAGAAAATGGCTGACAAATATTGTACGTATCAAGTATACTTTAAATTTTTTGTTTCATATAGTCAGGGTGCCTCAAAGTGGACAGATAGAACCGTCAAATATCGTTAAAAAAAAATAAAAGAAAGTGAGAGCTTCTGGGTATCGGCCTTCTTCCCGGTCGTGCCACATCAGGTTGACACTTGAAAGGTGAAACCCACTGTAGTGGAATACCCAGCCCTCCTCCTCTCGGCCCTTTACCCTTCGTCCCCCACCCCTTAAAAGACAGATGAAAGGTCTCTGCATGGAAATACATATGAATATTTCAATTAAAATGAAATATTAATCACGTCGCATTTGTTTTTGTTGCCTGTGTTTTGTATGTTTTTCTTTTAGTCTGCGTTCTCACCCTTCCTTTCGTCTTGTTTTTTTTTTGTTTTTCAGCACTACGTTTCATGCCATTAATCATATGCAGAGCGGGTCGGTATGTGAGCAGGGAGGTATTTGAAAAAACGAAAATGTGTGAGAAAATCTGATTGTGTAGGTGAAGATTGAGGGTTGGGAAGGTCTAACAGCTGTAAAAAGATTACGTCTCTGTCGAAACATTTGGCCTGCCACAATCAGGGTCGCAGCTTGCTTTACGCCCCATATTGATGCCTCTCACCGGGGTACCTGGGACGGGCGCATTGCTGGCAAGGGTGTTAATTTATGCTCCTGTAGGGGTGCTTGCCAGCAGTTGTGTGAAGCACACAGCTCTATAAAAACTTCCTCTGCAGTCCAAAGTGAGAGACAAGAGACTAAAGATTGTTGTACTGGTAAACAAAGCCGGAGGAAAAAAGATGCGGCATGCAGATACTGGAAAGGGAAAGGCGCCTGAGGCGGTGTGTTTGAGAGGTGAACAACAGCTCTGACAGTGAAACGCCAACAACTCTTTTCCTTTCTCGTAGAGATGTGTGACCAATTTCAAATATACATGCTACATACAAAAATGTAACAATTGTTACATTTTTTTGTTCCAATGACAATTAAATATGTAATGTTTTTTTTGCATTTTCATGTCCGTCCGTCCATCCATCCAAATGAGGATGCCATTTAAAATAGGTACAGTTGTATAATAAAATTAATTTACGTATATGTAAATGTATGCAAACGATTAGTCTAAATTATAGTATTGCATGAAATAAAATCAGCATAATTAAAAAAAAAGAATATAACAATGCAATACAAGACATAAACAATTTGTGAAAATCGTGGTATAATGTGCTAAAAATTTGTGAGTGGTTACAGAATCGCTTTCAGAATTGCGTCACTGTAAGGCTTAAATTTGCTTTCAGGATCTAATCGTGTTTTACCTGAGCAAACACTGAGTCATTATCTTCAGCTTCCATGGTGGATGAGTTTATTTACGCTAAAGTGTCGATGTCATTGTGTATAAAGCTTTATCGTGATGATGAAAGGAAAAGACTGTGACAAGGATGCAGTTTTGTTTACAACAATGCATTCAATATTTCACCTGTTTATTCACCCCATCTCGGGATGGGTTTTGTTATCTACAAGGAAGGAGAAGAATATGACAGAACATAACAAACGAACAGCTTGGGCTTGTCAGAACGAAATATAAGGTGAATATGTTTGTGTTTTTTTCCAATTGGCTATGTGGTTTATTTATGAATCAAAATTGGTTTGGTAAAAAATAAAAGTGATATGGTTTAAGTATGGTTGTGGATATGGGGGCGTAGTATGGTCCACGGTAGAAACTCGACTTCAAGACCCAGTTGTGATCTTTCTGTGTGAAATTTGAATATTCTCAATGTTTTGAAGTCTGTAGTATATCCTACCTGTAGTATTAGGTATGAGTGAGAGTGTGAATGTGTGTCTATTTGTCCTGCTATATGATTGGTTGAACCACACCTAGGTCACATTGCAACTATTGGCCTTGTGACCGAGAAATTGAAAAGTACTGTATTTACGCGAATATTAGCACCCCCCTGATTTTCCAATCATAAAAAAAAATTACAAAATATATATATTTATATATATATATATTTTTTTTTTAATTATTATTATTACGGGACTTTTAACTCATAATGATCTGGCCATCATACCCGGAGGGTTAACAAAGATGCTTCAACTATTGGATGTGTCAATAAACAAGCCGTTTAAAGACCATCTGCGTCGGTTTTGCAACAACTGGATGGCCGGAGCTAATCACGAGATGACAAAAGCTGGCAATATCAAGAAGCCAAACTTGGACACAATCTGCCAGTGGATCTTAGGGTGTGCTCACACTGCTGGACCCGTGCTTCGGTACGATTGTCACTCCTCCCTACTTCCCCGTTGGCCCGCACTCACATTAGGTTTTGGCAATCGCGCTTCAGTACGCTTACGTTGCGATGTATTAAGTAATACTAGTAGTTGCCGGTAGATGTAGTAAGTTTTCATCATACTTTGTCACTGATATAATGTTGGAAAAGTTAGTAAAAATACGAACGAAATCAAAACAGGTTTGTGCGTTTTCTTGGAAAATTAGTCGAAATGTAAATGTTTATTAAGCATATAGATGGGGACAAAACATTCATTATTAGTGTGCAACGGTTTCAATATAAACAGGAAGCGCTGCTTTTCACTGAAGCAGTGGATTCTGTCGCTCTGGTGAGTTTGTGGCTTATCATTTTAAATGGTTGGTCTGTGGAGCTGCACAGCCTCGCAAAACAAGCCTGCGCACTCCCACTATACAAGCGAACCGTGCTTTTGTACCCGGGTGCGGATCAGAGTACCTAGTGTGAGTAAGCCCTTAGAATCATTGGCATTGATAAGAAAAGACCGGCATTTCCAACGCACTGGACGGAACTGAAGAAACGAGAGAAGCTGAAGAGTGCAGCTCAGCCGATGACGTCAGCGTTGCGTCTTGTTGCTCTGAGAACAGCAGCGAAGACATAGGGTGCTTCTCAATATGCCTCCTCATGTCCTCAATCCTCCGCCCTCCTCCTACGACCCGGAAATCGATCGAGCGTCGCCATCTTGAAGGACATCTCAATTCTCTAATTGCACCGTGAGGAGGCTTCTGGAGGCGTTATGAGCGAGGATACACCAGTGTATGCTTTGCGGAAGTGTTTTACCGACTTAGCGTGACGCGCGTCTGAATTCTCCGCCCTCTTCACATTTTCA
Source organism: Paedocypris micromegethes (assembly GCA_028031935.1). Taxonomy (NCBI): domain Eukaryota; kingdom Metazoa; phylum Chordata; class Actinopteri; order Cypriniformes; genus Paedocypris; species Paedocypris micromegethes. The sequence goes on along the minus strand of CM051501.1, from coordinate 12,302,791 downwards.
CCAACCGCGAATGAGTGCAAACTTTTTGTAATTGCTGGATATGTTTTTATTACGTTTAATTTTGAACAATATTTAGGCCAGTTTTTAATCACGTTTTTTACGTGTTTATTTTAGTAGATTTTTAATCACTAAACGAATGTTTCTTATAACATTCTTTTGAATTAAATCGAATTGAATTTTGAATGGAATTGATTGCCTTTATTGTCATTGTTTCGTTAGGTGTATTTAGTTAAGGCTCAAATTAAACAAACACATTACCATTTATAACTGTTGTGTACAATTCTTTCTACATAGGACTGATGAGGAGACAGTTAATCAAAAGATGCATGAATCTTCATGAACTTCAATATATACTTAAATCATTTTTATTTAATTATGTGTAGCCTGTTGTTTTTGTACAGTGTATTGTACAATTGTAATACATAAATGTTTGTTTTGTTAAAATACTGTTGTAGACGTTTGAATTTTATCAAATGAAAAAAAAAGACATCTTTGATATTTTCCGGAGTTTTAAACCTTTACAACATATTATCTCTTATCAAATAATCCCAACGTGCGATCCAGATCCAGGTGTGGTGTCATCCTTAATTGACGACGCTTTGAAGTGATGCGTTAGGAAGCGAGGACATGTCATTTCGCTTGATTCGATTTCTCCGACCTCGCGGCCTTTCCTCTCTTCCTTCTCCCGCATCCTAGAGAGTGGAGCTAAGGAGCAAGAAAAGGAGCTAGGAAAGGACGCAAGGACGCACAAATAAAGAATTGAGAAGCACCCATAGAGTAAAACAGGTACGAAAATAATTTCTTATAAATTGGATATTAATAGTCACTTGTTGCAGCGGTTAAAAAAAACAAAACCCTCTTGTTGTTTCTAGACTACCGCTGTTTGTGCAATGTCTTGCGGAAAAAAATTATCTTTTTCATTTCTTTTATTCGCAGGTGTCAAGACAAGTTTAAAACACGCCACCGGAAACATCTATGCACGTTCCTCGTTCGCACCGTTCACTTTAATGCTGTTGTGCTTGATAAAATGGATAAAAAGTATTGGGAAGTATTGGGAATGATTTAATTCGCCAGTGTCAAGATAAAACGTTTTTATCTGGCCATCTGAAAGATCTACGCGTGTTCCTCCTTCGCATCCTTTACTTTAACCCTTTTGTACTTGAAAATAATATACTTGATAATAAATAATATTAGGAAAGACTAGATGTTTCCATTTATTTGTGATTGCTCCTTGTAAGAACGGCAAGCCTGTCATGGCTGAGCCCGCTGCACTCGCACCATCATTACACTCCGGACATGAAATACCGAAAAACAAGCGCCTTAAAATACGCAAATATTTTAAGTCGGCGATTATAAGCACAAGTTTTTTAATTTTGAAAATTTTAAAATTGGGGCTGCTTATTTTCGCTTAAATACGGTATTTCAGAAAAAGGAGATAAATTATGTTGTGGTGTAAATCTAAAAATGTAAAATGATCTAGGGTAATAGTAAAGACAACAGTGAACAGCTGGATCATTTTGCAGCTAACCTTTGAGAGTCAAAAATATTGAGAACAATAAACCGTTTCCGCCAGGAAGTGCGACCAAACGATAGAAATTCTTCTGTATGACAGAATAAAGAGGCTATTATGACTACACAGGGGTCTTACTGTTGGCTAAAATCTGTAGCGTTTACAAAGATCACACTGTCTTCTCCTCCCCTCCTTCTTATGAATTGACTTGCCACTGTATTAATAAATTGCAATTTTAATTGTGCGTGTGCTAAGCATTAGCCGCAGTCCATGATTTTGAAGGATAAGGAAACGTGTGTGTTATTTCTGTCTTAGCAACTTTCAAAAGTAAAGTGACTTTTTAAATATAGGTCTTCATGTTGTGTATAGATGTGCACCGCTGAAATGTTGTAATGTGGGTGAACTGCTGTGAAGAGACCTTTAGCATGTAGCATTAGCAATTTGTGTATAATCAAGGCCACAGAAATACAGATTTCAATGTTTCACAATTGTTTTCTTGTTCATCGTACACTTATGAATCTGTCTGATCTGTTATCAAGTGGAATAAAGCCTGGATTTTTGGAAATATCATTAGTGAAATGTCAAGATGGAGAGGAAAACAGCAAGTTAACAGAGTTCCGAGACAGAACGGATGGGTTTTTTAAATTTCTGACTTTTAATTTGTCCTTCTGAGTTATTAATTCATTTTTATAAATTTTTTTATAAGACATGCAGAAGCCTCAGAGTTCAATTTTTTCGTCACTGCCAATGTAATAGCATTGAATTAAAGCAGACAGAGGCTCGCAGACTCTTCATTTGAATCTAAATTCATGGATCCATCTTTTGTCAGCACAATTCTGAATTCCAATTGAGGTCATCCACACAACAACACAAGTCAAACTTCCCTGCCATTCATTATAAGTCCAAGCTGTTTTCTCCCTCTCTTTCTCCTTTTCTTTCTGTTTTCCAATCCTTAGACAAGACGTATGCTGGCGCTCAGGTGACGGAGGTGTATGGGGAGGGCTGGGGAAAAAAAAAAAGAAAATCAATACAGTCTCTGTTTGAAGTTTCCTGAAAGACTTCCAGAGGAAGACGCTCTTGTCAGGGTGATAGATACGTGGGGTGAGGAGGACTGGCTAGGCCCGAGCCGAGCCTCACCTTTTTAAGTGGAGCCCTAATAATAAAAGCCTATGAATAAAACATCGGGCCAACTGCAGAAGCTGCATTAGCACCGCCGCTCTGTTATAAATGATCCCCGTGCCCAAGAACCATTCCGGTAAAAGCCCACGGCGTCATTTTAAAGAGAAGAAGAGAGAGCAAGGAAGATGGAGATAGATTGATACGTGTGTATATTTATTTATTTATATGTTCTAGCGGGACGACAAAGAATGAGAATAAAATACTTGGACGGATATGGCCAGGGCGGGACGGCTATTGTTCATTTGCTACCTAGCTAACGTGTGTGTGTGTGTGTTTCTGTTTGTCATCATGTCTTTTGTATTTGGCAGAATGCTCTGACCTTCAATGACTCATAGTAGAGAGAATGCCACCGTTCCCTGTCTCACAGACATGTCGAGTAGTAACTCTACAATTGAGAAGTAGACATCCCTCACATACACGCAGAATGCTCACATTTAGTCTTACACACACCTATAGGCTTGAAATAAACATGCACATTTCATACAGAAAAGCCCCAAAGGAGCCTCCTTGTTGTGGACCAACAGGACTCCCCACTTGTTGGCAGTTCCAGCATCAGGGACCTGCTTCCCAAGAGTTGTCGATTCAAATTGAGGTTTTGAAATCGTTAGATTGAACCGATTGTTCAAGAGTATGATACTGACCACCACGTGCTCCCTAAATAGGCATCACTAAATAGGCTGCCCACTGCTCCGGGTTTGTGTGCGTACTTTTGACTGGATGGGTTAAATGCAGAGCACAAATTCAAAATCCCTTAATTTATAATAATTTCTCTAGATATTTTTTTAGGCCGGTTGTCTTTGTAATTTATCATACTATTTAATGTTTAAGACAATCTAGTTTAAGACAAAGATGAATAGCTTCATGTTAGGACCAGATGTGTAAACAGTACCTGAAAATACTTGAGTAAAAGTACCTTTACTGTAAAAATTACTTCATTGCTGTATTCCATTACTTTATTTCCGTTACAAAAAAGTGAAAAAAGAAACTCTTTATTCATGAGGTTTATTTCCTGATATAAAAATGAAATTTGACATCTCAATGTTTTAAAATGACTGGACAAAATAGATAAAAAAAAATAGTCAGTCTCAGTCAAACTCAAGTATACAACCTCTAATCCACATTCATGTGATTTAGTGCAATAAATAGCATTCTGTACCGTCAGCACCCTGCAGATGGCAACATGCAAATAATTAACCTTGGTAGAAAAAGATGCCGACTTGCCGCGCACAATCACAATGTATCGAGAACCAGTGAGTTTCCATTCATATGTAGTGGAGTACAGATAAGGGTACAGATACTCTTTTATTCAAAACTGTAGTCAAGCTGAGAGTAAAGGTTTCTTGAAGTAACCAAGTAAATGTACTCAAGTACTTTACACCACCTGCTAAGAAGCATATAAAATCGTAAACAATTTTTTTAAATGAACATTTAAAAAGGCTGTGTGCCTAATAATAAAAACAGTTTCCCTTGTATGTATTAAAAGAAACACAAATAGACGTATATTAATGGTGCACCATTCAGTCCGAAAAATGCAGTAAATGAAGCGATGCAAATGAATTCCAATCATCTTTATTGTGATATTTGCTCTTTTTCTTCTTTTCAGTTTCATTTGTTTACTAAACTAACCTCTGGTAAGAACTGTATCTCTTTGTAGGTGTGAGCATTGAGACATAAATCTGTCTTATCCAGCCTGACCTCATTTGTCAGTGATACTCTGTAGTGGCCAAGAGGTGAAAGGGCCCCCGTGGACCCCACAGTAAGCGAGGTCAAGTGGTCTATCACAGGGGGTCGCTAAGCCAAACCATAGGTCAGCCTCTTGACCCTAGCTGCTGTGGACTTCAGCAAATGTCTTCAGGAAAGGTCAGACTACCTCTTGCCCTGCACAGGTGTCTATGACTCCCGCATTTGCTGAGGTCAAACACAGCTACAGGGCCACCGCTCTGGCCAATAATCCTGACTGAGTTCATGCTCTAAACCCCTTAGAACCAACTCTGCTTCACTGGTCCACCTTCTGATAATATTTAAAAGATATGCTAAGCATTTGATACGTCCTGCAAAAACACAAAACTCGAGAGCTAAACACACAAATCCTTAGGATTAGGAATGTATCCACCCGTGGATGTGAATGTATATAGTGTGTATAAGTAGTTATAAGGTGAACATATAAACCAACCATGTTTGCTACTTCTGAGTTTGTTGCTGAGCACTGTAAAAATGTTTTGTTTCTTTGTACTCTATGACAGACATTGTACTTTATTTTATGGTTTGTGCTTATGTCACACTGTTTGTGCTGCATTGTAATATCTGTTTTTTTTTTTTTTATTCCACATTGTTTGGTTTAAAGCATTTCAGTTTATTGGTAATATGTGTGTCCCAATAATTCAGTTTTTTGCCACATCTTGCATCATATTTAAAAGACTGTGAGTTTGTCTTTAAACAAAAAAATATGAAAGCATTTTAACATTGTGGTGCACGACGCATGTGGCACTTTCTTTTAGTTTAAAATTACGAAGAGTGTTAAATTAAGCATCTATCCATAGTTATTACTTATATAAAAATAACATTCAAGCAAAGGGTCACTAAAAATTTACTGTCATCAATTTAATTGCACAGCTTCCTAGCTTCAAACAGTAAACAAGTGAAACTAGTAAAATTGTGGAGAGAAACATTTCTGTGTATTCTGCCAGACATTACAGTAATATCCAAATTTTAAAAACGTAATCCATACAGAAATGGATAATAAATGCTTCTATATGGCGGGCCATGGTAAATAATTAAAATTGAAAATTGATTGTTTGCATCTGGCTTGAGATTTATGTTTGTGGTGCTTTGTGGCCCCCTCAAGGGACCCAGTGCCTTGTCTGCATGGACCTGCTTTCTCGTGTGCTAAGCATTTTTTTCCTACATTATTCCCTACCCTAATTTGCTAAAGGTAGAGAGGAGGGGGTGGTGGGGTGGGGGCAAAGGAGTGAGTGAGAAAAAGTAAGCGATAGAAAAACAGAATAGAGTGAGGGAGAGAGAGATAGAGAGAAGAGAAATAGTGAGAGAGCTGGTGAGGCAGAGAGGGGCTTGAGTCTAAGAGTAGAGTGTGTGTGTGTGTGTGTGTGTGTGTGTGTGCGTGTGTGTGTGTGTGTGTGTGCGTGTGTGCGTGTGTGTGTGTGCGTGTGTGGTGTGGTGTGTGTGTGTGTGTGTGTGTGTGTGTGTGTGTTGGGGGGGTCGATAAAATGGAGGAAGAGAAAGAACAGAGAGCTAATGTGTAAAAGAGGGAGGAGAGAGAAAGTTACACAGAGTACGAGACAGCTAGTGAGAACGAAGAAAGGGGCAGTGAGGGAGAGAGAGACGAAAGAGAATGAGTGTGTGAAAGCATGGAGATGGAGTGTTGAATATATGCTATAGAGGAAGAAAGAAAGAGATGGCAGAAGAGAAAGTGAAGTGCAGAGAGAAAGAGAGGGGAAGAAATGGGGAAGGAGTGTGTAAGACAGAAGGAGGAGAGAGAGCGAGTAAGACAGAAATAGTGAGTGATGGGAGTGAAGCAAAACTCGGGGGGCAAGGGAGAGAAGAAACGAGAGCGAGAGCAAGTGTGTGTGGTAAAAAAAAAATGTACTTCTATTAGTAGTACTTGCTATTGTTAGAAAAAAAAAAAACATAGATGGAACCCACCGCACTCATCCCACACGTCTCTTGATATTTATTTCATTGGCCTGTCAATAAACTTAATAAGGTTAGTTTTTCTGAAAGTGCTTACACTGGGAATTCAATTATAATAAAAAAAGAACCATGTGTATTCTCTAAAGCCCAAATTATAAATAAATAAAATCCAAGGCATAGTGTCAGTAATCATTCGATTGCCCTCACTCAGCAGTTACAGTCTGGTGCGGGATTTTTGCTTGTAAGGGTCAATCTTGACTGTGCTTTGTAAAATTTGCATTTCTCAGTTTGATCTCAAAACGGGATTTTCCTCGCATTTTCACTCAAACAAATAATAATCCTCTTTGCAAGTAGATGAGAAAAACTATATTAAGTGTATTTTGGATTTACATTGAGATGGACATCTCACACGCACCTTTCAGACATTGTTCAACAATCCATGTTAGCATCAGTTCATCTAATTCTTCGCTTACTTGATCCACAGCTACGCAATCGCTTACACTTGCACCTTTTTTTGACGTTGCTTTCTCAGTATTTGTCATCTGCTTGCACTGAGGACTAGCTACCGACTACTGGAGACCGGCGTTTTTGGAACATGTTCAAACCCAGCGTTTATTGGATTTTGGCAACAATAAAAGACAGGCCAGGTGTACAATAGTTTATATATAGGTAGCACAGTGCGCACAACTGTTGCCTAACAAAAAGAAGTACTAGTTTAAGTTTCAAGTTGAGCCCTGGTCATTATCATTCTGTATGTTTGCATGTTCTTTCTGCCGTTGGGTTTTCCCCCACAGTTCAAAACATGCATTTAAGGTAATTCGAGTTTGGATAATTTCTTAAAGATGCAGTGAGAGTGTGAAAGTGTGTGTGTGTGTTCTACTTTGTGATTGGTTGGTCCCAATCCAGGGGGTGTGTCCCGCCTTCAGCCCCAGAGTCGCAGGGATTGGCTCCTGTATCCAGTGACCCAGAAATATTTATTTATCATCTTTTTTTAAACCATTAGTTGTGTGCATGTAATCATATAATGAGTTTTCATTCTCTTTAATTTATAAGCAGATGATACTGCTGTGCACACTGGTGACAGAATACACACATCTTCTTCAGTTATCTCTCTGCCACACTGCACATATTCTCTGTCAGCTATCTCATTATAGCAACATTATCACTCCTATTTAAACCCACAGACAAATTACACATATCACAATACGAGACAAAGCAACACTGCAGCCGTCCTGCCCACCTACCTTCAGCATCTAGTAACGTGTCTCGATTCGTAGACTTCATGATCATAGGCGCTGTGTGTGGCGTTTATAACACAGTTATCGACACTGTTTGTGTCTGAAATATGTCTAGAAAGATTTTCAATTAGCATGACAGAAATGAATCAGCGTGTGAGTAAACAGAACTTTCTTTGGAATATGTGCATGACACATGCAAGTAGATTTCGGCTTGTTTTTTTTCGTATGTGTAACTTATTTGTAAAGGCACTTGTGAAAATATGGAGTGTGAAATAGCACCTTTACACACACACACACACACACGCACACACACACACGCACCTGCTATGTTCTAATACACAAATATATTCGATTTATAGGTTTGTGGCATAAACTTGAAATTTAGTTATTCACTTGTTGGACGCTCCACTATTTTCTTGTTTTTGCTTTAAATATTAAATCTCCATAATAGGTGTACACTCAATTTTCATCACATTGTCTTCTTTTTCCTCTCAACTTGGCCTAAAATAGAATTTATATCTATTGCACGTTTTTACATTTTCTCTAGTGTGTAACTCCTGGACACTAATTGGACTAATTGTAATAACAATTGCAACATTTTTTATTACTGTTTATCTGAAATGCATTTTTTTCTTGATGCGCAATAAATCATGTAACACTAATGAACTGTCCATTATCTTATATTAATGTAAGTCAAGCAGTATGAAACATCAAATATCAGATTTAAATGTATTCATTTGATCTACTTTTCCGCTCAATTTCAAAGATCCGGTTCTATCATCTCAATCTGAAAATTCCGTTTCCCGCCTGTGAAGTGGAAGATTCCTGCCGGACTTGTAGATTAACTGTTCTCTTTTAATTACGCTTTATAAGCATAAATGCTGCTCCTGTTTTCCATTAAGCCGGAGTGTGTGAGAATCAAAAGCTGGTGAAGGGCATCTGTGTCCCTAGCCATTAAATATCCATGTCTCCCTCCCTGCTTGGCCAGCGTCCTGGAGCCAACACACACCAGGGCTCGCAGTTGGAGGCTGAGTGTTAAACACACACACACACACACACACACTGCTCTGCCCTTCATAACCAAATGCTTATATTGAAGTGACTCGCACAGGCTCACTGCATAAAACACATGTATAAACCATAACGTTGTTAAATTCCACTGGCTCGGAAAGCGAGATGTGCTTCAATAATAGCTTTTTACAAGCACTTATTAACATAGATACTCGCATTAAGATGAGACTCTGACTATTATCGGGACGTGCAGAAATCAGAATAACCACTAAAGCGTTGGGAGTTTAAGTACTGGTTTATTATGCCTTCTGTGAATGATAAAATAGATCCTTCGCTCTGACGCGCTCTACCTCTCGCTCGGAGTCTCTACATACGTGGCTGAACTTGGCAGGGCACTTTGTTTGAACACTGAGTAGATTGCCTTGTATCGTGAATATTTAACACTCACTGCCAGACCAGAGCTAACATTGTTACACTGAGATTAAGTTGGGAAATAATTATGTAAGGATGAGTCTCTCTCTCTCTCTCTCTCTCTCTCTCTCTCTCTCTCTCTCTCTCTCTCTCGCTCTCTCGCTCTCTTACTCATGCTCTCTCTCTCTCACTCTACCTGGGGGACCTCATGCAGGGATTTTGTCACACTAAAGCTACTCATGTAGAAGAGCACAGCCACTTAAGAGCAATTTTCCCCTGTTCAATTTTATTTCATTTTAATCCGCCTTTTTAACATCTGTCTGCTATCCTCCGAGAGGGCTAAGTGAACTTTGGCATGTTTCATTAAGAGATAAATCATATGGTATTTGTGATCATTGTACGTTTGGCTTGAAAATATAAAACTTGCCAACCAGGAAAACTACCACAATAAAACAATGTTTGTTTTTTGTTTTTTTCAGGTAAGTGGCCAATTTTAATCTGAGCACTAGAGTGGCAACTTTTATTCTGAGCATGGATTAATCTGAGCAAAACATCGTTGTATTTCCTTTTGTATTACAATACATTTTATTTAAGATATTATTAAAATTGTTCATAAAATGTAATAATAAAGTCTGTAGGTTACACACACACACACACGTATGTGAATGTTAATATTTCTAACTAATTGAAACATTTATGTTTTTAATATCTGTAATATTTGAATAATTCAACCCCACCTTCCACCCATCAATTTGGACCCCGATCTCTGTTTTGTCAGACAAACACACACACGCACACACACACACACACACACACACACACACACACACACACGCACACACACTGATATGTCATCTCAAACTGCAGCTGCACTTTCTATGTGAGGACAGAAAGAATCACAGTGTTGACATGTTTGGCAGCAACTCTGCTTTTTTCAGACAAAGGGGGATTGGCTTTAGTCTAATAATGGCGAGGGGTCCTTTGCTTTTTAAAGCAGATCCGTAATTGTTGACCAACGGAATAAAGTATTATCCACAGACTGAATTTTCATCATATCCCACGCCATACCAACCCACCATCAAGAGCGGGTATTAGAACACCCGTGGTCTCCTCTGTTTACCCAGATTTTCTGTTTACCCACAGTGCCTCTGTTTTTCGGGCATATGACAGATGCTGCCCTTATAGTGCTAATGTACCCCATCATACTGCACACATTAATTATCTCTTCATTCATAATGCATATGCTGGGTGGTGTTCATTGACGTCATGAAAGAGTTGGAGGAGGAAATTATACAATAAGCATAGAAACGCTAACTAATAATTTATTTACATTTGTCACCACTACCATACAAAAGACAAATGCCAACAGTGAGATGATTCTACCTAGATTTATGCCCTAAGGTTAGGCTGTTTAGGTTGGTTTTTTTCCCCCCAAGTTTTGAATTTTGTTTTCCTAGCCATTGTCGTCTTTCTGCTACTCATTGCTCATAGTCACAGTGTCACAGTCATTGTTGAATTCAAATGTGTGTGCTTTTTTTCAGCTTTGAGTTGGTTAAGGACTATAAATAGTCTATATAGATAAACAAAATAAGCTTAATATATTTTTCTAAACAACTCTTAAATATTATGAAGACATTTTAACAGGAAAAAAAATCACTTATACATTTTATGTATTTAGCCTTTGCAGTAACGAGAATTTGTTCAACTATTTTGAGTTAAAATAATAGAATGATTTGACACATTTGAGTCACCTGTTACTAAATGTTGAGCAGAGACAAAAACATCTTTATTATTTGTTTTTCTAGAGGGTATGTTCGTTTACTCGGCCATTGCTAATTGGCCACATATTGATGCATCAATTCAGAAGACAGAAGGTGGGCTTCTCTACGCTTCCCTTCTTGCACATCTCACACAGCGGGATCCATGCTCTTGATCCATCAACTCAGAAACAGTAGAGAAAAATACATTGTAGAACATTTCCCACTCTGGACACTCAAAATGAGAATGTGTACAGTGGGAACAAACAGAACCACCTTGCTATTACAGAGAAACAGAGAGGACGCAAGGATTGTTCATCAAAATTTTTGTTTGATTTTGTTTTAAAACTACTGAGTTTTATATATTGATTTAAACCAGTTTAAAAAAACATATCTACAGCAATTCACAGTGAAAAGACACAAACTCCGACGTTGCTGCTTGCGGCTATTTTCCTCTATGTTCTTTTACAACTTTTCTATCTGCTTAACTTTATCACAGAGTTTGTAAGTTTTGTTGTGATGTCTGGACTCCCAGGTTGCGGTGGGATGATGGTCATGACTTTGAAATGATCGTCAGAAGCATAAAATATTTGTACGGCCGTCTGGCAGAGTTTGCGTATGTAGATTGGCTAGTGTTGTGATGTCAAGGATATTCCCCATGGAAATGCCATCAAACACAAGATGGGCCAAGAGCTCACCGGGGGTTGGCCTGAGGGAACACTAAAACACACACACATGTGCCCAGTCCCAGACACAAAGAGATGCCACTTTACACACCTACACACACACTCCCACTTAAAGATCAATTCATGCAAACATACACACCTCCACACTCAAGACGTGCCAAGGCTCTTGCACACAAACATGCGCCACAGACACTCACCCTAATTGGCCCACCAAGCATCCCTTAAAAAGCCTTTGAGAGAGGATGAGAGAGAAAGGGAGAAAGGGAGGGAGCAATGGAGGAAAGTAGTAGAAGAGCTAGATGTGTCGTTCTGGGGGTTAATTACAGATGCAGATGCGTGTTGCCACTTGCAACATCGCTGAATTCATTTCCATCCTCCCTGCCCTTCCCCTGTGCCCCTGGGGAGACGCCATTGCATGCGTTCGTGTGTGTGTGTGTGCGTGAGCGTGCGTGTGTTTACGTGGATGGTTTGGAGTCAGGATCTGCATAAAGAGACGGGAGTGAGGGAGGAGGGTGATGCTGAGATATACTACGCTGACAGAGCTTTGCGTAACCCTCAAATTACACACGGCTGGAGCGTTTTGTCCTCGCTGTATTGTTGTGTTATATAACCGTGATTGATTTTAATTGAAAGATATTTAGAAATATTTCAAGTATGCTTGTGATGAGGTTGAAATGTAGTTTTGGATGATGGGATGCAGGTGGATTAGTCAGTGTGCAGTTGGACGCTACTGCCACAAGAGGCGCACTTCCCTTTCTTGGCAATGTGAGCAATTACAGAGTATAGTTTTTTCAAGTGTAAGCTAGTTTAAATATTCTGCAACAATAGAAGGCCAAAGAGTTGAAAAGCTTTCCGGAAACTCACTTGATAGTGTTGACACTAAAGGTTGAGGGTTCAGCACCATGGAGAAGTTTTTGTGTGAAGCATAAAGTTTTAATGTTTTAAATTTAACTTTCAGTTGGCCAGTGGAGTTTAAGGCTTCTAAACCCCTTTTGTCATGAACCTGTTTGTGTGTGTGTGTGTGTGTGTGTGTGTGCGTGTGTGTGTGTGTGTGTGTGTGTGACTGCACGCGCGTGTCTGCGTGCGCGTGTGTGTTAGTTTCCTCATCAGCTATTTTCTTCAAAGGGATGGAGTGCTGTCCTCCCTCCTCCCCCTGCTCTCGCTCCCAATCCTGGCTCCTTTGTCTTTGTGTTCCATATTTAATGGGATGGCACGAGTGTGGAGAGAAGGTACCTGAGGCTGCTGGCCGTGCCCACTGATGTGGAGTGTCTCCCTCATCTCTCCATCCGTCCATGGCCCTTTTAAGACAGACCTTGAGTGGGGGATCAAAGAGAGCCATTGATGTTTTTCTTGGAGAGGAGATTGAGGACCCAAGTGATACCCCACACCACGTGGACCGGTGCCACTCTGAAGCCAACACCTGTGTGTGTGTGTGTGTGTGTGTGTGTTTGTGTTTGCGTGGGCATCAGAATCCTTCTGTGTCTCAAGGTGTCCTTCATAATCTACGTCAACTGATAAAGCCACAACAAGCTTAAGTTTATCCGCAGTCTTCTTGTTCTCTTTCTGAACTCCTCCTGTAATTTAATCACTACTCGTGCTTTAACTTTTCTACCCTCTCTTTGTTTGCTCTCTCTCTGATTATTGGCAACTGCCAAACTGCCTGGCAGATTTTATTGCTAACACTCAATCAGGTTCCTGTAAAGATCCTGAACACATGTAGCGTATTGATCACAAATCAATGATCAATTAAGCAAGCCATTTGTTCAATTAAGAGCTCATTGGCCTTTTCTGGAGGTTGTTTAGGTATTTGACTCGAGGAACTCTTGAAATGGATAGGCTTGTCATCATTGATCTCACCGAGTCTCTAAAAACACTGCTGGCTATAGTTTGATGTTTAAATGTGTAAGGGTCCTGTGAATTATTTTACGTTACAACTTTTATTAACTGCAATTAATGTAGACCAGCAGTATACAAGTATTGGCCAAACTTGACTTTGCTGTGATCCACAACGTATACACAATCTAAAAATAGATATTTAAATTGGCATAGTAGCTGGAAAGTGAGAACAGAAGGAACGTTTATTTAAACTGACAATTTCAGTGGTAGCAAAACAGCTACCACTGCATTACAGCCAAACGCTAAATCTACTTTTTACTTGCCCTGGGAATTGAACCCACAACTTTTGTGATGCTAATTTATCTACATGAAAGTAGTTGCATAATAAGTCCATAGCATTCCTATTTGAACGCAGCACTGGTTTATGTCTTTGATACTGATTCCAGACATCTTTATAATCTGCCCTAACAGATGGGGGCGCTCTAACTCCCCGTTGACTCGTTCAACCCTCAGTGTTTCTATCGGCTACATTTTTGGCATTATATTTTTTTAGGTCAAATAGTCAGATCTCTCTAAACTGAGGAAGACCAGGGGGCGTCTCTGTGCCCGCCAGGCCCCTCCCCTATTTTCTCCCCATTAAACCAGTCAGTGACAATGGGATCTGACAGAGCCAAGGGAAACAATCAGGGTGGGGTCACCGGCAGGGTGACCCTAAAGAGGCGTAGGGGGGACGGGGGGCCCCAGCGAACCGCCACCCACTGTCATCCCATTCCACTGTCCTGCTCGCCTGGCCAGCGCTTTGTTACGCCCAGTCAGTGAGAGAATGGGGGCACTCTCTGCTGCCCCACAAAGTCTGCCTCATTCTGTTTCACATTCGGACTTTTTCTCCAACTCTTCTCAAGTTTGACATTTTTGGTAGTGGTCCCTCTCGAGCTGATGGACGCTCTTAAAATGAAATCATTCCCTTTTCTCTATCTTCACTTCCTCTGTTTTTCCCCGCCCTCCCCCTCCGGCCCATCAGCTATGTCTGGAGATTGATGTAGTGTGTTTTATGTTGGTAAGGGAGCGCGTGTGTGTGTTTATATGGCGAGCGTGAATGTGCGTGCCTGCGTGCTTGTCTGGTTTTTGTGAGGGACCGTGAATAAAGTGTGATGGGAGAGAGCAAGGAGAGAGAGACAGGCAGAGGGAGGGAGGCTGTCTGTGTCGGTGACAGTTTGGAAGCTTCACACTTAGTTGCCTCTGCGTTGTCTGTCTGCGTGCAGTGGCCGGGTTCCCACGTGAAAGTGTTTTCACTCTGCCATGGACCATCTGACCGTTGCAACTTGTGCCGTGGCTCAGCTGACCACTTCCTTACACACACTCACAAGTCTGACAGGAAACGCTTTTATCGAAGGCAACAAAAAAAACCCGGACTTGTCGCGTTGATGAGAGGTCATTTACATATACCTGGAAGGTTTAAAGTGATCCCCTTTAGCAGTAGCTATGAAACCGTGTAGCGTATCAGTTAATTAAGCTAATAATTAATTTGCTATTCCTATAGGTGCATTTTGTAATTAGCAGAATAAGGATTTATTCCACAGATCACTTAATTATGTAAAGCTAACATTAATTTAATAGCCTGATGATTATATGATGTGTGATAACAGGTGTATGTGTGTGTGTGTGTTTTATAAATGTATCAATTTAAGTTAAATATGTACTTTGATTTAATTATCATCTTTTTATTTGGCTTTTTTGGGTAAAATTTGTGATTGAAATATTAGGCACAAACGGGTTGAACTTGCAAATCTGTAACAAAGCATTGAGCACAAAATATGGAAAACAGTATATTCAATAGTAGCAGGTTCCTAAAAAATGTCCCTGTTACAAATGTCTCTTACATTTTGTGTGTTTTTAACAATCCTGAGAAATCAATATTGAATGATTAATTTGTTATTACATATTAATAATTGTTTCAAGTTCAAACTTCAAGCTTGGTTTCATTACTAACCGGCTTGTTAGACTTGCACTAGACTCGTTGTGACCCAGACCTCTGTCTGTTAAGACTGGTATCCAATGGTAAATGAGGCAACAACAACAATAACAACAACAAAAATAATAAACCAAAAGAGAGGGAGAGTTGCATTCCAGGATAATATGCCCTGCTGGGCCGGCATGAGGAGATGAGGAGAGGGGGTAAGGATGTGAGTGGATAGAGATGGCAGGGGGGTATGGGGGGTGATGGGCCCCGCAGACGAAGCTGTGGGGACAGATGGCGTCCCTCACAGGGGCTGGGAGAGTCCTGGTTTTTCACCTGCAACCCCATGGGAAAAAAATGCCTACTGCGCACATGCAGCCTGCAATACCGGGTCCTGGAATTCTCCTATGAGGAAACGAAAGATGGAGTCAGAGAGCAAAAATTGTTCACTGCAAAAGTGTTCTGAAAGAGGTTTGCTTAGTCTTTAGATTGCCCTTATTGCAAGCTAGCCCTAAAGTTTTAAATGATAAAAGTCCCCTTAACTAGTCAACCTTTTACTGCTTTTTCAACTGAAAGTAGATGTAGCTTATCAACTTCAAGCTCATCTAGTTTTCATTCTGTTTAAAGGTTTTGGTTTCTTCCTTCACGCGGTCTTTGCCACCTTTCCACCTCTTCCCCCCAACACGACGGGCCCTACTGTTGGATCATGCAGATGGTGTTTTTGAGGGTTGTGAATGAGGTCACCATAGGTCACGACGAAGAGACAATACCTCAACCATTCACTCCTCGCTCCAGCAGAGCCTGCTAAAGGAGAGTGAAAGTAAACAAAGAGCTGTGGTCTGGGGAGAGAGAGAGAGTGAGTGAGAGACCCCCGGGGTCAGGGCGGGGTTGTAGGGCTCCTGTGCACACTGCTGGCATTTAGCCCTAGCTCTGGTTTGAGTTCAGGGAGTTTGGAGAACCTGTGGAATATGGACGGCTATCACTATGTGGCATGGTAGAGTGAAATAGTATATTTTCAGCTGTACTAGATTTCATGTTATTTTCAATTTTACATTTTGCCTAATAAAAGTCCCTAGAATTGTCTTGGATCAACATAGGTTTAGCCTTAATGGCTTGAATGTATAAACAATCTAATGAAAAAGATTAGAATGAATAATGAATAATGAATTTTTTGTTGCAAATAAGTTGAAATAAAAAGTTGATTTAAAAAGCCAGTCATTAATATTTTATTAATTTCTTTAAACAAGGGAGAGAAGCCCTTGTTGCTTCTGTTGAGGAGAAATCTTTATTCAAATGTGTGGCTGATATACTTTGTGGGAAAAAATACTTTTTTTGGATATTTGATAATCACATTGAAAATGACAACGCTTTTGTGTTTCTCACACTGTCACATTCATATGAAATGTTTTGTCTCTTTGAATCAATTTGTGCCAAGATTTACAACAGATCATGTTTGGATAAAAACTGAGTAAACTATTTCTTCAGGTTTTCCCAAAAACTACTCTGGAAAATGCTTAAATAGTGTGTTCCAAGCAGATTTATTGAAGCTTAAACAATCCATGACAAGAGCTCAGTCCGGGAGCATTTGGCATACAGGCAAACATATGCTTTATTGATCTTATCGGCTGGAGGCCCAACAGATCGATCGGGATGATCAGCCGTTCTATTGAACCCTCTCATCTTCTGGTCGACATGACACCTGTTCCTGCTGCTTAAAGCCTCGATTGCCGAAGCGGTGAATGTGTACTCGGATGTAAAAAGACCAATAAAAAGAGCAATCTAAAGGCATTTCTGCCAATTGTGTGTTAATTTATGTTAATTTTAATCAGTTGGTTTATATAAAAAATAACATTTGTGTCTAGTAAATTGTTCATTTTTATTATCATGAGTAAGAAATATCAACAAGTTATGTTCTTTATATACTGTGTGTAATATAGTTTTAATATTGTGTGTTTGTAAGACTACAAAATAAAAGTCATCTATCTATCTATCTATCTATCTATCTATCTATATATCTATATATCTATCTATATATATATATATATATATATATATATCCAATATACTGTAGGTATAAGAAAAGACACATAAATGGGAGTTTACGCTCTATACATATGTACAAGTAAAATTCCATAAAATGCCTTTCCAACATTAAAACATAGGAAAACATAGGAAAACAAATTTCCTTGCTGTAGTATGTGAAGCGGCCCAAGGTCCCACAGAGGAGACACGTTGAGAAAGGGGAGCTCTGCTCATTTTAACAAGACAGGCTCTGTTATGCTAATCTTTTTTTTGTGCTTTCCGTTTCCACCATTCCTTTCCTTGCCCCGTTTTCTGGCCAGCCGTATCAATAGACTGGGAACTGCCCGCTGGCCGTGAATGATGGCCACCCTCTCAGACACACATGCCCCCCTCCTTCATCCGCACAGCCTGCCCTACTCCACCTCCTTAACCCCAAAACCTCCTTTTTCCATCTGGACGTTGACTGACAGGCGCTGGGAATGAGGAGCGAAGCCGAGGTTCACAGATCATTAGGAGGAGGGAGAAATCTGTGCATTTCTTTTTTTTTCTTGGATGCATGTTGGACTGGAGATGCATTAATCCTTGAAGTGACACCCCAGCACCCCCATCAGAGCCCCATTCAGGCCCAAATCCTCCGCCATGAGGGTCATTGAGTCTACGGGGAAATTTCACAACTTAAATCCGGCTGATCCATCACAGTTGATTGGAGAATGATTTTGTTCACCGCTGAAGTTCTCTTCACCCAGTCAACCGTTCAAAATGCCCGGGATATTTTTTTAATCCTATGCCGGACCAAATTGTGAGTTGTATTATTGTGTCACTACAGTGACTGCGAAATATCATTCATTTTGAAGCTTTTTTCTTATTCTATAACTTGTGTCAAGTTGAACACAAGCCAACCTACCAAATGTGGTTTCAGTGTTGGTTCCAATTATGGTTTCCAATGCAAAGCAACCCAGGAATCGGAATTTCACACTGCATCATCACCATTCCTGCATTTTTCTGCAAATGATTGCGCATACAGTATATAAACCTCAGCCAAGTTGACCAAAAATGTGACCTACATATCTACAGTTGCATCTACAGCATCCATGAATGTGGTTGAGGTGGCCCGTTGAATTGAGCTCTATCTATAGTGCCAATTTATGTGTGGCTCTTCCTCCAGGGTGACATTGTGTCTGGAGTCAGTGCAGTCAGGAAAGCAATAATTGAGAGCTACTCGGTGTTGAAGTGCAGAGACTCTGTTAATGGAGAGCTGCTCCATAGTCAGTGGACCTCTACACCCAGCCCTGACCTCCATAATGATAGCACCTGAGACATGCAGCAGACTGCTCCGTGCCCTGACCTTTTAATCTGTCCTTTACTTCTCCTCACTTGCTTTTCTCACGTCTTTTCGGGAACACCTGTCTCCTTCAATCTGCCTGTTTTGATTTTTTTCCCGTCTTCTTCTGTGCTTTTAAATACACTGAAAATCAGCATTGCTCAGTGGGACTGCCGGACCAAGAGGTGTTTGTGGTTTTAAAGCGATCGACTGGATCAATGGCACTCGAAAATCTATGTAAAGCCCAGATCTGCCGCTCATCCTCTGGTTGGCTGGTCCTGTGATTGGCAGAGGATGAGGCTGGTAGGAGGCCACATTTGCAGGCTGTGTGTTGTAGGAAGGATCCAGCTGTGGCTCAGCAGACCTGCTGCCAATACTGAAATGTGAAACCCTCCTGCTTTCAGCGCTCTCCAGAGGATTCCACAAGAGAGGGCATTGACTGAACATTCAGCTTTAAATGCCTTGGAGAAAGGAGTGATGGAAATAAAATTAGATTTAAAATGTTTTTTAGATAAGATCTTTCTTTGAAAAAAGTTTTCAAAGAAAACTGTAACTGTAAAAATGTATACTGAAAAAACATGATAATAAACAAACTTTCAAAATAAAAAACTATGATTTTGAGGAACAATGCCGCTGACAGTTTGATCAATTTTCACAGTTTAATGTATTTAAGAAAAACTTGTGAAAAGTATAATTTCAAAGTGAATAATCATTCATTATTAAAAGTTTGATCTTGTCAACAAATGCTTGGTTAAGCATAACACAAAGCAAATGTAATCCTGTTTTTAAGCAAATATAAAACTGTGCTGGATATATACTAAATGTGTGTGTCTTTTGTCATGAACCTGTTTGTTTGTGTGTGTGCGTGTGTGTGTGTGTGTGTGTGTGTGTGTGTGTGTGTGTGTGTACGTGTGTACACATAATTACACTTGAAATTCTTTCTATTGTGACATAGTTTTAGTGACATTGCACTTTTTAAATAATCTGTGTTTTTCTTTTATTCTGTTCGTTTATGCACTTTTATGCAGTTTTTAACTATCCAACTATTGCTTAATTTTTGATTAAGCATTTTTGAAAAGTGAAACAACATTCAAAAACAATGAAAATACAGTACATTTTGATATAAATTCTAAACAAATAACCTAAATAATAAGCTTCAAAATAATAAGATTCAGATAATAATACAAGAGATTCAGATTAATTAAAATCCTAATTTTTAACCATCTGCTTTAAAGAGTATATTCTATTTCTAATTTATCTTTAAACATGTGAAATATTTGAAAAGTTTCACATAACGACAACTGCCTCGGAGCATCTCATAGATGCCTGGCAGCTAATGTGGTAGTGAACAGAGAGAGTAAAAAGAACATCTTGACGGGAACTGGAGTGAGTGTTGAGGACAGGGGGATGGAGAGTGAAAGAAAGGAGGGAAGCGAGTGAGCAGCAATATGTCCCAGAGAGGAATGGACAGAGTCTGAGAACAAGAGGGCAGGAGTGAACAGGAAGGGAGGGAAAGCCTAAAGAGAGGTCGGTGTAAGCAGAAGCAGGCGGTGGGACTGCTATAATTGATCTCTGGGTGATGCAGGGGGCTCCGTCTCAGGGGCCAGGCAAAGGGAGTTAAGGTGGGGGAGGGAGGGGGTCATTAGAATGCAAATCCTGGCCTCAGTCTTCCTGCAGATCCGTCCGACAGGTACATCGCAGGGAAGAAGAGAAATAGTTCAAGGAGGCTTTCAGAACTGCAGCTGGAGGGTTTTGTTTTTTTTAACCGAACGATTGTGGATTGAGGGAAAAAAATGGCCTCTGAGCTAATATCTCTTTTATTTCCTTGCACTTTTGCCGAATTTAAGACAAAAGGGATGGATATCCATGGCAGGGGTGAGGAGCAAGGGTTGGAGTTTAAGAAGGGTGGGGGGAAGAGGGCCAGCCGATGCGGGTATCATTTTTTATTCCCCCTAATTGACGTGAACAGTTCTTTTGACCCTAATTAGCGGTCTGTAATCTCTCATTTGCATATCACAAAGGCAACACTATTTGCATATTTGTAAACGAGAAGGCCCTTGCATCTGCATCCAATCCCCTGTTTAATTTTCTCTCTATTTGTCTCTTCCTCCCTCCCTCAATCTCTCGCTTTCACTGGTACCTCCTGCCAGACGGGGTGGTGAACATAAAACTACACAAGAGCTTGGCACTGACTGCCAGTGGTATTGGCACCAGCTTTGACAGAGAGTTAGATAGAGTCAGAGAGTGAAAGACAGAGAAGGAAATGAAGTAAGACAGCAAAACAAAGTTCTAGTAATGATGGCGTGACACTTTCTCTGAAAGAAGCAGATAGACAGATTGGTAAAGTGACATCGACGGCTAAATGAGGAAGAATATGAGACGCTAGACATATGTGGCAGAGGCTTGTTTAAAGTGGGATTTACATTGACTGACTGATCTGTCAGACTCTAGTCTACACAAGAACTTGCCCTCATTTTTATAAAGGGAAGAGCAGCCAAAACAAAAATTCTGTCATCGTTTACTCCTGCTCACGTCAGTCAGAATGGGTGAGACTGACTTTCTTGTGTCAAACACCAAACGACATCAGTGGAATTTGATGGCCCGAAGTGACAAAAGTAGTCCGTTCTAAATTGCTAACTAAATCATCCAACATTGTTTCATAGAGATTCAAAACTTACATAAACTTTCTGTTCGCAACTTGTTTGCAACTTGTCACTAGTTTGGATTGATACCTGATTTTAAGCGTCCATTCATTTTCTTGGAGAACCAATTTCATTGGTGGCCAACCAATCACAAGGCGAAATGTAAATGAATACATAGCCACACTCGCACCTAAGGACAAATTTAGATATCAAATACATATAAGATTCTTCTGAATGAAAGTTTGCGGAATGGCGCCAACACCAACAGAAAAGCGTGGTCGGTTTGCAAACTGTTCGCATTGTTGTAAATCAAAAGTACAACTCACTTCCTATTTTATACCATCAAAACAAATTCGAGATCAAAGATGAGTTTGATTCAGGAAAAAAATGCAAAAGAAAATATATTTTTACGTATAAAATTTTGCCCCCAGCTTCAAAGCCGAAGACTGCAGACGATAAAGACACCTTTAAAGACTTGCCTCAATGCCAGCCAAAGAAGATCCTTTAGAAAAAAAAGTCTTGTCGGGCACTTCTCATCCCCTTGTCATGGCTGACCCCTCTAACTCTTCCCTCAATTACTATGGAAATGGGGGCTAATTGAATGGTCGGTGTGAAATAGGGAAGACAACATGGCCTACATTATGATAAGGAGCATAGACAATAGGTGAGCCATCTCACCGGGGACACTTGGCTTAGCGGCGGATTGAACGCGGCTCTCTCATCTCTCCAGGGCTATAGGTATTCCAGGCCTTGCGCCACAATCCCTGATGTTAGCAATAGCAGAAACGTGTGACCGCCAGCTTTGCCATCGGTGGGGCAGCTACTTTTGTATTCACTGGTGGCTTTCTCCCGCTATCCTACGGATATAGCAGATATGTCCTGGAGTATTTTGCATACAGGGTGCCCTTTTGTGCTGGCCAATGTTTCTGCGTGAATTAGCTGTGGAAATGTGCGTGGTACAGTTTGTGGCCATTGAAGGCTCTAAAAGATGTTATCGGCGAGCCTGATGTATGAATGTAGTCGTTTTGCACTGCATTTTTGTTTCATATGGAGATTATTGGATTTAAAGAGCTCCGCAACTAGCCTCATTGTCACTCGGCTCTTGAAGTGTTTAGAACAAGAGGTCTGGGAACAAGCGTACCTTTTCAGCTCATGAAGAAAGAAAAAAGGAGGAGGGAAAGCTCCACTTTGATTTTTGTTTGTGCTGTGGAAGAAAGCTGCATCGCCTCTGCAATTAGCCCTAATAACCTGCGCGGATGTGAATGTGTGTGTGCGGATCAGCCAGATGAGAGAGAACAACCAAGACAAGCTGTTTTGAGGGAAATGCTTGTCTTTATCTGATTACCGTTTTATACGTTAAACAGGATTTGAGACGCTGTCTGTGTGTGTTTCTACAGTGGTGCCTGATTCTTTCTAGGTCCCAGAACCAAAGTTCATTTAGTTCCAGTGAAGTTCAAGGTCAGTCTAGACTATTTCATTGGGCAATGTCTATTAATTCTTATAGACATTGCCCAATGGAAGTTCTATACAATTTGTCATAAGCTAAAGGCAAATAGATTAAATAAAACTTGTAAAACAGTAAAATATAATTATCTAATATAATTTTCTCGTTCCAATATTTCTATTTGAAACTCGTGATAGGCTGAAAATTAGGTTCAGACAAATTGTGTGCAATTCGCTCATCACAAAATCACTGTATTCTTTAGTTTCTTCTTCTTATTTTGTGATTTATGTTGTGGGTAACAATGGGGATTTAACTCTTTGCAAGTAAAATTATTTTAAAAAATATCCAACATTGGAAATGGTCAAGTACAAAAAAAAACATTATAAATATTATTTTCAAAAATTAATCTAAAAGAGTATAAGGAATTTTTTTAAGCGCTTAGTTTTTGTTTCAAAGACTTTCAAAAGCCTATGTCTTAAAAGCGGCCCAGAACTGAACATATTTAGCCCATATTTGGCTCCGATCTGGCCCAGAAGATCGTGCTCATTTTGATGTACATTAACCATGTAGAGGTGGAGTAATTCTTTTCAGAACAATTGCAACATTTTCTTTTGCATTAGAACAAGACTTTCGCAAGTTTTCTATCTAAAAAAAGAAAAAAAAAGAAAGAAAGAATACCACAGTGTGAGGGAATAGGCCAATCATGTACAGGACATACAGTGCGATGCTGGCAGTGCTACCCAATCACCTCAGCCCCCTACCAGTCTGAAAGCTGGATGAGGCAGGAGAAGCTTTTGAAGATGTTTCCTCATGACGCCTGGTCATCCTCCTCCTCTCTTCTATATTTTCCTTTTCTCTCTGTCAGGTTGTTCTGTCCCCCCCTCTATCCCTCTTTCACAGCTCTTCCCTGCTGCGGCCTGTTCGAGCCCCCTGCCTCTGCCCCATATTGGATCTCAGTGGGCATTTGGTGTTTTTAAATGAATAGGCAAATGAGAACAGAGTTCTTGTCGAACTGGGAGGCGGAATGGAGAGAGGCTGATGTTGGGCTGAGGTGATTGGGTCAGTGGGCAAAACAGACTTCTTTACATTATAAAAAATATACCAGGGGAGTATAAGTGCCCCGGAGATGGTGCACATTTTAAAGCGGCGTCCCGTCAAGTCCATGTGTGCGCATGTGCCACATCAGGTGCCAATCTACGAGGAAAGGGAAAATACTAGACGGCCTCCTCCTTTTCTACAAAATCCAATTCCAACTTTTCAAATTGCTTATTGCTCTGTGTTTTCCCTCCTCCTGTGTGTGTGTGTGTGTGTGTGTGTGTGTGTGTGTGTGTGTGTGTGTGTGTGTGTGTGTGTGTGTGTGTGTGTGTGTGTGTGGCGAGTATAGCAGTGTATTGGTCTGGTCTAAATCTCCTTTGTAGGTCCCATTTGCCCACTGAAGATCACCTTTAACGTTCTCACTTTTGTGCACCGTGTGTGGGCTTACACGCGCCAAGACACTTGATGGTAACTAAGACACAAACACACACACACACAATCACATTCACACACAGGGAAAGGTAATGATCAGAGCAGGCAGGAAGAGCGCATTACCAAGGTGAGGAAGGAAATGAAAGATGCTTCGCAAAGCAGCAGGTTAATGAACTTGGGTTTGATGCTCCACTCCTGACGCCTCATTGGAGATCTATTAGAGTAAATACTCAACAGAGAGAAGAGTAGATTGGACATTTGAATGGGAAAAACTCTGCTGGGACGATACAGAATGCACAGATACATGGGCTTGTCCTTGATGACCTCGAAACAATTCAGGACTAAGTTTGAAGGTTTATTGCGACCTCAATGACAGCTAAACTTAGAATACCATCATGAAATATGACGTGTTTTTATCACTATGTGAATCCGTAATTCATGAAACTCCATTACAGGTAAAGAGGAAGATGGAACATGTGTTGTGGTGGGCTGCAGCGGTTTGGGGACGTGGGACAAGGGTCTCCAATAAGGCAGGATTAAATATTCATGCGTTTGATGCAACAAGAATGTTACAATTTAACACTCACTTTGTTTGTCCGCCGGAACACAAGAAAGAAAGTGAAATATTCATGTTTTTAAAAAATTGAAGTGACATTAACCCACAAGTGTTTGGATGGGAGAATAGAAAGACAGAAGAGTGCTGTGGTACGAGTTGAGGGGCATGATGGGTAATAATATAAACTGCTTTGCTCAGACTTATGTTTTGTATAAAGCAACCTAACATCTAGCAATTCAACGTATTTATGAATCGCATTTTTTTCATTTCTATGTCTCGGGGAGCTTGAGCCAATACCAGCAACTCTGGGCCTGAAAGTGAGACACACCCTGGAATATTGGCCGAACAATCGCAGAGCAGAACGCACAGACGCACTTACTCTCACTCATGAGCATTTCTACTCATGAGTTTTGAATGGGTCGTTTTTGCTGTTTGATTGTGCTACCCACTAGGCCACCCCAGCCTAACATCAAACTTGCCTCGGCATCAGTAGAAAAGAAAATGAAACAAATTTACTTAATAATTCATAAGTCATTACAAACTCTCACAAACACTTGAACATTATTCTATTAATTTGCAAAGCAATCTTTACCATGACATCTCAAACTTTTACTTTATAAATAAAAACATAGAAAACAATAATAAAACAGCACATGTTGTGGGACACATTTTCATAATTGTAGCCTTATATCTCATAATTGCGGCTGTAAGTATCTGACACCCTAAGATAGATTAAAAGGCAAAAAGAAAGCGTGAATGCTGATGAGATCAGGGTGACACAGCTCCGTGATAAGGTGGGCGGACTAAGATAGAGGCTAGTTTGCATGTATCTCCATACATAGTCTGTTTATGATGATAGCGGCTCGGTCCTCACATCCACAGAAAGTGTTGCATCTTTGCATGTACAAAATAGTCCTTGACCCCAGCGACAGCCCCTTCACCCATTCCAGTAACTCCACTGAGCGGCTGAAAGCGAATGCAGGAAAATACACTAGAATGAATGTTGCGTTTTAACAGCATGCAGTCGATATAAAGAAGTTCATAATGCAGACAATATTGCCAACGGCTTTAAGTTTCTATGTATAGGTCACACAGCACCAGTACTTATTAGGGAGAGAGAACATCTCAAGTTCGAGACGTAATGGGAGTCTTTCTGTGTGGAATTTAATTATCCTCGTGGGTTTTCTCTGTGTCTCCAGTGTCTGTGTGTCCCGCTCTGCAATTGGTTGGCCACCAATCAAGGTCCTGTGTCAGGCCCAGAATTGTTGATATTAGCTCCTGCTCCCCTTGACCCCGAAATGGAAATAGCTGAAAAAATAGATGCATGGCTATTGATATGTGATAACAACTATGTGAAAAATCTTTCTTCCATTCTCAAAAAGATTTAGTTTTGATGGAGTACAGTTAAATACTCTCACAGATTGGCACACACACATACACACACTCGTTGGAGTTTATCTCCTCCATCAATTTCCTCTGCATATGGTGGTGGCTGTTTATGCATGGGCTCTTGTGCTACACTTTATCAAAGCCTTGTCCTCAGAGCCATGCATTATTTAACAAACCCAATCAGGATTCTGCTGCAGGTAGCACACAACCCAGGTGCTACACACACACACTTTTTATAAGCCGGTCCATATTTGTTGTGTTTTTTTTTTTGCCAGCGCTCTGGTCCCTCCTGCTCTCACTATAATGACGGCAGTACACAGCAAAGCTTCTAATTGCAGCATTCCCTCCATAATTGATGGCCCTCATTTAATGGAATAAACGTGTTGAATTTTTCAGTATCACTCGCAAGTGGAGTTCCAGTGTGGTCTTTGTGTGGAATGGAAAGTTTTTGATGATTAAACGTTTCATTTGCCGAGCGCACACATGATTACTATGATTATTTTATAAGGCAGGTGCCAGAGTCAAGTGAGGTAACTAAGCAGCCATCTGCTGTCTGAAGCACTGCACTTCCGCTGTTCCTGTCAGAGAGACAGACACTGAATTGCTCAAGGCAGAACAAGAGGAAGTGCACAGGTGTGTGTGTGGGGGGGGGGTGAGAAGCCAACCTCCGACACCGTTTCACGCTAAGCAAATTCTAGAAGTTACTGTGAAAGACATCTCTGTAAATTAAGATAGCATCAGAAAGTTTCTGTTGTGGGGTCTCAGGGCACTTGCACCATCTGTTCACCTGTTGTTGACTACCAATGTCCCCACTACGCTTCTGACATGGTTCTGGTCACCTCTTCCTGACCTCCTTCCCAAACACCTCATTCATTCCACTATATTTTCTCATCCTGATGGACGCTGTTTATTCACCCGCACTCTTTTGTTGATGGAATAGCAATGAGATGATTGCATCTGCTTTACCTTTGCCCTCAACAGCGATGGCTTTGTGAGGTCGGGAATGGAAGGACGTGTGTGTGTGTGTGTGTGTGTGTGTGTGCAATGGCGGTCAGTGAAGGTGAAAAGAGGGTAGAAAGAGCTGTTTAAGTCTGAGAATGACACACTCTCCTCCACACTTGTTTGCTCCACTTTGCCCCTTCCCCTCTTTCACTCCCAGTACCCTTTGCAAATAAAGGCGAGGAAATGTATTCGTCGAATAAATACGTGGAGCCAGACTTGGAGTGACAGAGAGGGCAAGCCATGGGGACGCAGAGGGTAAACCATACCGGGCCTGAAAGAGTGAGTGTTTCACATTCACAAGCATGTGGATTCAAAGGTCGGGCCGGATTGCAATTTTTTTGTGGCAATGCATTGTGGGACTTTGTGTGTGCGTAATACCCTGTAGTATCAGATCACGGGCAATAAATGAAACAGTGTTTGAAATATCAGTGGATTGGAATTCTGACTATTCAAACTAAAATTTATTTTTGTCCGAGAAGACTTTCAATATGAAATCAGAAATTGGATGCGGTGGAATTGATATGATTTGCGGTAGACAAATAAATACCAAAGTTTGTAGTCAGCGTGTTTCTGCTCTGTGCTTGCGCCGCCTGTGATGAATAATTAAACATCTGAGCTATTTCATCAGTTCATTTTTCTTACAATGTACACGAAAACTTCTAATATAAGGACACCTCTAATAGAAGGCCACCATGACGGAAGGTTTGAAAAGTAGAAGGCCACCTCTTTTAGAAGGCCACTTTTATACAGGTAATATATACTTGCGACGATGCTCTATTGCACCGCACCCTGTGTCTTTTGGCAAGGACATACGTTGTAACAGCAAGTACTGTTTTACACTCGTTCTCTCGCTCAAGCGAGTGTGTGATAACCAACTAATCTAAAACATATTGTATACAACAATAGTATTATAAAAATGTATAATAATAATAATAATAATAATAATAATAATAATAATACTTTATACTTAATAATACTTGTCAATACCACTTATTCTAGTAACTATTCTACATGAGGTTTAAGAACACATACACACATTTATATTAATATATTGTCGATTTAAGGTGATATACTAATAAGATTTAAGATTATATAATGTCAAATTAGGATAAATGCTGATTTGAAGATTTAAGACTAATATTGATGTCAATTTGATTTGGATATTTAATCAATACATTTAGATTTATATATTTTGTAGTATTTCTTTTCCTTCATGTTGATTTGTTGATACAGTAGTCCACATTATTCCCTGGCTATCAGCGTTGTAAGTGTGATGTGTCTTCACACATTTTTCCACTACAGCCTCATTGACATCTGCATTTTGCTGCTGGGAATCGAATCAGCTTAATAAACCAGGTGTATTGGGTTTGTTGGCCTGTTTCATTCCAGTGTAGCAGGACCTGTGGATTCCTGTTGTAAAGGGCCGGGCTGGGTGTCTGCAGGATGTATGGACTTCTGCCAGGCCAGGCTGTATCACGCTGGGATGATGCTGGCGGTCGTTCCTACACAACACGAGCCAGTTGGCAAAGAATAACAACCCCTCCTTTTCCCTCAACGCCAGACCAGGGCGAGGAAGGGTGAGACCTCTACAGCGGGAACAGAAGCTCCAAAACACACTTCATTAGCCTCCGTGAGCTTGATTCACACTAAGCGTTGTGCCATCCTGATTCATTTGTTTGCATTGATCAGTTTGTTGGATCCATACTCTTCATACAGTAAGATTGATCCATATTCCTCATACTTAAATGGTTATGTGGACTGAAAATAAATCAGGTGATTAGTACAGTAATAAAACGTGTTATCTGCAAAATATGACAACACAGCATTTTAACAGCGCCACACACGCACACACACACACACACACACACACACACACACACACACACACATCTGTAGCTTGTTCCACCCCACTGCTTCTTCCCTCCTATGCCTATTTGCACACAACGAAAAATCAATGGCTTTTTCCACTTAATCTCCTGATTAATTTATTGCTTTACCCCGTGTCTTTGAGTTTGTGCGCATCTGTGTGTGTGTGTGTGTGTGTGTCAGACTGAGTGCTTTGTGTGTGATACAGATATTATTACACAAACACATTAGTCAGGAGGATGCTGGCATTTGTAAGTATTGATCGATGGAGGGAGGACGATGCCTTGCAGCACATGAGCCATTGGAAGTAAGTGAATGCCTGAAACGACACCTTATGTGCTTTATTGAAAGAGGTTAGAGAAATAAGTCTTGTTTCCATAGTAATATTTGTAAAATGCAATGGCAAGGTACACGCTTGAATATGTTTCGAAAATATGCTGATGTAGCCTTTACATTTTTTTACAGCTCAATGGGTTTTAGGCCAAAAAAATAGAAAGAGTCAAATATATAATACATGTTTAATGATAACAAATATAAAAAAAATTGTTATGCAAAGTACCGTACTTGTACAATGTACTTTAAAAAAGTGTGTGTGTGTGTGGGGGGGGGGGTGCGTGTGCGTGTGCGTGCGGGCGTGTGTGCGTGCGTGTGTGTAAAATTGCTAATACAACAAAAAACCTTTTTTTTTTTCAAATTGTACATTGTGAGAAGATTTTATACACTTTTAATTATTTTATCTGCATACAAAATACTATACACCAGTATTATGACATAATGCAGCTTTGAGCGATGTGTATTTATTTGGTTATTTTAATGAGAAAATTCATATTCAATAAACATGTTAAGTGAACCTAAAATACTTCCCTGAAAAAAAAGCAATAATCTTTTTGTTAAATATAAAATAAATTGATAAAATATGACACAATCACGGCAAACTAAATCTTCAACTGGAAGTTTCTAGTCTTATTTGTTCTACTTTAGGTACTTGAGTAGTTTTAAGACTACTCAAGAGTAGCTCTAATGTGTGTTTCCAGGTGTCAAGACACTTCCAAACACAGCCCCATACATCCTGAGCTGGAGGATGTGTGGATGCCTGACAAGACGACATGTTTAAAGCGAGATAAGTTGGACCCAGCATGTGGCATTTTGATATGCAGAGGTAAAACATAACACCCCGGGGCTCGAGCTTCACCTCAGAAGCACCTGGTCTCACGGCAGCCTTTGATCGACCGCACACTCCGTTTCCAACAAACACGGCGTTACGTGCATTCCTCGGTCCACGCGACATTCCAGAATTTAGGACATGTTTCCTATACTCCTTGTCTTTTATTCCTTCCTTCAAAGATACTGTATTTTATTCAATTAGAATTCACTTCATCAGCAGATTTGAAAAATTACAATCTAGATTCAACAGAAACTTTGACCCACCTGTCAAGAATTACAAGCTCTCTCTGCGGAAGGAGATAAATGCTTTGCAGGAACATTTTTGCCCGGCTCTTAGAATGCAAATCAGGGCCTGAGAGCACCAGGTTTGTAATTGTTCATTAGTAGGGTGGATCAAAGTTGATTTTCAATTCCAGTCACCATTCTGTATGTAAATTTATGTTATGGGTAGCGAGCATGCAAATACCATTCAGAAGCTGCTTTGGTGGTTTCGTAATTTATGAAGCA
Organism: Paedocypris micromegethes; assembly: GCA_028031935.1. Taxonomy (NCBI): domain Eukaryota; kingdom Metazoa; phylum Chordata; class Actinopteri; order Cypriniformes; genus Paedocypris; species Paedocypris micromegethes. The sequence continues at coordinate 12,272,178 of CM051501.1, read as the reverse complement.
TGTACAGTGCCATTACTGCAATATTATTACATAACTGGATCATTAGACGACATCAGGAACCTTGATTTGTTTAGTACCGGATTTGCCTGCAAGGTTTCAATATCCATCTTGTCTCGCGAGAGTTGTGTATTAAGGTGTTTGTTCGCTTTGTTTTGTGAGGATACTCTTGTGTTCCTAAATAAATTATAAATGGTATTATTACTCTACTCTAATATTACTCACTGTATGCTAATTCCGCTAAAATGTAGTGTTATTATTATTAAGAAAGTAATGTGAATACAAAAAGTGTTTTACAAAAATACTTTTTTTTACTAAATGTGTTACAGCTTTTTCTTTCAGGTTAGTTTCAGACATAACACAAACTTTGAAAAAGATACTTTAATATTTTGGTCTTGATTAAATCTGGCATGAAACACAAGTAATAAGTAATGTATATATAATAAATATATATATATATATATATATATATATATATATATATATATATATACATATGCATGTTTTTAATGGTAATACCTATTTTAAATGGTAGATATCTAAATGGTAAATATTATTTAAGTGTATGTTATTTTTATTAATTATATATTTTATATAATTATATAATTTATATATTTTATTAATTAAATTATAAATATATTTTAATAAGGTAATATATTTTTATTTGTATATTTTAAATTATTTTACTACATTAATGTATTGTTAATATAAATGTATGTTCTGCAAAACACATTATAATTAATTTAAATACATTATTTCCTTTTTTTTTTTAAAGAAGACAACTTTCTTTTTGAAAATTGTGTACATAATACTAAAACTGGTTTAAGTACTATTATTTTACCACTCCTTATAAGTCAGTATTAATCATATGTATTTCAAGCATGAATATTTAAAGTGGTATCTCTACACCTATTATAGTCTACATATAAAAAGTCTGCCTTTAGCATTCTGTCTTCGGAACTCGGCGTTGAACAGATCCGGCGTTTTACTTCCGTCTTTTCGTCTGATTTCCCTTTGCGCGTCTGTCAGATGGCACCGGGTGATCGAGTCTCTGTCTGCTGAGGCATGTCAGAAATTAGTGCTGCTCTCCAGAAACGCCTGTAGTGCTGTCAGGTGAAATTAGAAAAAATGGAAGCGCTCATCCCAGAGACAACTTTACTGCGCATGGAGGGAGGGAGAGAGGGCACCGGCACAGAGGTGTTCATTCCAGTCTGTTGGCAGGGCTTTAGTGTCTTTCATCAGAGTGGCAGTATAAGGCTGAGCGACGATGAAGACGAGCCCATACAACCATGTATTTGACAACGATGGATGATTGCTAGCGATAATGTGATGATAGTAATTGAGCTGGTAATAATTGCTCAATCACCAAGCTCATCCCAAGGGCTTAGCAGTAAAATTACAATCCCAGGCTCCGCGTTTGAGACACTGGCATCACTGGAATAGGCCTCAAGACTATCTAAAGGTTTACGTGAACATACTATTCTGAAGCTCCACCACTAGACAATTTCAATTGTTAAAACCAGACGATCTAATAATAGTTTTTAATTTTGCCAGCAGCAAGACGCCGGCTGCTTTGCGTTCATCTGTCTGATGTGAGAAATAAGCGAGTTTGACACGGCCACCTTCTTACTGTCAGTATTTTCCATGAGAATCTGAGACCAAATCCCAAGTTGGAAGAAAAGAAAATATGAAGCGAGCAAGAAAAAGAAAGGGAAAAAACAGCTGAGGGTGTAAATAATTCATGCAGACAATATGACTTTTTTATGTAAATTTGGTGCATTAACCCTCTATTAGAATGATGGACGAGAGATATGGGTGATGTTTCCTTGGTAAGAGCTAATGGATGACCATCATAAATTCACTGCACATTTTATTGTGTTGCCAGGGAAATTGTGCCTGCAGGCAATGTTGTTTACTTTTATGTAGAAAAAATCTTGCCTGTCTTCCGAAAAGAAAGAGAAGCCGTGGGTTGGTGTCGTATTCGGAACCTTTGCCACACTTTGGATTGAGCGGTTACATACTTTTCCTCATCATCCTCTTTGTCCCAGAATATCTGCTAGTACAGATAAACCATAGGCATTCACACCTTTCTGCACACTCACTTTGTGAAATGGAAATGTGATTAATAAAACAAGTAAATATGGTTAAAGAAATTGTTAAAAAAAAAATTTATTAAAATAAAATTTTAGTAAATAAAGGTTTAAATAATGCAAATAAATAACTTTTAAAGTTATGGATATGTGTTGTAAAGTTGTTCAAACTAATACTGTTCAGTCAAACAAAAATTTTATGATAAAAATCAAAATTAAGATGTCAGGTTTTGGTGCATAAATATATTGTTTATTTCATTAAGATTAATTAAATGAATTAAAATACATGTAAAATTACTTATTGTATTGTAAGAAGCTCTGCTACACTTCCTATATAAAAATCTCATTTTGATTAATAATCAATAATAAACCATTTATATTGATTATATATGTTAAGATACGATGATGATATTCAGTAAAATTCATACTTTGCTTTACTGAAGTTGTTATGGAAATGAGTCACACTGACAAAGCCAACAAAAATGTATTTCTGATTTGGTAATAATTGTTTTTAATTGCGTACTGTATATACGTATAATTATTTTGAAGTGAACTGTTACTTTAAAATCTTCTTGGTCTTTTCCTCAGTGTGAAGGACCACTTGCTCAACTTTCTCTAATGAGCTCTGAGTTTTGACGGTGGCCACTTCGCTGTCTGGAAAGCAGTCTGTTTTTCTCAGAGAAAGAGAATAGCAGAGAGAGAGAAGGATAGAGTAGGGGGTAAGAGACGAAGGGAGAGTGACAGGGAGAGAGTGTGTGAGATGTATATAAATAGGGATAAAAAGAAAAAAGAAAGAGACCAAGAAAGCGAGTAAGAGATGGATATATAAAGGATAAACTTAAAGAGAAAAGGAAAGAGAGAGAGAGATGGAGATCCCCAGTTTGTGTGTGTGTGTGTGTGTGTGTGTGTGTGTGTGTGTGAATGAGAGAGAGAGAGGGAACACAAGGGTGAAGCAGATGGTTCGGTGCAGCTGTTCCACAATAGACAGGCTGGGAACACACCTCTGGATGCAGCTGAGCATCAGCGCCACATCTGGGCTTTAGTCCCACTACAGGCGTTAATGGGGAACTAAGCGAAGATTAATAGATTCTTTTCACTTAATGCTATTATTATAGTTGCTTATTTAATCAAAATTAAGGCTGATGATGTTGAAGTGATGGTTTTGAGTCTATGTCCAGTCTCTATTCAGCTTCCCCCAAGGGTGTTGCAAATCGGTTGGCTAAGCGGTGGGGGCGACGCTGCCCTGGAACGAGGGCATCTGCTGAACATATAGCTGATAATTACCCGCACAGCTGTCTGGTGCCACGTGTTGTAACCTCACCGCTGCGCCCTCTGAGAATCCTCCCCTGCATTCTTAATTTCTCAATTTGTCTATGGCATTCAACATTTTGTGGGTGCTTTTAACCTTTTATACTGGGTGTAAACTAGGTGATTTGCACATTTTTTTCTCCCCCTTTTTATTTTAGGGAAAATTTAAGGACTTTTTCCCAGATTTAATTGTTTAACCAGAGGAACCTAATGGACTGGGCATCTTCTTATATGGAGTTTTGTTTCCTAGCCATTGATTCTTATTGGCTTGCTCACAGAATTTCTACCATTGTTAGTTTTTGACTGTTTTATTGGAAAGACTGTAGTACTTTGACGCAAGCACACAGAGAGCTTGTCTCCGTGTGTCTATACTGTGAATAAATGTACGTTGGAAACTTTATCTATACTTTATCTACACCCCCGACAGATCTTTATTTTAATTTTAACATCTCAATAAAGACTGTTGAATTAGTAATGTGTTTTTTCTCGCTGACAGTCATCTCAAGGTGTTGGGAACTATGGGCATATCTACTTCCTGTGTAAGTACTAGTCACATAAGAACCGGGCCCAGAGGCCTGTCTCCATTTGAAAAAAAAAAACCAGTCTAGAATCATTTTAGGCATCATTGTGTTGTGTTTTTACCATCGGGAAGATTTTTTCACTCTGGACTTGCTGTGGAGTTCAGGTGAGCCCGAGAGAGACAGCATAGTGGATCCATACATCCTGTATTTATTTAGCCCCTGGCATTCAGACTGCGCAGAGTCCTTCCTGTAGTATCATGAGTATTTCATTCGGACTAATTATCGGGCCTAATTAGAGTCTGATATGAAGTGGTGAAATGTTATTTTACTGTCAAAAACAACACTGCAGGGCACGAAGCTTCATATTATTTACCGCCAACGTTCAGATGCATCTTTAATGGCGCTGGAAGCGGCTGACAAATTTCCTCGCCGTACCTTTCTGCGTCCTTGGCAAACCTTGCTATTGATTTATCATCCGGTATCATCAAAATCATTTAAATAATGTAATGCATTAAAAGTCTAAACTTCATATTTGGCAAAGTTTTGCTTTTGGTAAGCACTTTTGCAAAAGGATAAAACGAATGACTGTATTTACATTTCCTCTGCTTTTCGACATCTGTACTCGGGAGTCTTTACTAATGACCGTACTTCATCTAAAACAGTCTCGCCTTCCACTTTCACAACATCGCTCAGCGCGAGAGCTGTTTAATGCTCACTAATTCTAATATTAATCTTCTTACTATTAATTAAACCGGTTAAGTGCTGGTTGCGGTTTTATTAGTAGCGCCATTTGGATGTTGAAGTGACACTTCTAATGGGGCCACACTTTTAAAAAAAGACGGATAATTGGGTTTGGCAATTCCATTTACTCAGACGGCCACTTGCCCGTCCTTCCTCCATCTATAATTCATCTAATTACTGATATTGTGGCGTGAGTCACTCTCAATTTAGGAGACAAACATGATTATTTAATATTAATAATGTCTCAAAAACATATGCAATTTCTCTCTTCCAGCATTCAGCCTTTTTAATTTTTAATGATTCTTAACACAACGGGTGAGAGCAATAACAAATAAAACAACAAAAGAGCCTTCTTCAATCTGACCTTTCCGGCCTGTATTAGCTACACGTCAGCTCACAATCAAGACAAAAGGCCGGGAGAAACAGATGGCATTGCCTGGGTTATTAATGAACGCTTAAAGTTAAAAGCATGCTGGTCTACGGCAAGAGTGGGTGGGATTGGAAAGTCTGGAGCTTCAGAGGGTCTCTCCTCGCTGCTCTTGTGGGTTGTTGGTGTGGTTGTGGCTGATTAATTGCTGCCTTAGTATGTGTTAAACATTTGACAGTCAGGTTGAGTACGTGTGTTAATGGAGCGTAGAGCAGAAGAGATGTGTCTTTATGAGAGTTGTTAAGAGCATGAGTCACAGGCTTTTGTTACGTAAGAAACAATGTTTTACACTATACAACATAGTTTAATGTCTAAAGTAGTTACTTCAGTTTATTAAGTGTGTTCAAGGTCTCAAATTTAACAGAACAGTTATAACAGTATAATTTAACAATTATTGTGGGCAACAGAAAGGTGACAGTGGCTAGGAAACAAAACTCCCTGGAGCTGAAAGAGCGATGTTATCTCTCTCCAGACCCTCCGGAAGTGATGTCATCCCTCGTCCGAGCAGTAGTTTATTGAAGATGCTAATTTGAGAGTGAAAAAGGAGAAATATTCCATTAGCTTAGGCAAAGATCATCAGTATAACTGAATCAATGCAGTATTCCAAGATGGATTGTGAGTGTTGGTGAATAAAAAAAATACTTTAATGACTTAAATCACACATTTTATTTGTGCTTATTGACCACAATAGAGCAGGTTTAAGAAATTGTTAAAGCAGTCACGAAATACACAGAAATGGTGAAATTATGAGCATCATTATGACAGCATTATGAAGCATCCGCGAGTAAATTAAGAGTAAATTAATAGTAAATTAATAAAAAGTTGATTAAAGTAAATTAAACTTTGAATGTTGGTTTTCCTGGCTATATATACGGTAATAACACAGGCACAATGAAGAACATACTGATTGGAAAACAGGGAAAAGATCAAGGTGCTTTATAGTTAAATATTGTATAGGAATAACGTAATAACAAACAGTTAAAACAATAATAACAAAGGTAAAATTGTATTTTTGTTTCTATTATATAATAAACCTCCTGTTTACGTACTTAAATATGTCCTATAGAGCAAAGGCGGCAGTACTTATTTTGAGCTTTAAAAAAATTGGGAGCCAGAAATTTTTTTTTAAATAATTAAGTTTGTGGGTTTTTAGAATCATTGTCATTTTACTCTACTGGCATGGACTTTTTTTTCTATAACTATTACCATGACATTACAGAATTGTTTTGTTAGTGAAGCGAGTGTGTGTATTTGCTGTAAGAGCAGCCTGTTCACACCAATGTTGTTCTGTAGCTCATAAGACCCTTGTTCTTCCCGTCTTGGCTTTCTGATGCTAAAGTGAGGGGTCCCCGCAGAAAACTTTAAGCTGGCGTTGAGGTTCAACAAGTGCAAAACTCTCTCACCGTATCCATCGCTGCAGGGCAGACACGGAACATACAACGCCTAGAATGAGTCTCTCTTGCGAGGGAGTTAAAGTTCCTCTGTATAACTGTACCTGGTGGGTGGCTGCGTCCTGGTTTTCCACTACAGAAGCTGTCATTACATATACGCATGTCATTGTGGAAAGACATTAATTGGCTTCGCAGGGCGGCAGGAGCGGTGTGTGTTGTCCATCCGCAGTTGCGCAAATGAGATTTGGTGCTTCTCCGGCAATGTCTCCTTGCTGGAGATAATTGACCTGCAGGGTCTACTTCGGAGCTGCCCACCCCCTCTCCTCCATAGTCCTTGACAGTCTGGGACCCTCCAATAGGTTGGTAGTCAGCATTTAATGGCAGCCCTCTGACCCAAACCCCTTTCCTTTCCTCCGCCACTTCACAAGGACGAGCACGAGCTGAGGTGGCTAAACGAGTGGCTGTTCTTTCACTCCGGCACGAGGCTTTATCTTGAACACACACACACTGTTCTGTCATCTATTGCTTAGTCATTTGTTTCTGTTGTCACACATCCAGGTCTTAATTAGTGAGAACATCTTGGATCTCTCTCTGTACAGGACTGCATGATGGGTCTGTACACGTGAAGTGTTGCAAATGATGAGTTCTTCGTTATTCTTTACTCCTATTTTGAACAAATATTGTTCAGTTTAACAATGCTTTCGTCTGTGTGTCCCACTCTGTGATTGGTTAGCAATTAATTTGATGTGTCCCGCCCTTCAGCTTTCCAGACTTGCTGTGATTGGCTAAAGCTCTAAACATCCAAGTGTTTATCCTAAAATACATTTCAAACGCTCATCTAACAGCTCTTGATGTTGCCGTGTTCACTTGCAAGATGTTTAAAGTTAGGTTTTTGAAGAGTAAACCCATACAATATATTTTCTAATGTATACAGTATGAATATTTATTGTTAAAGTACCTTAGCTCTTCTGACACACTGTGTAGAACAATTAAGAATAAGAAACCCGAAAAGTAAGTATGTGTTGATAAGAAAGAAAGTGTATATATACCTAAGCATGTAATTAATAATTTTTTTTTATTTTTCAATTTACTTTTGTTGCTTCTTGTGCAAACACATTCCAGCTCCCCGTGACCCAGAAATAGAAAACAAATTTTTGCTTCATCAAAAAACAAGCCAACATGCAAGCTAGTATTTCGTATCAATACATTTAGGGAAATCGTGGTGTTAAAACTGAATAACCTCCGCGCTGCGATCAATCAAAAGTGTCCAAACTTGTATCAAATCACACTTGACAGCCGCATTGGATTTACTGTATTTCTTACATGTCTCCAGTTTCCAACATGTCTGCAACATGGATTACATTATGTTGCATAAAAACGTCCTTGTTTTATTTCAACATACATCTTTGTGTCGGTCCGTGTCTTGCGTCAGGATGTTGGACTGGCACAGCCTCCTGGTTGTGGTAGGTGGAACCCCAGAGAAAAGCACAACAGTAGGAGGCTGGAGCCGTGCAGTTAGGTCTGGAACCTTCAAGTACAAATTGATTACATATATGTATATGCCTGACGGGCTCTCCCAGCCCAGCGCTCGAGTGCTGTTTGTGTGGGTGAGGTGTAACTAGATCAGTGTCTGTCGTAGAACCTCTCTGCTCCAGAGGAGGGGGAGCGCTTAGTGTGTTTCATGCTTAATTCTGTGTCAGTTAGTTGACTGCTACCTTCCCTCCAGCTAAAAGAGCACAGTAAAACACAAGCCCAAAGAAATCCTCTGGCTTTGACAGCCGAGCTGTTCAATCATTTATCTGTAGGCCTAAGGCCATGAATCAGTGTCAACAAACATTCCATTGAAATCATATCAAGCTGGCTCTGTTCTACTGCTCCTTTCTTTCACACTCTCACGCTGCTTTCCATCCTTCTCCTGCTGTCTCCTATCCCTTGATTTTTTTTTTTTTATCCTTACAAGGCCACTGGGTGATGGAAATGTATGTTTTCTTTTGTTCAACATGGCCGGGGTCTTTTCCAGGTCTGTTAGGAGTTGATCGTCTTTGATGCTTGGTGGACCATTGGTGGGTTGGTAGACCATTCACATGCTTCAAGTGAACTTAGAGTGAAGCAAGTGGTTTTAGAGTTTCAAGCTGTTGGTGGGATTCAAATGGACGGCATGGTGAAGTAAACAAGGTTCCAAGTTTTCCTTCACAGCACGAAATACTGACTCATGTTCAAGTTCAATTTAACTATAAAGTACTTATTACTGTTACATATCTCAAAGCAGCTGTATGAAGCCGTCATTAAGTTAATAATTATGAGCAGTGAGCAAAAAAAACAGTGGTAAAAAAAAAACAAAAAAACACTTCAAATTCAAAACCGCTCCTTGTTTTCATTCTTAGGAGAATTACACGAGCAACAACTTTGAATTCCATTAAATCAATGGCCAATGTTTCCAAATTCACGAGTTTTCGCTATTCATTGTGATCCAATTTGATCACATCATTTTCAGATTATTTTGATACCAAATATAATTTTGAATTAGTGTGTTATGAAGCTACCGTTAGTCTCATAACACTTATGACACCTGTTGTTTTGTTTCAACAATTGTATTTACTGTTTTGTAGTAATTAACTATGGAATAAGGAATACATGTATTTAAAGACGAAACTAAACTGATATTACACTGATTAGCTTTACACTTTTAATCTGTCTTCTACCATAATGGGGGCTTGTTTAACAGTTTCTCTGCATTAAAATCTGATGCCTGTATTGGAACATCCCAACTTCTAGTGCTATATTGTATTTTCATGACTTTTCTGCACCAATTTTTCCGTCCCTGTGTTGTGTGGAGCTGAAGACAATATAAGCATCTCTGGACTGCTAGCGGTGTCTAACAAATAGAGAATAATATAGGGTCTTAGAAAATGTTGAGTAAGAAAACCAATATTATGTATGTTGAGTATATAGAGTTTCTTATATGATATAGTTTTAATATTTATTATTGAGTATATTTAGTTTATTACGTTAAAAAAAATCTCTGTTGGCTAACCTTTCTCTGAATACAGAATTCTTCTCCTTTTGTTGTTGTTGTTGATTCGCGCCTGCCACGTCTCGGGGGTCTTTATGCTGATTTGAGGATTTCACACAGGTGATCTGGACAGAGGGTAATGGGCTTTCCTAAAGTACTTCCTGTGCTCAGGGCAACAAATCCTCCAGTCCAATCAGAGAGCTACAGCTCTTCCTGTAAGCCTTTCTTACGGTAATACTGTCCACCCCAGAGACTTCCAGACCACTGGAATGCCGAATCGAGGGGAAAAAATAAACGCACACAGCAAGCTTAATTATTAAAAACACCCTAAACTGATCCCTCCCATCCCTTCGCTTGAAAAGGGGAGTAAATCCTCCCAGGACCTTTGGTTCAGGGCCTCAGCTCTTGTGCGCTCTGTTTATGTTTACATCCCCTCAGGTGGTGGAGGCAATTCACTGCCTCGTAGATCCGACGTATCAATTTGTCTCCACGTGTTTGTGCCCGATCTGCTGGGACTGCTAAACAGCTCAAAGCCAATAACTTTGATGAAGCAAAGTCACATTGTTGATGGGCAGCAACCTCGGAAAAAGCTCTCAGTCCCTGTACCGTACATCAGATGGTCTCCGGATGAATTGCAACAAAACAACAGATGAAACCGTTACTAAGTGCACTGGGCTATAGATAATCTGGAGAAGATGTAGAAAGTGTTTTTCCATGCTGAAAGGTCCTTAGACCGAAAGGCCAAGTTCTTACTCTTCTCTCCCATTTGTCTGCGTTTCAGTCTCACATCCCGGTCACTAAGAGATTTTCTTCAATCTGTGTTAAGCAGAAAGTGTTTTGTCCAGCAGCTTTCAGCTTCAAAGCATCCCCAGAGTTACCAATCTCATTCTCTCGCTTCTCAAACTGTCTGCGGTATTGTCTGTGCTCCCTTCACTTATCCGCGTGCTGTAGAAACATATTTAGGATTTATGGGACATTTTAAATGCATAACAGATTCCTAGTGTAAATGTTTTTAATGTTGTTTTGTTCTTACTTTAACAACCAAATTCATTTTGCAACACTGCTATCACAAATATATATGTACCACAAATATTACCCCGAACACCTGTACATGAATTAAATAACCTATATATAAACATTTTTCTATATTTGTTTTAAATATACATCTGCATATGTATGTGTATGTGTGTATATATATATATATATATATATGTGTGTGTGTGTGTGTGTGTGTGTGTGTGTGTGTGTGTGTGTGTGTGTGTGTGTGTGTGTGTGTGTGTGTGTGTGTGTGTATAACATTCATAATAATAAAAAATAATAATATAAACATTTAAATATAATAATATACCCCCCTCTCATGAATATCATATCCTACCCAACCAACACACACTAACAGGTGAGACTAATTTTCCAGAGTCCAAATCTCCTGAACACATTTTTGGACTTTGGGAGATAACCAGAGACCCAAAGGAAACCCAGGCAAACATGCAAATGAGAAAGTGAGAGTGTTGTGTTATATGAAGTTGTGTATATAAAGTTGTAGTTTGTTTGTAAAGTTAATTGTCTTTATAGTTATGAGGTGTTTTTGGTAAATGTAAAAAAATGCCCTCGGCATGTTTTATTAAAGTGTGTTTTAATACAAACTAACCAACACACTGTGCTATTTTAGGATTTTTTCCAAGTCTCTCTCAGTTCAGTGGATTCATTATGGACTTTTTCCCTCCGCCATTGTTCATTTTGATGGTAACTGATGAAAGTGATGTATGCTTTTATTTCAAGCGACAAAATTCAATCAGCCACTTTCAACTATTTTGTACCAAATGTTTACAAATTTGGTACAAAGAAACACTTTCTCCTAGACTGCGTTTGCATAGACACACCTGTTTTTAAGCAGAGACATCACATAGACAGAATCCATGTCTGTGATGTCAGCTGGAAGCGGAACAGCAGGTAAAATTCTCATTAGACCTGAGGCTCTGCTCTTTACGTTCTCAAACATCTACTCGAGGGGCAACATTGACCTCTAACGAAGCACCAGGACCAAGAACGCTTCCAATTGCAGAGATTATAAATTACTCGTTGTGGGGGTTGCGAGTGAGGATTAAGGAAGTTGGTTAGTCTAAAACAATGGATTCCGTGGTTATAAACTGGGTGACTGGGCAGATTAGCATGTCGGTTATTACGTATGGGTCTCTCTGTTTAAACCCATCACTTTGGCCCCTCCTTCCCCACGACTGCCATAATGAGGCAGCATGGGAAATTGGCATAATACCGTCTAATGAGGTCAAGAAAGTCGGATTTTATTAAGTTATGGGAAGAAAAACAGGCTTTGGGGATCTTCTGGGATGTCTATCAGAAGAAGCATGGACCAGGACATGAAAATTACAGTCCTATCTTGGCGAAGTTGATGTAAGACAATGCTGCTGGATGGAGATGAGCAGTGTAATTGAACAGCTGGAGCAATTGAAGGCCGTGGGACGCACCTTTAATTTCATCACTCTGTCTGCTTTTATTAAAACCCATTCGTCATAAAGAGCAAAGCAGAGGTTTCTCCAAAAGAGAGTGTCAACCAGAGGGAGAGATTTGCCTCGTGTCATGCCAGTGCCTGGGGATCGCGGCGTTGTGAGAGCGGAAGGGTTTGTGATACCAGGGAGATTGATGACGAAGCTCAACTTGGCGTAACCGGCGGGATCAACCCCTTCCGCACAATATATGCCAACATCAGCCCAGCCTTCAGGCCCATTTGTTACTGTCTGGCGAGGTCAACGGAGTTGGAGGATGCATTGTCCTGTTTTGCTGCAAACAGTTCTGGGAAAGGTTCATAAGAAGTGAGGCCTGATAACATTAAGCGGGATAATTATCAGCCATATTGATCTGAAGGCTAGCTCGGCGTATTGAATTGCCATTAATTGCTGTTTTTTTTTCCTCACAGGCTAATAAGTTTAGCCTTTTTTCGTTAAACTAACACAATGGCCCTGTTTGTTGGGATTGTTTGCATGCTTCGGTCCTCGGAGAGCGCAACGAGAGTGTGCCAGTTCCAGTTCTCAAGCAGGGCTGATGGCTTAGTCTTTGCAAACAATTTTTGAAGCGTCATCAAAGTATAAACCCCATTTTTCCTTTCATCCGAACTCGGTCTGTCCTATACACTGTCATCCCTGCAAACCTCGGCAGCTCTATCGCGCCTGCTTGGAATCAAAGGAAATTAAATGATTCATTATTTCCTCCTGCCCACCAAAAGATGTAGAAACATGAAAAATAAAAGAAAGGATGGAACAAGAGTGGCTTTTGCGACGTTTTTAACACAGTATGTGTGTGCAACGACATAACACCCAAAAAAGAGGGCAAGAATGAGGAAATGAGGCAAAAAAAGAAGGGGGAAGAATAAAATGAAGTGTGACAACATATGAATTTCAAATTCATGGAGAGACATCAAAGTGCAGCATCCTGGGTGCTTTCGACAAGGACGCACACTGATTTTTAATCCGCTCACCCGATTGTATCGCCACCCTAACGAAGAGCTGAGTGGGTCCTGCCAGAGAGAGTGGCAGCGGGCAGAGGGAGATAGAGAGAGGAAGAGATCAGAGAGGAGAGAAGAGTTGATGGAGGAGGAGGAAGGCGAGAAGAAAGGAAAAGCTTTTCCAAACACAGGCGGCCGAGCCCTTTGTTGTCGTTCCGATCACAGGGGCTCTTTCATCAGAGCGGGAACGGTTTCCACTCCTCTCAGATTTGGTAAGGGGGTGTGGGAGTGTTTTTGCATGAGCACGTGCGAGTGTCTGGTGACAGCGGGTACTTCTTCAACATTGCTGTTCAAGGACTTCGGCCTCTTTCAAGAGTTCAGATGCTGCGAAAACGAATCTCTGACTCTAAAAAGAATTCAGCTCATGCACTTTGGTGATGCTACTTGGCTAAATCTTTTGTGAAGTCAAAAGATGACCGTTCACATACACAGTTTCATATTTTCGGCACTTGGAAGTGTGTGTGTGTGTTTGTGTGTGTGTGTGTACATGCACACATAAATACCACACATAAAACAATATATTTGCGTATATTTTTACACAATGTAAATATTTAAATTTTGTATCTCAATTTAAATTTCTACATATATATTGCATAATGTTAACCACTGATTCTTTCAATGCAATGTTTTATGTGTGAAAAAGGTATTGTGTATTGTGTGCAGATGACCTAAATTTTTTTCTTTAATATTTTTTATTTCGTCTTTTTTTTAGTAATAAGCATTTATTGTGTGTGTATATATATATATATATATATATATATATATATATATATATATATATATATATATTGCATAAACAATTCATATGAGTACATGTGTAATGACATCTGAGAAGCCAGAGGAAACAGCAGCAGGCATGTGTATTTGTCTCCAGCCAAGTGGACAAGGAAAGACTTCCTCCTCTAAGCAGTGTCACGGGGTCAAATCCCAAACCGCTTTAGTGCGTTTAGATCACAAACATTTCCTGTCTGGCTCTGTTAAGCGTGATGTTTTACTATTTTACAGCTCAAGACTCAGATGATGTACAAAGCGTAAATCAGGCTTATCAGCACTGGTGCCAGTTGACTAAGTACTAACTTCTCTGATCTGATTATTATGTGTAAAACATACCATATTTAATTAAAATAAATTCACTCAAACACAAAATTGAATGGATACGTTTATTTTTTTAACACTATTTACAAATTTGAACCGGGTAATCATTCAATTTATTCATTGTAATTATCTTAAAAAGCCTCATTGTCTCTAAAACAATACATGGCATCGACTTAGTATGTGCATGCAGACAGTCATTGCAAGGTGTTTGGATGTGGCACTTTTGGTGGCATTATGCCCTGTGGCTTTACCTGTACATATGGTTCGTAAAGAACCTACGGGCACTACACCTGTTCCCGTCTATATCCCGCTGTCGACTTGAAGCAGAGATCTGCAAGACACAAAGAAGTGTGAATGTGAGAGTGTGTGAAGTGTCACCTCACCTAAGATGAACTAACCTATTTGCACATGTCTTTTCCCCGAAGCACAACTGCCAGGAAACAATATCTTAATTTATACCTGTGTTTATCAGAGCAGTGCAATGCTATTTGAATATGAATGAAGCCGTGTAACGTTAAATATATGCACTTATAATCACTGTGTTGAGGGTGTATGACTGCAGTGGTATTATGTGTGTGTGTGTGTGTAGATATAGAATCCTCTAATAATATTACACATGATTTACTTGTGTAATATTACGCAAAACATACAATAGCTGTTACCAAGAATCAAGTACTGAATTGTAAAGTTCAATTGTTGAATCCTTTCAAATGCAGGTTTTTCAAGCATTAAATTGTGACAAATATGTTCATTTTAAACGTTTTACATCTTAAGAAAAATCAGCATTTAAACAAGACGACAGGAAAGTGGTTTTCTTTTTTCTGGTATTTGATTGATTATTTATGGGGAAGTCGTTTCAAGATGCTGTAATGTTTTAAAGGTATTTTAGATTGCACACTTTTCAAATTTTGAACATTTCATACATCAAATTTCATACAAAAAAGAACAGGCTTTGTTTTTTGCAAAAGGGAAGAGAAAGAGCCAAGGAACGCGTACAGTTTATTGCCTCTGGCTAACATTATGTCTATAGAAGTATGGGTCAGTGTGTGTATGAGAGAAGGAATTTGTGTCCGGCTCATGTGGTGAGTCGTGTGTGTGTGTGTGTGTGTGTGTGTGTGTGTGTGTGTGTGTAAACTGGTTGTTCTCATTATCATGTGCTTTGTGTGATTAGCAGGGCACTGCTGCAGGAGGCCGGTTGCATCGTTTACCATGCTGTCAACACTACAGCCTTCCACGAAGCGCTGTTATTACTCACACACACACACACACACTGCTGCACGAGTGGGTGTGCATGACCAAGACAAAATGTACCAGAACCACATGAGAGCGTTCATACACATCATTTGCATAGTATCAAAACAGTTGATACTTCCGAGCAATGCTGGAAAAAAAATTATTTTCAGTAAAATAATATATATATTTTTTAAGATTGTAAGGTATAGTTTATGTATGGGTGTAAAGTGATTTACATTCTAAAATATAAAGTCACTATACATGTAATGTCTAAATTGGCGAAACTAGTGAAACGACAACAAACGCTGGATTCCCGTAGAATTGATGTCCAAAAATACTCAAGTATTCATTGTTTTAAATAAAATATAAAGTCTTCTAGCAATTCATTTATATCGATTACAACCTTTGTGTCAAAGAAAGTTTGGTAAATGAAGTGTAATGAAAGATGCCTCGCTTAAATCGCTTTCTCACCCCACTGATGAAAAAGAAAAGGGCCGAGGAGAAAAATGCATCTAAAAGAAATGACGGATTAGAGCTTTGGAAGAGTTTACTACGCTCATTTTGTGTGGGGACCTGCAGGATTATAGATAACGAATGTTAGCGGAGAGCTCCGACCTGCTTGCCGCGAGAAAAGTGCCGGAGTTAAAACAGCAGAGTCTGCTTTTGCTGTGTGCGGAAAGAAAAGGAGGGAAAAAGATAAAGAGGAGCTAGTGAGTAGGAGGAGTTGACGGAGAGGACGAAACAATCAGGCGAGGGCGTTTTGGAAGTCGTGCCACTGCCAAGACACAGTCAGGGTGGCGTGTCGCCGCGGTGGCAGCTAATTAATGAAGCGATTAATTGTGTCGACTAGGCGATTGAGGAGATTTTCGGCGAGTGCAAACCTTAAGCCGATTTACTTGTAGGGTACACGCAAGCCTCGGTCGTGCCTGTTGTGCTGTTAGACTTTCCACTCAAGCAAACAGACCAAATCTGGTCTAAGCCGTCCTATAAACGTATTGCTAATCATCAGCCGCGCATTCCCAGCATGTCCAGGCCTTCTCTCCCTCCCCAGTCCATTCCAGAACCCACCGGGCTGAAATTGCACTTGGGGCCTAGGGGATTCAGGCTTGCTATCTCGACTGACCCAAGCGCCAGCTGCTCTCAGAACGGTCAATCCTCAATTAAAAGCACTCTAATTTAATTCAGTCTTCACTCGAGTGCTTGACCACAGACTACGCCCGAGACGGCGGCACTCGCGCCCGGTCATGACCCCCACGTCGGCTGGTTCGGACGTTTTGCTTGTCCCCCATTACTGGGAACGTTTATGGCCAAGTCGTATATACCTGGACTCTACCTTGGCTATCCAGAGCACATACAGAACGCACATAAAGATGGACCGGCCTCGTGGCATGAGCACAGAACCAAGTAGTTAAAAGTTCACAGCTTGCATCTGCTGGATTTTCAGACGCTTCTAAGTGCTGCTTAGTTTAACGATTACTGGCTCTATAAAGCCGACTCCTTGGATTCGCTAAAGCAACTCTGCGAGTCCATTCAGCCGCTTTGATCCTGATGCAACACAAAAGCAGAAAAACAGAATGAGTAAATACATCAGAACTCTCTGGAATGACCGAAGGGGCCGATTTGGGTTCATTAGGCATGCATTAACATGAATTATTATCTAATTAAAAGAAAGCAACTCGTTAATAACTTCGGTGAGGGTCTCTCTCTCTCTCTCTCTCTCTCTCTCTCTCCATGTAGAACATTCTTTCGCTTTCACTCTATCTGGATCTCTCTACATTTGTGATGTTTCACTCTGATTCATTCTCTAGATTTCTTTCTCTCTACGTGTGGAATGTCTCACTCTTTCACTTTCTATTTGGAACATCTTTCCCACATTGCTAGCTCTCACTCGCAAGCTCTGTCTTTCGCTCTCTCTCTCTCTCTCTGCATTGTAGTCTCACTCTCTCTTTCACTCTCTATGTGGTTCTGTCTGTCTGTCTCTCTCTCTCTCTCTCTCTCTCTCACACACACACACACACACACACACACACACACACACACATTTTTTCTACTCATGGAACATGTCAGTCTCACTGCAGCTGCCACTTGGGAGGAGAGACGACTCTAAAAAAAAAAAAAAAAAAAAACTCCAGACCGTTTACAGGAAGAAATCCACTACAGTTTATCAAATAAATCATTAAATATCTAATTTGCTGAAAGATCGTATTTAACTACTGCTTGGATTTATGCGGATTTTGGCTGAATATTTAGATCCACAGAATTTACTTCTGCAGCAGAAACATTTTCAAAATTGCAGAAAAAAAATGTATACCTTTAAACAAAAATAAACTCAAAGGAAATAAAACGACAATAACTGAACACACTAACCGGCAAAAATACGAGAACTGGTGTATAGTGGCAGCTTGTCCAACTTTACAAACTCTGTGCATCACAGGGATTTAGGGAAGGTGACGTTGATTTGATTGACCATTGTGCAGACAGTGGAAGAGAATGTATTCAGGAGCACGATTCTAACCCCTTCAGCCCACAAGCTGTTTACCGCTCTATCAGCTGCTTACCAAGGGTCTGGCTGCCATCCATATTCAGACAACACAAATTCCATTGCTTATCTCACAAGCTCCACCAAAAGCTCTAACTTCCTCTCCACACATATATACATACTTAAACGCATATAAGGAAGCTGTTGGCAAGTGCACACCCTGAAGGGGTCAGGATAAAAATCACCCTGAATTCAAATCAAAGGATTGAGGACTTGCCAGACAAAATGGACAGCATCATAAGCGGGTGGGTCAGGGTATGTCTGTGTGTGTGTTCCCATGCAGGTGCCTGTGGTGTGAGAGAGAAGTCAGTATAAATAATAAACATATTACATATGTATAAATGTATAAATATAACATAACAATATTTATACTTACATCAAATGATTTTAATAGTGAATAATTAAATAACACAACTGCAGTTCATTAATTCTAATTGAATTATTGCCCAATTTGATATCTTAAAAATATGACATTTCAACTGTTTTAACGGATGACCCCTAGAGGACACGAAACGCATTGCAAAACACAGCAATAAAAGGTTTTTCGAAATTTTCTTTTGAAAAACTGCATGCATCTTTTGAAAAGTTAAGAAAATTAAACTATTGCGTTAAATGTTCTTCATAAGAGATGTAAAGTAATTATTTGGTTCTAAACGTGATTTTAAATGCACCCCTAAACCGTTATATATCCAAAAGTACCCGAATGGTAATGAGGAAAAGGAACACGAGTATACAAAAATGTAAAAATATATTCCTTTTAGTGAAATCCGTCAAAAATACTGTGAATAGAATTAAGTCAGGTTGGCCTTTAATCTGTTTCTCTTATACTTGGTTTAAAATGTCTGCTCTGCTGTGGAGGAAGAGAAGCTACACTTCGCTTTGCAATGGCCAGTGATTGAAGTTAAGAAATCTCTCCGTGGCTAATTGCGAGCCGGTGGTTTTACATGAATATTCATGCGTGCGTCTTCAGGGCCCCGCCTAATTAGCCCAAAGATAAGTCGAGCGCCGGAGAGAGATAGCCCACACCTTTCACAGAAAAGAAAATATTCCTTTTTCCGTTCCCTTGGGATGCTAGCGGAATCGCCCGAGTTCATTATCCAAAAAAGAGAGGAGTTACCTGAAAAAGCGTAGGATATGTGTCTGTAAATTCCTGGTGCCCATTACGCATGTCTGTCAAAGTGATTTGGAGAAAAAACAAGTGGCTAAATGCACTGAGAGGTGAATCTTTACTGGAAAGGTTTAATTAAAACCGTTATTTAAGTTTGAGCCAGAGAGTTTGCGCACTTTCCAAAATTCGTTATTAAGAAACTTTCCCAGTAGTTTAGTAGAGCGCTGGAGTGGGTTCGATTCTCAGGGAAAGCAAAAAGTTGTGGATGTATAAATATACTGGTTGTATAAAGCGTCTGATAAATTACTTTTAAGTAAATAACTGAAAGGTTTCCAGAAAGGTTTTTTTTTAGATCCTTGCTGTTATTTCGTTAAAACGAACATTTTCAATAAATATTATCAAAAATTTATTTTGTTCTTGATGTGTTGAAAATACAAAATTATTTCGGAATAAGAAATAGAACAAAAGACAATAACAAGTGACACTGCATTGTATTTAAAAAATATATATTCTTATTCATTTTATTTTCGGGACTAAAATTTTATTTTCCCGTTGTATTTGTTGTTTATTTGGTACTGTTCAGTCACGTATTAGTATATATATATATATATATATATATATATATATATATATATATA
>CM051501.1:12221848-12252543 GCA_028031935.1 Paedocypris micromegethes | reverse complement strand
ATACACACACGCGCGCGCGCGCGCACACACACACACACACACACACACACACATATATGTATATACACATATATGTACACACACATTTGATTTAATTATCACTTTAAAATTCCAAATTATACAAAATAAGTTTAATTTCCAACAACAATATTGGCGAAAAAGAAAAATACATGCACCTGTTTTCTGAACCCTTCCTATATGGCATCTGAATAGTGGAGGGTTTGTCCAACTAGATTAGTTATATTCAAGTGGTGGGGGTCCCACGTGCAGTTTTAACACGTGACAACAGCCATCCGTGAGAAAGGACGATTCTTGTACATGTAAATTGTGAACAAGTTTAACAAAATGAGAAAACATATATTACATTACAGTTTATATACAGTACTGTATATTTTACTTTAACACGACTTTGTTTAAAACAAATGCGTTAAATTTAGAGAAGAATGTTAAAGGCTTAATTGTCCCTTGCTCTGGTCCATTGCCATCTTGCAAAACAAGAGCCGTTATTTGTCTTTTCCTGTATGGCAAATCATCCATTTGCAGAATCAGTGTGATCCTTTCAACCCGCTCTCCATAGCAACCTCGTGCATCCCAGGAAAAATTCACCTCTCTCCACACAAGGCCATATTCTTTCCGGAGGAAAAAAAAAGCATATGCAAGCTTTCTGAACCACTTTCTTTCGCTGGCAAACGAAGCAGAGAGTTAGACTGCGTCTACTGTGACGCAGCTCGCGCACTTTTTATAGACTTCCCAATGAGAGCGAGTGTAAAGACGAGTATCCTCGTTAACGGCAAGAGTCGGCCACATCACTGTCATCCGCAACCTCGTGGTGGGCACACTTGTATGTTTGCTTTATTTTGCCGGATAAAAAGATTTAGAAGAGGACAGCGTGTATTCGGGGAGAAATACAGTATTGGGAATAGCCTCGCGACAATGTGCCTTTTACAAATACTCGAATTTTCTTTAAGAACATGCATAGGAAAAGTTAATTTACATAAATGTATTGTATACATTATATATGCATAAAGTGTACACTACATAGACAAATACATATGAGAAATATCACCAATCGGTTGTCCTTTAAATATTCCATGCTATCGCTTATGTGATAAATAAATGATGTCTTTACGTAACCACCCCTTTGACAGAGTTCTGACGACCACTTGTGACCCCCAAGACCATCGTTTACGTTACACTTCCATGAACGCGCAGAACTCGCGGCGATGGACAGATTAGAAAAGAAGCGCGCAAACTCACCGCGGAGACGCGTTTTGATCTGACGCCTGGATTCTCCACATGTAACGGTGCGTTTCTCCTCAAAAGCCTGTGGAAACACCCGAATAAGAGCAAGACAAACATAAAACCCCGAACGTCAACCATAAAAACGGACTGACGTAAATGATTTAAATAGAAGTTATACCAAAAAATCTTCTGTAAAAAGCTGTGGTTTTAGATGGAGTCGAGCGTGTGTCTGATTGCGGAGTTTTAGACGACTGGAACAGGAGAGATGTAAGATTTGTTTAAAGCACCACATTTCCATTTAAGAACGTGATTGTGTTTGCAAAGATCCCTTTCAATCTTCGCATCTCCCCCTCTCTACCCCTCAGCGTCTCTGAGGCTGCTTTGCAATTCATAGAATTGGTAATTTGCTATTGGGACAAAACGTGAAGGGAAAAATAATCAGATCAGCCGGGAAAGGAATACGGAGGAGGCCAGAAGGGAGGAACATTAGATTTCTCGAAGTTACTGTTTAGAAACATCCTTCGAGGGACGATATTGTCAACAGATCCGTTATTTGTGGCCTATGTCAAGTGCGAAAATAAACGTGCATCAAACGATAATTGACGAGCCTCACAATATTTCAAATAGTTTAAAACGTATATAGTTGGAAAAAGCTTTAAAAACATTTAGCAAGTCATTAGGTTCGCAGACTTTTAGACATTTTTTTTTACATTTATTTAGTCGAACGATCCACTTTTTTGGAGTGGGTGACACCTTCGCACGCGCCACCTATAGATGTGGCGTGCTGATCGTCTCCGCTCTCGTGGGAGATCCCTAATATATTTTAGACTAATCTACTAGCAGGAGGGTTGGTACAGTTACTAACTGAGATAATACCAGACCGGGTCAGTCGCGCACGCCCCGCCGACAAGAGTGCCACACTCCCCCACGTGGTTATTTGCAAAACAACCCTCAAAGCCCAATCATTTCCTACGGGTCTGCAGCTCACGTTCTCTCATAGTGGGAATAGAAGAAGAAAGAGAGGGGGGGGGGGCAGAAAGCGCACTGAAAGCGGCCAATTGCGAATAACTGGGATCAAGGCGCCCGACAGCCAACCAAGCGGCCCGGGAGAGGTAATGAGGAAACCTTGTGGGCCGGACGCGCCGCGACGGAGCCAATGAGAGCGCACGGGAGGCGTGGCTTGGCGCTCGCCTAAGACCTCCCAGAGCAGGTTGTTGCGATTTGGGCTCTAAAGCTCAAAGATCTCCGAAGTGCTTGTCAGTTTTGTAAGTCGGAGCCATGGCGACAACAGCTCAGTATATTCCGCGGAATAACTCCTTGCCTTCGAACCCGCTAATGCATCCGGATTCAGACAGGATGCACCAAGGGACGACCTACAGAGAGGTGCAGAAAATGATGCACCATGAGTACTTACAAGGGCTAGCGACCAACACGGGACATCCGATGAGTCTAACGCACCACCAGTGGCTGCCGACGTCCAACACAGACTGGACCAGCGGCACTCACATCGGACAGCCGGAGCACAACAAAGGCAGCGTTCAGAGCAGAGAAGACCTGGGGAACGGCTATCACAGATCGCATTTAGTCCACCAGCCAACGCAAAACAGCCACCACGGATCATGGGCACCGACCACGACACACCACTTATCCCCACTTTCTCCCGCCTCTAATGGGCACCAGTCGCTGGTCTACTCTCAGACGGGCTACACCATGCTCAGCCCGCAGCCGTCGCTGCACCACGGTTTGCGGGACCCGCTCCACGACGACGCGGGTAGCCATGACAACCAAATGGAGTCTCCTCAGCAGCCGTTCAGCCATCACCAGGACCACTCGGACGAGGACGCACCCAGCTCCGACGACCTCGAGCAGTTCGCCAAACAGTTCAAACAGAGGCGCATCAAACTTGGTTTTACGCAGGCGGACGTGGGCTTGGCGCTGGGCACCCTGTACGGAAACGTCTTTTCCCAGACCACCATCTGTAGATTCGAGGCTCTTCAGCTCAGCTTCAAGAACATGTGCAAACTTAAGCCTCTGCTCAACAAATGGCTGGAGGAAACAGATTCGAACACTGGCAGCCCCACGAATTTAGACAAGATTGCGGCACAGGGACGGAAGCGAAAGAAGAGGACCTCCATCGAGGTGGGAGTGAAGGGGGCATTGGAAAACCATTTCTTAAAGTGTCCCAAGCCCTCCGCTCACGAGATCACAACGTTAGCTGGCACTCTGCAGCTGGAGAAGGAGGTTGTGCGTGTGTGGTTTTGCAACAGAAGACAGAAAGAGAAAAGAATGACCCCAGTGGGGGTCCCTCATCCGACCATGGAGGACGTTTACTCACAAGCTGAGACGCCCCCTCTTCACCACACACTACAGAGTCCCGTCCAGTGACTTCTAACATAAACTCCGTCGTGGTTTGAACATAAATTGCAATGGATTTTTTTTGTTTATTTCCTCTTTTATCCCAAGAGATCAGAGACAAAAGTTTGGGAAGAGTTCGCACCGGACAGCATTTGGGACGCCAATAATTCCGTGAAAAGAAAAACATAAACACGCATAATTTACCCCGTAAGCGTCGTGTGCATTTATGAAATCAGTACTCGTGTTTACGAAAATCTTGTCAATTGTGCCACTCTGGAAAAAATGTATTATTCTGCGCCGATCATAAGGAAGCTATGAGCCACCAAACGAGCAATGTCTTTCTGGGCAAAGGAGAGCTGACTTGTTGTTCTATTAAATCGATTAACCAGATTAATTATTACAATGAGTTTTCGATATGTTTTGTGTTGTTTGCTTTAAGTGGGATGTGTATCGTTGTAGGGGCAAGTAATTATTGTTTTCCAGTTTTAGACTTTCGTTTAAAAAAAAAGGCAGATCGAATTTGTGGTGAATAGAAAAGGCACTTGGTCCAAACCGATTCCAAGCGATTACACTGTTTACACTGATCTCTCATTTGCACCTCTTATCGTCTAAAGATGCAAAGACGTTAAAATGGCAACAAAATCTGTCTTAAACAATTTTCGACGTTTTATTACTGGTTGGATTTTTTTTCCTCTTTGCATGAGGCACTTATTGTATTTCTTTTCATGGTTAAATTACTATGTTTTTGTTCGAGGTATACGAGCGTTAATGCTTTATTCGTTTACAGTTCCTATATGATTTCTTATTGCTTTTCATCTGTTCCAGTAAATGTGCTCCAGATATACATATTGAGAGTGGTGTGTCAAAAAGAAAAAAAAGAAAGAAATATCTCAGGTAATTTTCAATGCTCAAAATTGTGCTGTACTTGGTTCTTGAACATTGGGTTGAATAACACTTGACACTCTCTTTGTCATCGGTGCCCAGTTTATGTTGATAATATTTCACATCTCTTTCGCGAGCCTGAACACGGACAAAAGTAGATATTGTAGTCAAAAAGGGAAGTGGTTTCAGGATTTGGGTAAAATAGGAGACTGGTGATGTTTTGTGTCGTTTCTCATGGTCTGGCTTTTTCATCGGACAGCAGGTGTTAATTTCTGCAATGTTATTTGAAACCGTGTGAATATACAACCTTTTCAAAAAATAATAAAATGAAAATAAATTACAAGAGAAAAGATTTTAAATAAATAGTCGTCAGGATTATTTCCAATATGTAAATATGTCGAATATGTAAACATACGTATTTGTTCTGGGTTTGTTTCGTTTTGGTTTGTTTTCCGGGCAGTTTTGTACACTTACTAATTCCAAGAAGATATTTTAATATTTCTTTTATGACCATTTATATATCTATATATTTATTTCTCAAGTGTTTGGAGCATTTTTGTTCGGCTCTGTTGATTATGTTGCAGTGGATTACAAATGTTTTGTTCACTACATTGGTTATATGTTGGTTGCGAAATGTAGACTCCAAAGTCACGTTTATATTTATGTTATAGTAATATTTTATTACTTACATAAAACATATATACAAGAAAATGCCTTTTGTCTTCTTATTACAACTGTATGTTCATCTATCATTAGGTGATTAGCAAAACAATCATGTCAAGATCATGCATTTGTCTCTCTATTCTCTCTTCTCTTGTAACTTTCACGCTGGGACACGGATAAATAAGCAGTTCACCGCAAATCCATTAATATTGTTACATATTTTGCAATAGAAAACGAATGTAACTAGAAATTGCAGTATATTCAAAGCGCACCGTTAAAAGCAAAACAAAATAAACTTAAAATATAACTTTTCCAATTCATCGGATTAAAACATTATCAGACCACAAATTCGTTTAACAATCTCTCTATTATATAGTTTTCATAACAGGCAATGTTTCATTCACTTTTATGCAGAAAATATTTCCACAGAATGTTTAGTAAAATTTGTACACAAAATTATTTTTCATGTCAAAACCAATGATGTCCGAAAGGAATTATTTCGGTTTATCAATCTGCTATTTATTCTGAAATAAAACATAAGATTTGACCAATTTTGAGTGCAAAAGTAAGAACTTAATCACTTCGCTAACTTCACATCAGAATATAATTTCACAGTTACATGCGTAAACAGCGAAAATAAATGTTTATTTTGTTTCATTATTCGGTAGAACATAAATATAAATAAAACAAATATTCTGTAATATTGGATTAAGTTTAAGTTTCGGATATGCTTGATCACAATTGTTCTTAATTAGTTATGTATCACGACTTACACCGCGCCTTCGTTTCTTGTTCGGTATGTTTGAACAAACCACAAACACAATAAATCATGTATATATAGAGACAAATGACACGACGTGATATTAAAAGCAGTTCAGTAATACTTTTAATTTGTACGGAATTAATTTTGTATTGTACTAAAATTGAAGTTTTTTTTTGTCATATCAAAATGTTTACAAATACCCCTTTACAACAATAATTTGTTCATATTCTATTTAGGACATCTTCTCTTTCGTTTATGAAACTAAACGGAAAGGGTGTAAAATGCTTTTTTATTCAATTAACCATAGTAAACGAATTTAGTTCAAGGGAAAAAAAGTAATGCAACACAAATATTTCAAAATTAAGTTGTGTATGGCAAATTAATAGGCTATTAAGTTTAGGTGAAAGTCTTTGATTAGTACACTAACAGAAGGATGTGTACTGTTTATAGCTAGCAAAGTTACCAAAACAACCAGAAATGACATAAATAAACGACCAAACTTTACACTTTTTTAACAAAATCGGATTGAGGGTGAAAATCTTTCTTCTTTGTACCTTTTGGTAGGAGTCTCGGTTGTCAAATAATTCCCATTTAACGTTTTTAAAGACAAATTATGTGAAAACAGCGCCCCCTAACGACATAAAATAATGTGATGAAATAACGCGCGAAACGTCTTCTTGTATTTAATTTATTAATGTTACAATCTAAACAGAGTCTTCAATTTACAAATGTCAGTAGTTAAATGGCTATAGACTCAATCGTTTACCATATTTGTTTAAAGCGAAGACTTTATTAGATATTCATTCTATGTTTTATACATATTTAAAAAATTAAAATAATAAGAATAACATATTACATTATACAAAGAAAACTTACTCTGTATATGAATATCACTTTTAAAAATTAGCTGTGCTTAACTTGATATAGGTTGTATTGCTTATCGCTTTCATTTTATTAATTTAATTATATTATTTCTTGTTTCAAATCTAACTAAATTAATACGAAAAATAAACACGAAATCGAATGTTTCTGGATCACACAATTCCACCAGCATTTTATTGTCTCATAATGAAAATGAGAACAAAATTGTAATTAGATGTAAGCAAACGACTTAAGATATTAAGGAAGTGCTTTTCAAATAAAACTATGATTCAAGAGAAAGCAGATGTCACCATAAAAACCTCAGCTGTGTCATGAAAAAAAAAACGCTTGTGTAACAGCTCTGTATTCCCTCTGAGTGAGGCTTTTGTTGAAAGCCATGTACAGTGTATATATACAGTAACTCAGACAGAGCCGGTGCCTTTCCACTGATCTTACAATAAAGATTCCAGCAGTCAGGATGTGAATGAATCCCACAAGATGGTTTGCAAGCTGATATATGGCTTCTTCGAGTTAAGGAATTACTGGCTAAACTTTACAGGCATGGAATTGAAATGTTTAGAGTCGACCAATGAATGCAAAGACTAAATACTAGACAGCACACAACTGTGCAAGTTGGGTGAGGACAGCTTTGTATTTATACATAACTGTAATGAAATAAAGTATTTGATTGGTTACAAAATAAGTCACCCCCACAGCATTAGGTCAGCCCCACAGCATTGAGTGACACAATGTCTTGAAAATGACCTGATAACCCAAAAGGCTGAAACTTTCTCCACGTGTTGAATGGACATTTCTCCATCACCCGCCACAAATCTGATGCGCCTGGGCATTGGAGACATGTCACCAGGTCCTTCATCAGCAGTATCATCAAACAGAGGAGATGTGGATTAGCTATGATTAGCAGGGATTATAGCTGGTTAATGGTGGGAAAATACATTAGGAGCCACAGGCTCAGGGAGGGATTTTGCACACGCTAGCGGATTTGCATTGATCCAGAGCAAATGAATGAGGATTACCCGCATCTATCTACAGATAAATAACATTAAGCGCATTATTTGGGCACAAGCAGTTATTAATGGCATTACACCACAACAATGCCAGTAATTGTAACAAATGGGGCAAATAATGCATTTAATGGTGTATTTGTATCTTGATTTCAGAGGGCGATTCTCACTAGCTGAGGATTTCAGCAGGCAAGACAACGGCTGTCACTTCTTTATCACCTCCCAGAAGAATTCTTTAATATTGACACTTTGGAAAGGTTAGATTCCATATTAAAAGTTGACAATACAAATCAGCCCAAGGTGTTATGACTCAGTTCTATTGTTTTTAGACCTCACAAACACAAGCACTCAAATATTAATATACGCAAACATGACAAATTTAATCCAATATTAAAAAACACAAGTAAAACTTTACGAATGTAAAATTTCCAGGATAATAAAAAAAAGACATGGAGAAAATTGAATGTAACTTCTAGAAGATTTTTTTTGTCATCTTCAGGCAAAAGAAGCATTGCTGCTTCTTTCATGTGTGGGTCACGGAGCTGGAGCCAATTCCAGAAACCAGCCAATCACAGAGCTGGACCCACATTCACACTCTCACTCACACATATAGACAATTTTCCAAATCTCTTGAATGTTCAATTATGTTTTATATTCAAGACTGTGAACACTGGAAACCTAAAAGATGAAAGATTCCAACCGGGCCTCAAATTCGAGTCACCCTTGCTGTAAGACGACATCTCTGCCCACTAGACCACCGTGCAAGCAAAAACATAATAGATGGCACAAGCCGTCAAAATTATTTCCTGAATGCTAAGCTCAGGAGGCAAGTGCCAAAGACACCAAAGATTTATTTGTCCCCTAACACAAAGACAGAAGCAGCAATACAGAAAACCCGAGAAGTTTGTGGTTGCTTCACCAAAGTAGTTTTACATTCATTCTCTCTCGCATCTTCACTCACAGTCTTCCTCAGACAGGTGCTCACTATCATTTATGTAATAAACAGCTGACCCCTGCAGCAAAGGCCGGACGCTGAAGAATCAGACTAGGATAGAGGGGGAAAAAAACGTGTTTTTTCATCAAAAATTCTCTCTCTTCCACACCTCAAAGTCTCATCTCAGAGCTCATGAAACTTAGACAACATTGTGGCCACACAGTGATCAGCTATTTACCATATGAAAAGCTTTGACTGAGCACACGAGGACTCCCACATTGAGTTATTTATTATGCCGAGGCCTTGTATCCTTGTCCGTACGACCATAACTCATTCATTCATCTTCTAAAATGCAAGGGGAGCCGGAGTCAATCCCAGCATCTCTGGGCCTGAAGGCGGGACACAACCATGGATCTGGGACCAACCAATCAGAGGGACACACACACATATTCACACTCTCACTCACAACTATAGGCAATTTAGATCATTTAATGTTAGCTTAAATTTTAACTTAATTCATGCTTGTTCAGTGGAAACAAGTGACACAAATTACATAACTGGGCACAACTGGGCCTCAAACCTGTCTTTCTTTCTGTGAGATTCACCATCTCAGTCTCAAAAAAATTACACTGAAATTGAAATGTACTTACTTTGTTAGTATTTTCACAAATGGAGATTATTTTCTTATTGGCATTTGAGTTTTATTTAATCCTATTACGTATATATTACGTATCATTTACCATAAGAAATTTGCTCATTTGCTATCTAATCATATTTTGAGAGTCAAATATACTCCCTGTATATCACCAAATTATGGTTCTTTTGTGAATTTCCCTCTAAAATGAATAAAATCCTAATTGCATTCTGAATAATTTTCCCAGTATATATTGTAAGATTGTAACAGACAAGAAACTTCAAACTTACCAGGAGTACTGTTGCTTCAAACGGCTGAGGTGTTCCGGTGGTGGCATGTCTCATGAGTTGCTTGAGAGTTTGACTCTAGAAACAAGGTTATGATGCAACACCTGAGGTTTTCTTCTCAAAGGCCTGCGGTAAATTCTCCGCTGCTTTAGATGTAAAGTCCAGCCTTTAAGCGGAGGCCATGAGGGACCATACGTGAAGACCTGAAGCACAAGGTTAACAGCAGCCTTCCAGAGAAGAGAAGACTGCATTAAGCAACAAGAAGGTCACCACATCTGTTCAGGGTCTTATAGATAATGCTGTTTTGCATTTATGGCAGCCTGAATACGTACTTGCAATAGGAGTATACACAATTTTGTAGTTTTTTACATGACAAAATGACAGAAAGAGAGGTTGGTGAATACATTTTCAGCTGAAACCTACAAACCCTGCCATGTCCAATTTTGAAATTTCCCTCTTCGTCGTGTTCATCCTGTCCTTCCTGCCCTCCGTCGCTGCCACTAGAGAGAACGGCGTTGCGCAAATGAGCCCTTCGGCTAGCACCCGGCAAACAACAACAACAACAAAAAGAAATAAATGAGAAAGATGAAACGAGGGGAGACAAGGAGGGAGAGCGGGACGAAGAGAGATGAAATAGAGACCTGCCGCTGAGCTCAAGGACGCGGCGCGCGACTGCGTAATTAGAAATGTACACAGACGATTTAGATTCAGGGATGTGATTAGGGAAAGCAGCCGGGTCTTCGTCTTAATCAGCTTCACTTCTGAGAGTTCCTCGTGGTCGGGAGGGGGACAGACTCTTACGAATCTTCACTTCACCGAGAACCCGTCACAGAGATCACTGGGAACATTTGGAAAAGATGTTGGAGATTGAGGAAAAGTGGCTGGAGAAGGAAATGAGGAAAGAGAAAGAGACCAGGGTGAGTCCCGCCTTCAGGACCAGAGATGCTGTGATTGGCTACAGCTCCCTGTGACCTAGAAGATGAAATGCGAAAATAGTTTAAAAAATAAATAAATGAAAAAAAAAAGATATATATGTATATATGTATATGCGAATATATATATATATATATATACACATAGTTTAATGCTAGATTAATTAGCGTAATAGTATAATAAATAATTGTCTTTTTATGACAAAAGGTTGTAGGTAGGTGAAGACATTACATTTCTAAAATAGCATTTCAAAATTGAGGAGCCAAAGTATTCCTGCAGCATTAGTAGTAAAAGTGGCCTTTACAACACAAGGGTTTGATTCTCCATCTTGATTCTCTCTTTTCATATTCAAATTCAAAGAAACGTGACTCTAATTTATCATCTTCCAGGGAGAACTCAGACAAATCAAACACAGAAAATCCACCAAAGGGCCTCAAACTCGGCTCCTCCTTGCAGTGAGGTAGGATATTTACTCATCTTCAAAAAGTGTGAAAAAGACAAAAACAAAAAACAATCCAATTTCACTTCTACAACTAAAGTACCGTGACTGCAGAAATGGATGCATGGATTGGTAAGTACAGAGTAAAACAGGTCAATAAAAAAATCCCACCATGCCCACCCATCCATCTTAAACCAATAGCATTCAGTCAAGCTCACTATATACAAAACAACTCATAAAAGAATATAATGAGTGTGAATTTAAAACAAAAAAGCATCCTCCGTCTTGTTCTTTTTCTCTTCTCCTCCTCACCACCCATGTTATTGATCACCTTTAACCTCAGCTTTCAGTACTGTCAAAACTAGCATTTAGGGCCTCCCCTGGGCCAGTGGTCATCAATGACACCCCTGCCCCATAAATCATTACCAAGCCTGCAAGGGTCTGCTGCCCAGGGGCCTGACATTCAGGGGGCAAAACCTAGCGTTTTCTCCTCAAACCCCCCCAGCCCAGGGGTCAGAGGTCATCCCATCTACCTTGTGCCAGGCCTTCCCAGGGTCCATGACTGGCACTCTTTTGATTTTTAAATCCAAATAAAGGTCAGAAAGATGACTCTATTGCTCTTTGAACCACCCGTGTAACGCTTTCACACTGTTAACACTCGTAATCATGCAGAAAACGCTTGGTCGACTGGGGAGGCCAGCGATGTCAGAGGTGACGGATACAACTTTGGGAAAAAAAGAAACTGAATTTTGATATTAATCATCTACTTTTCTTTAAACTAAAACGATTGACTAAAAGAGTGTGATACAGATATTCACTGTTACCGATGCTATTTAATGTAAGAATAATATTATGAAGAAAAAATAAAAAATAAAATTGATATAATGTAATGATATATAATGGAAAAATCGTTACTTTTTTTATTTTTGATTAATTTAATATAAGTAGTTTATAAAATAAATATATTGAATAAATACACAAAACTTCACACAACCATTTAAGCAATTTAAAAAAATAAATATTGGCTTTGCTAACGTTGAACAGATTTCTTAAAATGTATTTACAAATTATTGTGTTTTTTATTATTAATCGGATAGTTTTTTTTTTTCAGTGTTTCATCACTTTTGTAAAACATGTGTTAAATACAATGCTAAATATTATGTTAAGTTTTGGCAAGTGTTTTTACAATTCATTATGACTTCTTAACTTCTTAAAAAGACAGTTTTATGCTGTCAAAAATAAAACCATAGCAACATATAACTTTACTGATTTTCAATACAGCAATATCAATTTACGTTTTACTGTTTAGCAAAAATGTTTATTTTTTTAACTTACCAAAGGAACTAACTTTTTGTTTTACTTAACAAAGGAACTTAATTTTACTTAACAAAGGAACTAACAATTTAAACATTTCCATCTTAACCTAGCTTGTTTTTACTGTACACGCCATTCTGTAAAAGAAAATTCTAGAATAAAAACAATGTTGACTCTGCTCCAATCAAGCACATTTATTTGCATGACTCTGTTTCCCAAAACATGAACGCTGAGTGATATAAGTGACAGATGGATATGCCGCGTCCCCTCCGGAGTAAAGCCTCATCCCCACGATTCTCTCGACACAGTCGCAGCGCTCCTCCAAAACAGAGGCGAAACCGAACGGATTAATTGGTTTAGCGCCTTTTCTTCTACGCTTGGTCTCAGCAATTAAATACTGGCCCTGGGCCCTGTGACCATTAGTGTGCAAAACCGTGCTAACCGAGGTTACTCAGGTTTTGGCTCCCTGCGCATGAGAGCCGCGGCCGTGTTAGCGAAGTGTTAAAAATCCAGTCAGGCTCAAATTCATCTTTGTTTAGAGGGCCGACGGTAATTGACTCTTGTACTCGAGTTTCCGAGTTTCTCACACGGTTGGAAGGAGAGTAAATAAAGGATTTCGGAAGCTTTTCTAGTTTGTTATTTATACAAAATGGTGAATGTGAAGAATCGAGGAAGCTTGAAAGGCCAAAGTCAAATAACCAAAAAAAACAAGCCAGTTTTTAAGTCCGTATATGCCGAGAGGAATGGTTTAGAAGGGTGGGTTTAACGCCTTTCATTGCTTTCTTTCTCCTCGTCTGTCGCTTCCACTCCCTCAAGCCGTCAATTAGTGGGTCCAGGCTTCTGAAGGCCAGACTCTTCCTCACATGTTTCTTTGTTGCTGTGACATTGACTCTCTCTCCCAGCAAGACGTTTGAAGGTTAGGATAAGACACTGTCCAGGTTATCCATGGGTGCTCTCTAGGGTGCTGGTCTGTGCCTCCCAGGATGAATAGTGTGTTGAGGAAGCAAGCTAAAGGGTCTTTCAACTGCTCACACACCACAGCGCCTTGGCTTGGGGCCAGTGTTTGTGCACTCACACAGTGCTTCAAGTCGTCTTCAAAGCCCTATTGAATACTGGAGTGTCCAGCTGTGGAAACTGGACTGGAGAGTCAGCGGGAACATACTTGTCGTCTGCAAAATAATAACCTGAAAAATGGCTAGTTAATCTTCTCATCAAGCTCTGAAAGGCGAGGAAACAATTCTCAGTCATGTCCGCTGACGTGCATTCCGAATCCCAGCCGAATGTGGAGGTATTGAGGGGTGCCTTCACACCATCACCCCACATCATGCCCGCTGCCAGCTCATCAGGCCCATAACTCAAACATGACTTGGCTGTCAATGTACCTTCGATGACCCGCTGCACTTGTTCGGGACCTCCACCAGCCCCCCACGTTTTCTGGGTCCATTCATCAATCCTACCACGAGCAACAGATGACTGGCCAGTGAGCAAAATGCCAGGAAGCCCCAAAAGGGACCAATCGGAGGAGAGTGACAATTGTGATGGCCTTTGGAAAGAGCAGGTTGCCTATCGAGCAAGGTGAGCGCTTGTTCAGTCTAGAGTTAGTATTTATCCAGCATTAATAATGGAATAAAAGAAACATTTATTGTAAAGATGAGTTTATTCATAATCTACTCTAGTGGCCGGAATGCGAGAGTAGCTTCTGACAATGGCACAGTTGTGTCAGTGGCTCAGTGTTATTAATTATGTATGTTTCAATCGCTGGACAACAATAAACAAAATAAACAGCATTATCTCAAGAAACAACATTGACTGTTGCGCCTACATACTGTTGGCGCTCTCATCCATTTATTCACTTACGACTGAATCTAGTTTGCACATTATTTATCCCCAACATTCAGACATCTCTGGTTAACACATCAGGCCTGGATCATTTTGGTCCAAATTACCGCATTTCCCACATTAAGAAAAATGTCCCATGCCTGTACCCACTACTCCAATACGAAAATGATGCTCAGCATTTTCATTGTTTAACACTGCAATGGAGATTCTGCAATGTTACATACATTTTTCTGAAATTCCAGCTACAACTGCAGCATCATAATCTTTATTAAAGTAAAGATTTGCGTCATCATTATGCCTTTAAATTGATATTCTCAGTTCACCAACTAGTGTTCTGTAGGAATGTCCTGGCCATGAACAATACGCTAATTATCTCACTCGCATTTCTTGTACTAATACAGCAGAATTTTGTTTTATACTTACTTTTATACTTAACTTTTTTTTATAAAAAATAATTATGTAATACAATTTGTTTTAAGAATTCGTCAGAATGGCTCAGTTGGCCATTCAATTGGCCTAAATGGCCCAGGCGGAACCGATTAACTAGTGGTCCAATTTACCAGTAACTACTGTAGCATAATTTTAAAGTGATTTATAATCATCTTTCAGGCCATCAGAAACCTTCTAAAAGAATGATTTCAATAGTACCCGATGGAATAAAATGAACACTTCACAGGGTCAAAGGGCGAGTGGCCACCCACGTCAGCACATGGCAAGGATACACCAAGGAATCCAAAGGTCAGTGTCATCCAAGACCATATCTCCAAACCCCCGAGACGCAAGTTCCCGCCCCGTCACACCCACATTTGTAGCCTGTAACCTCGCCGGGATCATGTGCAGCAACAATCCTGGAAGATCTTCGCACATGTCACCAAGCCTCTGCGTCACTGCAAGCTTACAAAAGCAACCCAGTCTTTGCATAAGTCCGCAAGCGTGCGCCTGGGCACAGATGTCCCGCAGCAGTGTCGATTCAATGCATCTGTTGTGAGCGCAGCAGGGAAACGCGTCGGAGGCCGGGCCTACACACTGGTCACCATCTGAATGGGTGGAATTCAAGATGGCACCTCTGACAGGCTGAGCATGCAGAGGAGAAACAATGCCCCTCTCTTTCTTCCAGTCTCTCTCACAGTGGCTTTTCATTATTCTTTCATCCCTTTCTCTCTGCTCGCTCGCTGGAGTCTCAAGAGGTCCTGGGCTGTGATGGAGAACGTTCCGAGGTTCTTTGGTGCACACAGATCTCAGGGTTTACCCCAGAAGACCAGCTGATTACCATGGAGGGGTCTTCTGATGTGCGTTAAATCAGAGAGTTGGGTTATAGATTTTTTATGACAAAGTGGGTAAGACTGGCGAAATGAAGAATGACTGAAGAGAGTGGTGTACCTTTTCTGATCTTCTTCGGCACTGCTCCGTGCTCTGGATTTTGTCGGAAATCACTCTTCCGTATTCGCACAAGTCGCCGGAATGGAAATAAATGCTCCATAATTGTGGCCATTTCAATAGAAAGGTACAAAAAGGAGAACTTGCCGTGAAGGCGGTGGATGATTGATTGCGAACGATCATTCCATGATTGATCTATTGATTTTGTGTCCAGCAGCTCTCACCCTGTTAACAGGAGACATATGGCGCTACTCCAGGGACATTAGGCAGGCAGACAGCAACACGCAATGCCCGATAGTCTCAAAGCAGGTGAAATGGAGTAAAAGTACTCTGAATTATGCTGTAAAAACACAGCCCCCAGCATAAATGACTTCACTCGTTTAATCTATCATATAAAGGAATCCCGTGTTGCCCTCGGAGAGCCGTGTTTACATCAAGCACAACAAGGTTATGGCTAAAAACTGCCGTGTGATCCAGGGGGCTTGCTATGGATCACTGACGTGGTAATGGGGGTCTTTTTATGCATGTTTTTTTTCCTCACAATTAGCAAACAATGTAATTAGTGTAAAGCAAAGTAATTTAAAACTAAGGGGTCTCTGGAGGACCGAGCCTGAAAGCCATCCTGTAACTAATTATTCACGCTTCTTTGAGGAGATATTAGACGAGGAGATCCATGGTATTTAAATTTGACATCTAAAGGTAACTGATAGATGTTCAGAACGCCAGAAATTAGAAATATGGTAAAATCAAACTAACAACTAAAATGCGAATATTTAAAGACTCATTCACAATTAGGGAGGGCAGAAAACAATTCCTACACATCAATTGTAAAAATGCTCTATCCCGAGCATCTTCTACTTTGACACCAATCAACTTCATGTATACATATTTTAACCACACACACACACGCACACAAACACACATTTATTGTCTATTATAAAAAAATCATTTTAGGCATTTCTTTGATAGGGAAGATAAGACAAAGTGAGACAATTTCCTATATGGAGCTTATTTTGTGTTACAGATTAGATATAGCTAGATATAGAGAGAGAAACTGGGAGAGAGAGGGGTGGGGGGCAATAGAAATGGAAAGAAAGAAAGAAATGTATTTAAAATTTTAAATGTATGCTTACATTGATTTAATGGTGCCTATTAATTACATAAAAAAAAATAAAAATAAAATAAAATATCTCTCTTGTTCCTCGAGATCCCAGCTGCAGGCAGATAAAAAATATTATTTCTCCCAGTACAGCCAGCGCACTGGTTCCAGAAGCTGAACTGGCATGATTTGTTCTCTAGGTAATTCACTCTCTGAGTTCTCCTTGTCCCCTGGGAACAAAGTGACTTCTTGTTGGAGCTGAGTGTTTTAAGACCAAACCGTCTTGTTGTCGCAAGTGGATCACAGTTCCACATGTTGGCGATTCCACGCCCACAAAGGACCTCTTCATCTCAAAATTTGAGTCTCATAAAAACATTATTGTGCAGCTTAGGGGATCATTTGTCCAGTCCACAAAGGAATCAAAAACCAAAACCTTGACCCTTCTGGACTTTGGGGTGCATTTTTTAAATTCTGCCCCCCTCCCTGCTCCTCCAGTGCCCACACGAGCATCCCATAGCGCTCCTACGCAGCCCAAGTCCCCATAAGGTCTCCTGCCACCATAGAGGCCATTTTGTTTTGCCCCTCGCGACCAGACAGAGAAAGCTCTGTTGGCAATTGAGCACATCAATTGTTTAAATCCATCTCCATCATGCCTGTTTTGGTCGCAGTCCCTTGCTGGTCCGAGTCTTCTCGCTAACGTGTTCATGAATCACTGAGGCAGACTCTCCATCAATAATATTCTAAATATGGCCACTCCACATGGCTCCGCTCTTGCACACCGTGTACCTGCCAAGCACTTGGGCAAGGTCATGTCAGCCTATTAACCATATTAAAACATTGCAATTATGGTAATTGGCAACTACTAATGCAACTTTAGGTAGCTTTGCTGCAGGCAATTAATCATAATGGATTAGCTACTGGCGTGTAGAAGGAGGGAGTGGAGAGGTACAGGGTCACATGTTTTAGGCCCGTCTGACTGGTCAGAGCTTGACCCTGATGACGCCGAGCTCTTTCAACTTCACTGCGTTCACCTCATTTGCAAATATCGTAGAGCAAACGAGTCTCGAGTTAAGTGTTGGGAACATGATGACTGAATGTTTTTGGTGTGGCCGCAAATAAATGTAAAACGGAATGAATCGTTCCGAGAAGATAATGAGAAGATGAACGTTTGAGAATGATAATAGAGGAAATGACTTTGGATTCATTTCACATTCAACATCTATATGTAAAATATATAATGTAATAATATATAAAATAAACAATTTAAATAAATAAGTGTGTGTGTGTGTGTGTGTGTGTGTGTGTGTGTGTGTGTGTGTGTGTGTGTGTGTGTGCTAACATACAGACATACAACTGTTTATATTCAACTTTCAGTAATTCAGTGCATGCACATACGTATTTTGTATTTCAAGTTCATGCAAAAATAAATCACTAAAATGATTTTGTTTAAATCCAAATGTGTGTAACTTTAGAATTTTGTACAATCAAACTATAACAATTTTGTGAGCAAAAAACAATTTAACGATGTAGCATGTTCATAAATAAAAGTCTCTACTTAGCAGACCAAAATATAGCGGAAAGGTGCTGTCAGCAGTTGTCTTGCACCTTTCCACCACAGCGCCGGGCAAACCCCCTCTTCCTCATCTTCCTCTCCGAACGGCCCTGACTGTGTCTCTCTGGGAGAAGAACGTATTCTCCTTTCATCCCCTTTAGAGGACAAACATCAGCCCCATCTCGCCGCCATCCATATTCATGAGGCTCTTATAAATATCTGATAGCAGCCGCTCTACAGCTGTTTAGCCCTGAAAGCAACGCTTAGCCAACACACACATACACAAACCGGCTTTAGCACAACCACTTACTGGTCTGATCTGGGAGCTTCATCGGTTGGTGAGACCCCTGATAGCATCAGCTCATTGCTGGAGTATTGCTCTCTGCTTAATTAAAGACTAAATGTGACCATTACGTGAAAAGAGCATCTAAAAGAGCCGTGCTTACCTTCCTCGTGACAGAACGCTGCTTATCTAAAAAGAAAAAACACAGTGGGTATGAGAGATGGGAAGGATATACTTCAGAGTTAATTGTCACTTCCTCATCTTGCCAAAACACAATAGAAGGTGAGCACCCGGGATGACTGCTATATCAATCATCTGTGCTTTTAAAGGAGATGGGGGGGGAAATAATGCTCGCAATATGCATTTATGAATGTCAGATTTTGACCTTAGAGCATCAAGTGCTTGTGAATATACAGCTTGTAACATTGCAAGCTAAATAAAGGAGACAACACACACACATTAGAGAAGTTTCTCTGATTGAAAAGCCAAACTAGAGTAGTTTTTGGAGATGGGCACAGCGTGTGCTTTAAACGCACAGACGAGGACTTTTGTGCTCCTCTGTGATGTTTTTTCGTCAGAAACGCTTCCAGTCCTTCTCCAGCTCATTAGAAACACTAGAAATGCTGATCCGAGCAAGAAAATACGCTTTGCTTCATTTTCCACAAGATCCTTGTTCTGTTTCCTAAACAAATAGTATGAAATTTAAATACCTCAGTTGAGGAGTGTGTGTGTGTGTGTGTGTGTGTGTGTGTGTAGACCTGAAATACTACAGCACTCAGAGGACCGGTTAGTTTGAAAGTACATTACAACATAAAGCCGTTAAAGTAAAGGAGATGAACAAATCATAGGTAAGAAATTACACAGCAAACATTAAACCAAATCACAAGCAACCAGGGAGAAAAGGACTTTTAATTTGCGGTTGCACGGAAAACACCGTGTTGGCCCCGGATTGAATTGAAAAGACAATGGAGGGAAAATTAAAAAAAAGGGATGGAGTGAAGAAAAAAGGAGGAAGCTTTACAGACTCTGAGGGGAAGGAAAAGGAGAGATGGGGGATTTCTGTTCTGCTCATTAGCCATGCACAGTGATCTGGCTTTTCTCCCACACCTCGCGGCTTGTTACAGCCCGAGCGCTGCCTGCCAGCACCAACCCCCCCCCCCCTCCTACTCGGGCCACCACAATCACGCCTGCAATCACAGCCTCTAATTAGGTTAATTAATTTGTATCAGCCCTTGTAGGGACTTGGCTGATGAGGCGGCGCTGAAAGTATCACTGCTTGGACCTCATTAAAACACAAGGGGGAAAAGAGACACAGTGTGTTGTTGTTTGTTTACCCCTCATCTGCAAACGGGACAGGACCATCATTCAGATCGGACCGTTCAGACGCCAGGACCCTCTGGGGTGGCAGGGCTGTCCCACTCAGCTGGAGACGGGGATGTAGTGTTGGCACTTAGGAAAGAAGGGTCTTGGAAAAAAAATAAGCATCACATTACAATCAGCGAGGGCCGCTCATCAGGACACTGACGAACACACTCTGATTAACTGAGCAATCTGATTACAGCAATCACGCAGACCCTAGGACCAGTCCCGAGACTGGGGTGGGGGTGGGGTGCGGAAGAGAGATAAGGAGAGTGAGAGAGAAAGTGGGAAAGAGAGAGACGTAAGAGATGAAAAGAGAAATAAGGGGAGAAAGGCAGGAACCAAGAAAGGCTGAGGGGTAGATAGAAAAAGAAACAGTGAGACATAAGAAAAAGGATATAAAAAAAGAGAGAGAGAGAGAAAGCAAGAGAGAGACAGACAGCTTTAAGGGTTACTATAAGTATATTGGAATGCAAAAGAGCAACATTCAAATGCAGAACAATAATTTTAATGCTACAGAAAAGATTGACAATTTAATCGTACAAGTGCCACTTTTAGTGCTTCATAGAATAAGCAGCAGAGCAAGAGCTTGACAGGGTGAGGTAGAGAGCGGGAGAGAAAGAGAGAGAGAGAGAGAGACAGAGAGAGAGAGAGAGATAGAATGTGGGGGAGAGTAAGCAGAGAGTGTTGGGGTGAGGTAGAGTGAGTGAGTGACAGAAACTAGCACAGAGATGGAGAGAGAGAAGGATATACGAACAACAGAGACATATGGAACAAAACAGAAAGAAACAGAGGAAGACAGAAGTCAGAAAACTACAATTAGAAAACAGAGAGAGAGAGAGAGTTTAAACACTATTCTCATGTATAATGGCAGGGATTGCAGGAATGATGCAAAGGAACATTCAAACACAGAACCAAAAACCAGAACGCTACAGAACAGACCGACAAGCTCCTGCCATCCTGACTGGTTTCATCATTCAGAAAAAGCCATGAATCACTTTATTCTCAAGTCTTTTCCTGTTCAATCCCACCATTCGAAATCCGACCCTGAACAACCAGAACAAGAAAAGTGGAAGTTGGGGAAAGTGAGAGGCAACTGCGCCGAAAAGAAACAACCTACTGGGTAAGAAAATGTAGCAGTAGTAAACAGAGCGGGCAACATCCCTTAATGGGCCATAATAGAGCGCAAAGCGAAACTGTTGTTCTAGAAAGCCGAGTGAAGCCGAGTGTGGAGCGAAACGCGGAGATAGACAGACAATGACACCAGACTGCCTGCAGACAAGGACAGATCCAGTAGTTAAAGTGTAATGAACACATCCCCCAGGCGCGCGGCTGCCAGTGGGAGAGTGATGGACTAACGGTAATACCCAGGCAGATGGGTGCGCGCCACGCCTTGTCCTGTCCCCTCACCCGCGGCGTCCCCCCACGGGCCCTCCACGTCTGGGGAGTAAAGGGGGAAGAAAACCTTAGCGTGAATTAGACTCCCATGCAAATTTAATCAATTCGAGTGCCTCTTCCAAACAGGCTCATGGCTAATTAGTGACAATTTAAAGGGGTCTTGGTGATCCCACCCCGCACACACTTGCGCTCGGCGAGGGTTATAAAGATTTCCCTTCAATCGCTTCCCCTCTGGCACAAAGACAAACCCCCCGTCCTCAAGCTCGCGCTACATCAAAAGCCGAGCGACAAACTGTGGGGAAACTCAAAGGATGGGATGGAAGAACCGCCATGTTTTTTTCATCCCGTGACCTAGCGATTCAGCGTCTCACCTAGTCTGCTACCCAGCACCTTAATTGGTAAATCGATTAGCGCTGCTCTTAACCCTCCCTCATGAAAGGCGTCTTTGAGGCCCAGTGGAGAATTAGCGTGCGGCGAGAACCTCCAGTCATCAGCGTCACCTCCACCATCCAGGAACGCTCCTCAGCTCCACCGTTTCATCAAGCTGAATGCGCCATAAATTGTCGACTCGGTTTATGATGCGAATAATAATGTTTTTCGTATTATTCATGATATTGTCTTCAGCTATTACACGTAAGAAGCCATCGGTGTTGCCTGTAATGAAATGGCGCGTCCCACTCACTTCCACACCGAGGGGCCTCCAGATCATTTACAGCTCATTTTATTAGCGCCATTCAAAATCACTTCATATTAATTACTCAGGTGTCAGGTTACGCCATTACTGCAATTACATATCCTAATGATTTCACTCTGCTGGCAGCCATGTTGGCTTTATTTATTTATTTTTTATAAAATGGGCATATTACGGTATAAGATTGTTCATTGCCATCAGTGTCATAATTATTATTTAGCTTTACATATTTAAACTTTTTGGATCTTTAAACAACAGCATGATGAAATTGATATATACTGAAAATTCAAGACAAAAAGTCATATATTGTATCTAAACTTTATATATGTATATTATATAATAATAATTGATATACATATACTATATATATGTTAATGATTCCATATGCATATATGAGTGTGTGTGTGTGTCTATACTTATTTATACATATAGATATGAAATGTGAAGATTTGTATATATGAGCGTACATACACATGCATAGATACTATGTTTATATGATTCTGTGGCTTTATTCTATATTTTATTGACATTCTATTAAAATCTACATATGCTTATATATATATATATATATATATATATATATATATATATATATATATATATATATATATATATATATATATTTATAAACTGTGTGTATGAATGAACTGCATATACAAACACAAGTAACATATTTATAGTATTATATTCATATATTCTATGTATATACATCTACACATATTTTACCTATAACTTTATTTATACATAAAGAATAGAGAAAAAAATCATTTAAATTAATCATTATTTTCTATGGCTATATGATGACAATACTTGGTGGGTATATCAGCGTGTGGTCAGACCTGCCTTCCGTCAAGCTTAACACATCAGCATAACCCCAATTTACAATTCCAGAAAGAGCAGGCCAACAAAAGCCAGCAGGAACACAAAGAGGGTCAGCCTTGACTTCCCATGGCATCCAATCACACTAATCTATTCAAAGACATTGTCAACTAGACCATCTCACTCCAAACCCGTAACGAACCACTGGCCAGAGCTTCACAAGGGCCACGAGGCCTTTTTAACATCCACTAATGTGAATAACATTATGGGACAATGAGGAGGACTTTAACCAATATCTTGCAAATCTCGGGGTCACTACCAACACACTATGCAGCTCGACCTCTAGCCTTGACCTCTGGGCAAAAGCGGATTCCAGTGAAAGACAGGCTTCAGTAAGAACAGTGGCCTTCTGTGCGACTGCAGGCGGAAACGCGGCGGAACTGCGCACACGGCTGCTTGACCCCGCACTCCAAGCTGCGGCCGTCACGCCGACCAGCTCATGATGCGCAAACGCACACGCCATCACTTCCTCGGACTGACAATCAAGCAAACACAGAAGGTCAGTATCAATAGGTCACACAGAGCGGCAAAGCAAATATCACCAAGCTTAGCCGTGCACGTTCACTTTATCCTGAGTGGACAAGTCAAATCTGCTCGCCGACAACACTGAAAAACACAGGGAACACTGGTTTGTGTGCATTCACTCTGAATCTGGTCTTTCCGATGCATTGTGGGGGTTTTTCCATCTACCAAAGACTTGAAATCCTGCCACCAAGCATGATCAATACAGCTGTAGAACGTCTGGCTGTAGAGACAACACGTTCTTATCCAGCAACAACAATATTTAATGGCTCAAAAATGGTGACGTCATTTGTAGTGTAGTGGTAACTACAAAACAAGTCATTGGTTTATTAAAATACGTTAATATAGTAAATAAATAAAGTATGTATATACGTACTTACCTAAATGCAAAGTTACAAACAGTGTTTTACAGCTTATTTAAATTCTTATAATATAAAAATAAAAGCGTGGGAAGTTTAATAGTGAAGGAGATTGGGGTTTCGTTTTCATTAATTCGGTGCAGAAAAGTTTGATGTTTAAACAGTCCAATTACGCTACAGAAATGAAAAATATATATATATTTCTCTAACACTGTAGAAAAAGTGTGTGACTGCATGTTTTTAAATGTATGCACACATATTGTAAATAAAAGATTTGAATGCACTGACAAATTAACATCCTAAAAATTAAAAAAGCAAATGTATGTGTTGTTTTTCAAGTGTATTCACTCTATTAAAATATAAAAGTTGAAAAATTCCTGGAATGTAAAATTAATTTGTCAACAAACTATTATATCAAATAGCCATAATGTTGGTCACATTTAAGCAGCAGTATGTTAAGTATATATCGGTAGGTTGTTTGCTAGTGTTGAGAACTGATAGTGCCATCTACTGATAAAAGTGATGAACTGCAAGAACAGGTTACAGGAAATTTTATTACTAGTCAACAACTTCAGCTTTTACAATAAATATGTAAATCCATGTTAACTTGAAAAACAAAGAACCTGACATGATATTTAATTTCTTTAAAAAAATCTTTTTCACATCCAGTACATTATTTTCATTACAACTAGTGACCCCAAAAGCCGAGAAACTGTGGCATCATCTTTTCCTCTTCGCTTCAAATCTATAAACGGCAGCAGCAGTGCTGGTCTCCTTCCGCACTTTTACTTTCTTTACCTTATCCTGTCAAAGATGGAAGAACATACATATAACAATAATACTGAAAACCTGATGACAATGTTAAAGAGATGTTTAAAAAAAAAGCCGGAATCAGTCAAATTGTAACACACACATTAAACATACCTGTAGATCTTTCCTAGTCTGGATCTTCTGACTAATTACAAACATTTTCTTCTCTCTATCAATTCGCTGCGAAAGCATCTGATACTGGACTTTCCTCTGTTTAGCAAGTTTCTAAAAAGCGAGAGAAGTCAATAAATACAACACATTTGGGAAGATGCACAGTGCTTCACAACATGGTGTAAGTATTATGTGAAGATCACCTTTATGGTCTTTGGTTCCACAGCTCCCATAATGTTCTTGGTTGTCAGTGTCTCTATAGTAGGTCTGTTAAATGCTCGGTTTACCAGCTCGGGTACAGTGTTGAGATGCGCTGCCAGGTCAAAATCTTCCACTGAAACATTCAAATGCAATAGAAAAGAAAAAAGTTATTACTGTACCATTTTTATATTCTTACATACAATATCACTTCTTAATTGATGAAATTGATGATTATTCTCAATTATGGAACAAACAAAAGTTGTTTATTTTTAGATAGATACAAAGATGGATGGATGGATGGATGGATGATAGATTAATTTTATTGATCCCACAGTGGGGACATTTAATTACTAGAACAGTTTTAGAAGACTGCAAGAAATTGTGCAGAATTGCAAAAAAGTAGAATTAAAAACAATAGCATATGTACGTTGTAATAACAATAAACATAGATACATATACACAACTCAAAAAGGATCCAAAATAAAGTGACCAAACAATTACCTAAA
This sequence comes from Paedocypris micromegethes, assembly GCA_028031935.1. Lineage (NCBI taxonomy): Eukaryota > Metazoa > Chordata > Actinopteri > Cypriniformes > Paedocypris > Paedocypris micromegethes. The sequence goes on along the minus strand of CM051501.1, from coordinate 12,227,225 downwards.
ATTTCCATCATTACATCCTCTCACCATCCATTCGTCTTTCTATCCATCTGTCTGCCTATCTATATGTCTGATCATCTAATTGCCCGTTTAACAGTCTCCCCATCTATCAATATATCATCTGTCTGTCTGTCTCTATCCATTTCATCACGACATCTATCCATCTCACTACATATTCATCCATCTATATGTGCATCTATCTTCTTTGTCCTTTTTTTAAAAAAAGAAAACGAAAATACCTTCTTTTCTAGAATCCACAAAAAAAACATGCTTGTTTTTCTTTTCTGCTTCCTCTTCAAGAAGATGCAGCTCTGATTTCATCCTTTCAATTTTCTAAACATATAAAAACATAGTTTACATCTTGCAACGTAGTTTACATCTTGCAGTCGTATTCCTGTACTAAAACAGAAAGAAATGAGCCACCTTACCTTCATCTCTGAAACTCTCTTCATTTCAACATATCTGATGTCCTGCGTCCTCATCACCTTCTTCTGCTCCTCTGTCATGACGACTTCGTTTGATTTGAGAACATGAACTCCATCCTGAGCAAAAATTAATGTATCAAAATATAGTAGACCATCTTACAGATTTATTGAGCTCAATTCATAATTTGTATTAATGTATTTATATTTAAAAGTTCTCATCAAAGTCTAATATTGTGTCGAAGATGCTATTGAAAAAAAATTTTTCAGACTGTGACTGAAGATAAAACCACATGGTGATTATTGCTAGGGTACAAAAATCTCCGGAGACTGAAAATGCCATGGAGAACATGGATCTAACGGAAACTGCGTTAAGCAGTGCAAACCTTCAACTGGCTGTTTATCATTTTAAAGTGAAATTCATCCGGATTTTTGTCCAATGCCTTCTTGCGGAGAGCTGCAAGGGTCCTTTGCTTCCGGTGAAAGTCACTAGAACACACCAATAGATAAAAAACATTTAAATTTAAACCAAAATGGACACAAGAAACAATCTTGCGGCCAAAGAAGGCCCAATAAAATACGTTTCTGGAACAGGTATCAAAACGTATACAATGAGAGATGTAGATGTGTATTTTTCATACTCTGCACGAAGTTTGTAATCTTTCTTCTTCTCCAAAAGGCCCAAATGTTTTCTGGATCCAAGCTGTGACAAGAAAACGAAATAATTGTGTTTTATTAAAAGAGAAACAAACCAATTTGCGTTAGTTTAAAAAAATATATACAGTAGGTGCTAAAATTATGGCTCTTCATATAATAATACTAGCACAAATGACTTCTTAGATTTTATATTTACTACATTTGGCAAAGCTAGACTAAACTTATAATAAAAGACGAGTACATATAAATGTCATGGACGCTTAAATAAGACACGAGACTCAAACAGTAGTATTTTACACTGCTAAACAGTTTAGCTGCGAGCTACAGTACGTACCTGTGATCGCTCTTTGTGATCCCGTTGTTTAGACTTTAGAGCTTTTCGAAAAGAAGACATGGCTGCTAAAACGGAAAATCGTAATTGTAATCGTAATTTTTGGTAAAGAATTATGCAAACAATTGTTTGCAAACCCAACACGCGCGGGGGTAGCACTTCACGTGGTTACTTTGGACCGACTAACGCGAGATTGAAAAGCAGCAGATTCGCAACGACGAATATTTTTTTATGTAACAAAGTAACAATATTTTGTAAAAAAAAAAAAAAAAAAATCTATGCTATTTATTACATATGTTTACAGCATTTGTGTTATTCGGTTAGCACTGTAGGCAAATAACGTTATTTAAACAATCGCTACAAAGTGCGAAAGTAATGAGACGGTTTCTACAGCAGGCGGCGGTGTTCTCTAATATTTATTTAACCCTTGTGTGGTGTTCAGGTCTGTGGGACAATTTTTCAATTTTTATCATTATTATTTACACATTTTCATGTCCGAATATTGTAAACTCACCGTATGCATTTACATCACATACATGGTGTTTTGGGTCCACTGGGCCTGCGGCTAAAAAAAAAAGTGTGGAAATACTTGGTCTTGTGTTCCTTTACTCTGTATCCCACCTTTCCATGGTTAAAATGCAGGCGTTTATAAAATTATAAACTCTTTATATATGCAACAAGTGGAAGAAATACATATACAACGCACACACGGTAAAACTCCTCATGTTTTGTATAGGCTGATGTGAAAAGGCAAAAAATCCAATGGTGGTTGATGTGTTGAGAAAGATAGTATTACTTAAATGTAATTTTAAAAAGGAAAAAGACAAGTATTAACCATGCTTTCTGTTTATAGGACTTGTAATTGGGATGAAGTGACCATTTGTTAAGTATTTAACATAAAATTGTTTGAATATCTACTACTAATATCTACTACCTTCAACTGGACATGAGTCACTTTATTCTTTTTAATCTTTATTCTTTAATCTGCACATGGACCACTTTATACCACTTGTAAAAAAAAAACGCACCGAATCTGTAATTTGCATTTACATTCGTTTTTGTATTCTTACTGCTTTTTCTTTTTGCTATTTGTATTACTATTTGTATTACTATTTCTATTGATCTTTTTTGCATATTGTATTCTTATTTTGCTCTTTTGGAGTGATTGTAAAAAACATTTCACATCATGTCATACCGTGTATGTATATGTTTGTGACAAATAAAATTTGGTTTTGATTTTTTGATTTACTACTACTTCTCTTTTGGCTTTTCCCTTATCAGGGGTCGCCACAGCGAGTGATCCCTTTCCACCTCATTCTATCCTGAGTATCTTCCACCCTGACCCCAGCCAACCTCATGTCCTCTCTTACAGCATCCATATATCTCCTCCTTGGTCGTCCTCTTGCCCTCTTCCCTGGCAGCTCCATCTCCAACATCCTTCTACCAATACATTCACTCTCCCTCCTCTGCACGTGTCCAAACCAATCGTTTGAATATGTTGTTTTAAAAGCCAAAAACCTAGCAGGGCCAGGAGAACCAGGAACAATAGCTGACTAACAAAAATCACCACAAAAGTGTTAAAAAAAAAATAGAAATAAAAGAGAGTGAGTTTGTCCACCAAGAACCATATCCAAATTGTGCTCTTCATTTAACCATTGATAAAGTTACACACACAAAGTGAACACACACAAACCTGTAGCAGTGGACAGACCTAAGTTATGGTGCACGGGGGCATGTGGGGGTCAATTTCTTGCTTAAAGCCATTCAGTTGTAGAACTCACCACACCAGATTTTAAACTTCAGCGTCTGGGTGGCAGATCCAAGTCTGTACCGCTGGACCACAACTATCATGTTATCTAAACATCCAAATGCCCAGTGAATGTGAATTATTGCGGGCCAATGAAGAAACAGTTTCACTCAGCAAAATCAATAAAATAAGAATGTAATTTTTGGTCATGGTTCTCAATAGCTGTTTGTTGAGTTTTGCCGTTTTATATTTTTTGCAGTGCTTACTTTCTCAATTCACAATTGTCACAAAAATGTCATACTCAATGACATAAAAGGCGTAGCGCTAATAGATATAACTTTCTAAGAGTGTCCAGTCATAGTCATGAAGTCCATTGTAAACTAGGCAGACTTTTCCATTAGGGAGATAAAAGTCCAAGCTTCAGTAGAAAGACATGTGTGCACCTCTTTGAAAGAAAGTGAGGCAAAGTATCGAGGATGGAAACGTACTGGGAATTTGGCTCATCCAACGTTAAAGTGTGCACACACACATAGTGAAGTGAACACACATGTCTAGCTCAGCGGGCAGCCTTGAGCCGTGGTGCCTGGGAAGTAGATTGGTTTCCAATCCAGCATTTGAACCTGTGATCTTTGGTAGCAAGTTCAACTCTCTAACCACTAGGTCCAGATGAAACTCTGAATATAATTAATCAACAATTTGGCTTCATTTCAAAGTGGAAAAAAGTAGAAAATAATATTGAAATATAGAAAGAAATAAGATTATAAAGATACACGAATATAAGAAGCACTAAGCATTCGTGTTCTACGAGACCTCAAGACAAAAAAGTGACCAAGACCAAATAAAAGTCTTATTTAGATTAAATTACATGTCAAACGTGAAACAATCAGTACCCAACTTGATAATATCCTTAAATTTTCTTTGTACACAGACACTCAAACAAGAGAGAGAGAGAGAGAGAGAGAGAGAGAGAGAGAGAGAGAGAGAGAGAGAGAGAGAGAGAGAGAGAGAGAGAGAATGATAATCATATAGTTCCTGATAGGCAGGAACATCAGGACAAGAGGTTATAGGTTTATGATTTCTAAGCTTCTGGAATGCTCATGTTTGAAAGATTTATTACTGTTTGGTTTTTAATATGGGTCTTTAAAAATCACACAAATTACATAATGTTACTGGCCAGGGGCTGAGCTCAAGACCTTGGTATGTCAGCTTTCCCTTAAACGTACGTTTTCCATACGCTGAAGGAAAAACTGAGAGCACTTTTAACACTGATTGTCAGTTGTAGTTTGCTGAAGTGCTATTAAATTGTGATTGTGGGTTAGTGGGAAGTTCTACGAAGGATGAGGCATTTTACTGACAGCAGGAACAGTAGGTAAATATTCTTGGAGTAAGATGATTCTTAGAAACTCCTAAAAAAATCAAATCTTTGCACAAAAAAAAACATTACAGATATTGAAATGACAAAGAGACAATTGTGTACATGACTCAAAGATGTACATTGGTTAAGAGCATTTATTGATTTAGTTTTACTTACGGTAAGTTAATAAGACAAACTTATTACGCCGTCTAAGTATTAAAGAGGCAACACAACAGGAAAATATTTTAATAATATTGACTCAATGTTACAACCAAACAAATGTGTTTTTAAAGCCACTCTGCTGTCAGTTTTAGGCCCAACGAATAATGTACTCTTTGATCAGGCTAAAAATGCTATTCCTCTCAAAAAGCCCCTAATAGTTTGTGGACCCCAAAATCCTCTTTGCTGGTAGACATTTTGAAAGGATGTCTGCATTTTATTTCATTTGTTCCAAATGCATACAATTGAAATCTTTCTCCAAATTTGAAACTTGACCTCTTCAGATACTCATCCATCTCGTTTTTCCCTGGTTTCTGTAAAACATGTGTCTTAATTGGTTGTCTCCTGACTCCGTCTTTACCTCACAACTGTATTAACAACAAATAAAAATAATTGAGGCCAAAACTTCAACAAGTCTCAAGAAGCATAAAATTCCCGTTTTAGTTGTGGCAGGTTTTTTCAACAGGAACAGTTGTTTAAAACAGGCTGTGATTTGTGCATTGGTGAGAAGTGAGTGAAGTGTTTTAGTTGTGGGTTTAAAGGTGTTGCCATAATGAGCAGGAACAGTTCTTGAAGTCAATAACACTTAGTCATTTTTATAACATTTAATGTTTATCTTTAAAATATCTGTCGACACACACACACACACA
>CM051501.1:12198025-12221836 GCA_028031935.1 Paedocypris micromegethes | reverse complement strand
CGCACACGCACACGCACACGCACACACACACACACACACACACACACACACACACACACACACACTCATTTTATTTTGTATAATCTGGACACTTTTATGGTTGGTTGGTTTGTTTATTTATATGATTGTATAAACGTATTTATCCTTAAGTATATATTCCTGTATACATTACATTAGATTAGTGTTTATAACAGTAAAGACGTGTCCCGTTGTAATAGCGGCTGATCTAGATTTTGAGTAACGCCTGCATTTGTTTTCTCTTATTGGACTGCTTTAACCAACTGTCTGATCACAACGAGCACCGTAGAATCAACAATACATCGGAAACAACAAATGGTGAAGGACAGCTGGATTTAAGTAGGAAAGACTTACTTAACACTTCATCACTTGGGGGGGGAGCTTGTGACTCACTCAACTTCCTCCATAGTAGCGCGCGTGGAGGAGTTGTACGCGAGCGTCCGCGTTCCCGTCATTCGGTAGTTTGAAAGGTGAACGGGACGGTTCTGCATACACCGAGAAGAACCAGGACTTCCGAACTATACAAAAAAACACACACCGCCGGATCCAAGCGGCACGACACGGGAGAGATTAACAAGGGTAAGGGCGAGTCTTTCCCCGTTGTCTTTAGTGTCATTTATAACGTGGAGCGCACGCACGTGACATAAGAATATAAGCGACACAAAACGCTTACGAATTCATTATCAACGAGATAAAGAGATTTTAAATCCTGCAATTGTAAACCTGGTCACTCTTTTAGGCAGAGCACAGTAAACGTGTGTGAGAAGAGTTGCAATACAAGTTTTTGAAAACCGGCAAAAGTTGACTCTCCCTCGTCAATCCTATACAGTAGTTTAGAAAACTCTATGCGTTGATATTTTTGCTAAGATGCATACACATTTATTTACTTAATTAATTAAGAAGGCAGTGCAGTACTTTGTGTAACCCCAGTTGTGAAAATCAGCCGTTGAAAGTAGAAATGCCAAACTTGAAATTCAGTGAGGAATTTGGCACGTGTCATGACATGACAGTTGTTTGTTTAACTTTGATGGACTTACTTTTTCGTTGTATTAAACAGGTCCGCACAGATAACCATAACCAGATAAAGCCATAAGCTGCTAAAGATTGGAATATTCTTGAGTTTAGTGAAAGTAGGTCCAGGTCGGAACTTGATGCACGTCATTGAAACACACCTCCTCTCAGAACGTGTTGCATTCCAAGGTGCAGTGAAAGAGCTGAGGAACATCTCCTCCTAAGTGTTTATGGTGCCTTTTTATCAGGCAGCACAATTAATCAGTCATAGTGACACACATGAATTAATGACATTACACACACTTAAATTCACAGAGGAAATAGTTAGTCATCACTGAGAGATGTGATTCATCACTGGAGACGTGAACCATCAGAAACACTGCAGATAAATCTCCCATGCCAGAATTGGGGTTAGGATTAGGATAGTGCACAGGAAGTGCCAAGCTTTGCTCGTTTCCTTTTTCTTTACTATTCTCAAGCCTTGGCTGCAAAGCATCCTGTAGACATTTCAAGAAGGCCATAATTGTCTCACCCTCACTGACTTGTTTTAAAATATGTTCCTAAGTGACCTTTTTTAGTAATTTCTGCTGTGACATGTGCGGACAAGCAGGCTTTTCATGTGTGTATGTGTGTGGGGGGGGTGAGAAAAATAAGGCTGAGGTCTTAGAGGTGTATCACAGTCTTTTGGTGCATTAAGATGCCTTTGAAACTGCTTACCTCGGAGCCTGATTCCCATGCCGTCTGCCGCCAACCCTCAGCCTTTCCATTCCCATTCATCATTCCAAGGGGGGTAGTTCAGAGGTGCTTGTGGAGAAAGAAAATCATCACTTTGAAATTCAAGTTCCTTCCCTCTAATATGGCACCAGTTTATGAGGCTTCAGAGTTTCACACAGAATTTTAACTTCTCTTTAAATAGTAGCTTTTCAGGTAAATTTACTAAAATTGTAAACTACTTGAGATCGAGTGGGATTTTTAAACCAGGATTATTAAAATACAGACATAATACTTGAATTGAGCTTTCTTATCCTGGATTTAATTCACTGCCACAAAAATGCCTTGCATGCATACCGTGGTTTCTAAAGTGCCATGCAATGCAAAAACAATTCCCACAACTTTTTTTCTACTTTTAATTAGTTTTTTTGTTATTGCTCAAATATGTTGGGCTTTATGGTTTATAAAATTGAAATAAAAAATCATGACGGTATAGTACCCCAGAGTAAATAAAGCAGCAAATAAAAGTGGTGGAGTTAGCTTGATGTATTAAATTACTAAAATCAGAAAAATGCTACTGCTTGGTTTGAACCTCAAAATTATTGACTATACACAGGGTTTAAGAATTTGACATTTTTACAGTTTTTTTGTTGCAACAACAACAAAGACTTTCATGATCTGTCTGGTGTAATTCTTGATAAAGTCTTGTGTGAAGTAATTACTCTGTCCTGTTATGGACATGTTCTTTATTATGCTCTCGTTTTGTACAGTCTGCCAAATGACTGGAAAGTAAAATAATGTAAAGCACAGGGTCAAGACCCCTCACCTAAGACCAAACACCTAAATAGTTTGGATGCTGCCAGAGGTATGTGCAGGTTATTCAGGCCATCCACGTAAAAGAAGGAAACATAATAATATTTGAAAACACGTGTTATATTAAATATGATAGAATTATTTGTTAAACAGAAAAAAATTTGAAAAAAGTAAATATTCCAAACTTGACAAAATACTAATAATGAAATTCTAATTTGTTAATAAGCTTTAACGGTTACTCTTTTATTAATCTTTCATTTTCAGGCAGTGTTTTAAATGTAAAGATTTCACAGAATTTATGGTCCTTTGCCTTTGCCTTGTACGTTTTCTAAAATAGCTCACTGTAAAAAACACAGCCATTTGTTTGAGGCTAAACCATGAATTAAAGGAAGTTGCTGCGGGTTTCCTGCTGGAGACACCAGGTGCATCTCTGATCCCGTGAAATGGTGGCTTCCTTCCAAATAGACTGAATGGAAGAAATCAGATCCAAGCGGTCAGGAGCCCAGGAGACACGACCTGCTGACCGCTGCAGTATCTGCTCACTTGTAGTGTTTGTTTACCTTTTCCTCTCACAGGCCTTTTTTCCTGCATAGACATGTTGCTTCACTCTTGATGCTGATAAAATTCTTAAAGAAATCCTTCCATCTTTTTATTCGCTTGTCCATTGAACTGGAGATCCAGAGGAAAAGGACGGGGAGAACATGCACACTGCAAATAAAGACTAACCCCAGGCCTTCAACTTGATTCTCAAACTTGCCTTTCTTGTTGTGAGGCAATGGTGCTACCCACTACCTAATATGTCTTCTGATATATAAACACTAGTAATTCTTTTTCCATCAATATTTGGAAATTCACAGATTTTCAAAAAAGGATTTCGAACTTGACCAAAGGAGTTCCAGATGACATGTAATAAAAGTGCTTTGAGAGCAGCATTTGCATCATATTTAAGCATTATGCTTTAGAAAAGAAGTGTGTCCACTTTTTTAGTGGCCATCTATAGAAGATAAGTAAAGACGGTAGCCCATGGTGGGGAAATTAGAATAGAATACCTTTATTGTCATTGCACCACATGGTTAAAACAAATTGTAGTGTACCCAGTAGCAAAACAGAAATGAAAAAGAAATGACAAAAATCCAATAAAAATATTTTTTATTGAAACAAAGAAGCCAATAACTGGAACAATGAAAAAAAATTGCTTCTGTCAACAGTTGACAAAAAAAGTCTGCCAGAAATGCATTCTAATCCTGAAAACAAACACATTGGAATGCCGATGCTGGTTTCTACTTGTAACAATCATAAGTCTTGGCATAAATATTGCCCATAACTAAACAGTCAATCCCACTCCACCACTGCGTTAAATGAGTACAATGTTTTTGTAAACTCTAAGGTTTTCCTGTAAAATCAAAAACAGAAATATAAAGTATTTTGTTAGCTTAAATATCATTCCATTTTCTACACCACTTTTCCATTTCTGGATCACAAGGAGCTGAAGCCAGTCACGGCAACGCTGGGCCTGGAGGTGGGACACACTCTATCTTGGTAGTCAGCCAATCACAGAGCAAGACACTCCAGGTTTGTCCTTCAGAGCAGTAGGTTAATTTATATTCAATTTTATGGTGACTCATCGTGTACTGGAAACACAAGACACACGCATCTGTTCCTCCAGCTGACTTCCATTTTATTGTGCTTCTCTTGCTGTTAAATAAAATTCCTCTGTCATGCAGATGCACATGGGGTTAAAACAGAATGGAATCAAACGAAGCCCTTGAAATCCATCAGTTTTTATTAATTTACAAGCATTAATCACAATCACTGCCTCCTTGAACGTAGATTTCCCGTTTATTTACGTGGCTTAAAGTGGCGCTTGGATCTGTGACGCATGCAGTCGTGTGTAAGTGCCAAGTTTGGACTGAAAGTGCTGATCACTTCTCAATGCTTAGTTTACCTCCACATCTGCAAGTGATGAGAGACGAGTGCCTGACATCACCTCAGATGAGAGGAAATCTGACGGAACGTTTCCATTCTAACTGCATCTGTTTCTAGTTGGAATGGATCCTTGTGATAAATGACTCATTTTTGGTTGGTTTCGGGGTTCTAAACAAACCTCAACGTTGATCGAATACGTGCTGTCGTAATATTTTATGAGCATGATGAACCCGGCTTAGCTCGACCTATGGAAAGTGGGATGCTTAAAATTCAGTGCTCGCTTAGCTGCTACTGAATTTCTGTGATTTATGATGATGTTTATGTGATGCACAGATGTGCGCGGACACATCCCACTTAAAAGTGGTGTGAAATAATCCCACTTCATTTATTGTATGATACTGTATTTTTTTTTTTACTTTGCTTTTTGCTCATCTGTAAAAAAAGCTCATTCTGATTATGAAATAAATCAAAGAAAACTCTAATTCCACAAATTATTAAAACGTATTTAACTTTAAAATATTAAATATAAAAAATGGGTCAGAGAGAATAAATCGCATTAGGATGAAGAGATTTAATTTAGAGATTCACTAAATTTTGGAATTTTAGTAGCTGAAATAAGGATACATTTAAAATACTAAGATACATGTTTAGCTCTTTTATTTGTGATTCTAATTATTTGTAGGAATTATGCTGTTGTGGGTAAATCAGGGGCTTTTGTAAGTTAAAGTGTTCCAAAATGTTTTAAATGAACAACAATTGTTTTCTACATTTCTACATAAAACTTGTTTCTGGAAGTTTCTGGAAATTACTTCCACAAAATTGGTCAGTTATTGATATACACATACTGTAAAATTACACATATTTAGTAGTGATGCACCAAAATGAAAATTCTTGGCCGAAACCGAAAACCGAAAAAGAGGAAAGCCTGGCCGAAAACCGAAAGAAATGCATTTATTTCTATGATGGTGTACTAACTTTACTAAAACCAAGGCATTGCAAATGCATAAATTAATAATGAAGTTTCAAAGAATAAATGAAACAAAATGTATTACAAATATGCAAATATTTATCAAGTATATTGCAACACTCAATATATATAAAATATAATTCAAACTAAAATGTTTAACTTGACCTACTGGCCTGCTGAAATGTTGTAAAATAAAATGTTCCTCCATTAAATATTGCATTTAAGTTTAAAATGCATTCAGATCTAGTGCAAAGGACACAACATTTTCTCTGCAGGTCTTAATAATAGTATAAATAGGTCGCTGTTGAGCTTGTCATCTGACTGATCTCAATCTTTGAGAAAGATTTGAGACTGTATTTAAATAAGGCCAGTGGATAAAAAACATACATCTTGCAAGAAATATACAATCTGTCACATATAAAGTAGCCTAAAACAAAAAAGCCTGCGTATTAGTATTATTAGAGGTACTTTCTTGCAGGATTTCACTGAACATATCAGACAACGAGGGTGCAAATGCCTCAACTGGTGGAGACAGAGAGACACGCTCTGATCTGCTCCGTCTGCTCTTCGCTGTCTGTTCTATTTCTCGCTCGCGCTGCTTTAATTCCTCCAAATACTGCTCTTTATAACGCGGATCAAGTACAGTCGTGATGAAGTGCGGAGGAATCATGTGCGGACAGATTAAGCGCGGACTTTTCATAGTTTTTACCGTGGTCCGTATCTACCACTTTGGGCGCTTTAGAGCTGCGAAGAAGAGAGAGAATGTTCTCTATTACCACTGGTGTGAAGTGAATGTCGCGGGCAGTGTTGGGAGTAACGCGTTACAAAAGTAACATATTACACTAATATATTACTTTTTGCTGTAACGCGGTAGTGTAACTTATTACTTTTAGTATTTTCAGTAATATATTACTCGTTACATGCAAGTAACGCTTGCGTTACATCAAATCTTTCACTTTCAAGACAGTAAATAAAACATTTAACATTTCATGTTCGCAAATAGACGCGTAAGTCATTCGTTCCGCCTTTCGCTGGTGGAGCGTTGTATTTTGTAACGCTCTGAGCTCGAGGTGTGCAGCGATTGGCTGTGCTCTGAGCTAGCGGCTGACAGCTGTGGCTCTGATTAGCGGCTGTGCACGGGCCAGAGTCGCGCACTCGCGGCACATTTGAACATTCAATAAACAACAGCCGGTGGTACATTCGCGAGATGGTCTTATGCGCATTGTTTCAGTTTTGTAAAAAACAAGAACATTGTGGTGAAATGCAACCGCTGAATTGTCGGCATCAAAAAACAGCTATTTAAAAAAACACGTCGAACTGCCATCCGCACGACCTGGGAAGAGAAAGAAAACAGCAACGACAGTGTCCTCTGCACTTTATGGCCAGAAAGCAGGACAGTATTGTGTGGTGAGTCATTCAAAATGAATAAAACACACTGAAGTTTACATACTCCTGTTGTGTCTGATATCAGATATACCCAAGTTATTCACTGATGTTGGAGGAAAATCGCTTTGTCTATCATACTTTTAACACTTTTTAAAGTTAATTATTAGTGTTGACAAGCGTCTTTTCCCCAGACATCCGGGCAGATTTTATAAATTCACAATAATGTCTGGTTTTCCCTCTTCTTCAAACGACTAATACACGTGTACGTAGGTTCACAACTTGTGCTTTAAATTATATGAGAAAGTAATATTTGAGAATGAAATTGCGCGTATCGTTTTGAAACAATGGGCCAAATTTTTTCTTGTATTATTATTTTTTTAAAAACAATCACATTTTTAAAAACATTTTTCATTATTCAAAAAAGTCTGACTAAAATAGTTACCTATTTAGGTTTTTACTGATTTGTTTTTAAGTTAAGTGATTATTTTTACTAAGTTATAGTTTAGCAACATTGAAGCACATTAAAGCATGTTCATCAGCCTCCGAGAAGCATGTCTGAATTTGTCTCGAGGCCGCGCTGATTGTCCTCTTTTTTGGAAATCAAAATATATGGTCACCCTACAATTATAGATTATGTATATTGTTATTTGTAGCTTGGAGAGGCCACAGTCATTACGCTACATAACTCTATGTCTTCCCACTGGTTGTAACATAAATTACTGTACAAGTAAAGCGTACATTTTGTTGTTTTAGGACGTTAATTTCTACTTCTGTAGTTATTTTGGTGAAAGTAACAAGTAATACAAAAAAGTAATACAAAAGTAATGTAATATATTACATTTCTGAGAAAGTAATATTGTAATGTAACTTATTACTTTTTACAAACAGTAATAAGTAATATGTAACATATTACAATTTCAAAGTAACTTGCACAACACTGTACTGGTCGCGGGGAGCTCGTGATCTGCTGTGCTATATGCCGCCACTGCTCGCGCGTAACTCTCACGGTCTCTGCTTACGCCATCAACATTCGGCCGTGTTGTTTCGGTGAAAAAAGTGTTTTGGCCGAAAATGCACTTTTTGGCCATTGTCGGACGAAAATTTTCGGTGGCCGAATATTCGGTGCATCCCTAATATTTAGTGTAGTCATTTATGTATATACACAATTTAACAAAGTGTATTACATATGTATTATGTGTATATAGAGATGTGTAACAATATTGCAAATAAATCTTTCAGCGGTTGTATCCTGTAACAGATTCACAGGATATTTACTGAACAGTTTGTCATTTCACCGAAGCCCTTAAATGGGATAAAGTGTCCTTGTTGTGTCTATAAAAGGATGGTGGCTCGTGACTGAAAAAACGACAATGATTTAGACCAGAAGGCTAGTACAAAGAAAAAAGAGATAAAAAAGCAAAGACACTTGTTATCATATATTGGCTATAAAGGCCGAAGAGTTTTCCCAACTTGGCCATGGTTGAAAAATCGTATTTTATATAATCCAGTGAATTATTTTCATGCTGCCTAGCACTGTGTTGCTTGCAAACTAATATATTTAAGAAAATATAAAACACACATATTTGTTGCATTATATTTGTGCATTTTGCAGATTATTTTATCAGTTCAACAATGCCTTGGATCTTAGGTTGAAACAACGTCATGCTTTTTTGGGATTTAAACTTAAAAGTTTGGTTTTGGCTAACATAAACTCTACTGGTTAAGCAACAGAAATGCTATAATACTATAGCTCTTTTAATTTTTTTTATTAGATTTTTTTGTTTTGCACAGGAAACAGCAATATTTTCCTCATGCTTCTCCAAGAAAGAGGAATAAAGCAATATTCAGAATTGTTCCAAAAATTGTCCCAAATCTAGCACAAAGCACATTTGTTTTAATTAATTTATAGTTTAGACATACTTAAAATGTTAATGCATGAAATATAGTGTGATTCAACATACATTACTATCTGAGTTGAGGAAAATCTATGCAAGCTGTTTCGGATTTAAAATAAAACGCTTGTTCAGCCCAAACCAACAGTCTGTCCAATTAATACATGGCCATCGTGGCAAAATCTATATTTTGAGATGATATATGATGAGATTTTCAGAAAGCCGTTTGCTGAACCTGGCGCCACTCAACTCCAAAGACCGATGTCTTTACGTCTGGATTTAAGTCTATTTGGCTGTCGGCTTGTTCTGTGGTGAACTGCTCTACTTGGCCTTAAAACTGTGAAGCTCCACAAAGGAACTCTAGTTTGTCAAGTAAATCAACCAGGTTTGTTTTAGTAATAAGTGGGGGAAAATTGAATTAAAAAAGTTGGGGTTTAATGAGTTTAGAATACTCATGGCTAAGACACTGCGGAGCGCAAAGTAATCATGTGATTGGCACGCCACATCAGCATAAATTCTACAGTCTTATCTGTTTTTACCAAACTACCAATCCCAAGATTACTTTTTGTATCTACTTAAGAAACAACAGGCATTTTATCACTTGCAACGAACATGGCACCAAAGACAAATGGTGTTTTGCATGGCTGCATGATAAAAGGGTCTACGTGAAGATAAGACCATGATGGATTGCCCTCTCTTTTATAAGGCAGATTCAAAGATTTTTTCTCAAGACGCCCCTGGAAAATCAAACACATAATCAATGTAGATTAATAGACATGCAATCGTACGCTTTTAAAAAGTCGACAACTCAAATGTGACACTGAATTGGAAGTGACATCTCACCACATTCCAAATTCAGGCTTCCTATACATTTTATACTCTTTACATACACCAAAACCATTAGTTTTCAAAACTGTTTTTCCATTTCTGGGTCGTGGGGAGCTGGAGTGAATCCCATCCACTATAGAAGGCAGGACACAATCACATTTTTACAACGCAATATTTTCTTTAGACAAATTTAGGTAGATTTAACATTTCATTTTCAAAATGTTATATTAGATGGCAATCAAACAGGCACACACTTAACACGAAAGACAAAAACTTATGAGGTAATGTCTCAGCACAGGCACGGCTAGCGTCTTGAGAATGACCAAACGGTTTGGGGGGATGGTGTAGCGGATGGGGGCACGACTGTTTGATTTACGGTCATCTTTGAAGTAAGGCCATTCCAGCAGTGTGGTCAGTGCTTGGCTTTTTGGTGAGTGAAACTCACTACCCATTTTATGAAAATGGAAAAAAAGACTCTTAGATGTAAGAAACACCCACATCCGTTTGCATTCAAAGTATGCAATTCCCCTGTTTTAATAGTGTGGATGCTCCTCGAGCCAGGTGTTGAATTCTTAGATTTTGGATTTTGGCTTTGTTAGTCCCTTATAATATGGTGAGCCTTACAGTACAAAAAATACAGTTCTTTTTTCTATAAAATGTTTGAAAAAAATTGTGGAGCATATTTTTGTTACAAAAAAAGAAAATCTATATCGATTGTTCATATCTGAGAATGTGATGCATGCAAAACGTGAACGGTTGATAGTTTTCTTTGCACGCATGCTAGTTTATAAACAGCGACTGAATCGAGATTGTATTGTCTGGAAAGGTTCTTTTTACTGTTGTTGTAGAACTGACAATCGGACGGTTCAAATGCCCTATCTGGGGTCTACAGCAGAATCAAAACAGGATACACATTTAAAAAAATGGGCTGTAAGATTGTGTAGTCACCATGTTGTAAATACAGAATATTATTCACATTATATGGAACTTTTAAACCTGACAGTTTTTCCCCCAAATTTTTCCACATTTTGTCTCATTATAAAATCTTATCTAACCTGTGGGTCAGAGTGGGGTTGTGGTTTTACGATGTGGAAATAAACCACATACTGAGTTTGAGGAGAGCCATGTGTATACAGCTGTTTGTCCTGTCGATTCTCTGCAGAACGTATTTTCCTTTCTGCTTCTGTCCCCATTACCTTATTCCTTGTTGCAGTCTAAGTCTTTTGTGTCTGATCTCGCTCACTGTCTGTTTGTCTAGCTGTCAGATGTTTTGAAATTATAAGAAGATGGCCAACGAGCCTCAGCCACACAATGCCAAGATTCACTCATTTAATAACGGAAATGTCATTTAAAACATACAAATCTGAAGCAGGTATTCAAATTAGGAATACTTTGTTATTTATCAGCAGGGTTAATAAAGTATCTGTTTGTATGAATATCTGTAGCTCTACCTCACATCTATCCATCTGTCCATTCATCTAAGAATTTCAGCTACAAGAATAAAAGACATGCAACAATTTGGCTTCAAAAGCTTTACTCCATGACCAGGGTCTGTGTTATTTAATCTCTTAGCGTTTCTGTTTCTTTACGTGGCCAAATGTTATTAAGATAATTTATTTTACTGCTAAGGATTTTAATCAAGTACTCAACAAAAATTTGTCTCACAAGTTTAGCGTTAATTGATCAGCTTGAGTGCTTCATAAACATGCTTAAACATCTTGTTCCTTTTTTACAATATCATGCTTGAAAGATGCTGTACTGTTTTACAACAACAGACTGTGTAATTTATAGAATTAGGGTTAGGGTTAGAAGCTCTACTACCACGCTAGTTAAAAATACGTCTTCTGTAATTTAATGAACACCAAATACCATTAGAATGAAGGGTCTGGTGACACACATTTAAGTAGCAGTCCGTGTGCGTTTAGGTCAAAGTAGGGTCCCGAAAGCGTGTTTTTTATACTAAGTGGGGGAGTTTTAAACCTTTATACTAAGTTTACACTTGTGGAGACCTCTGTTTAAGACGAAGTATGAAGGCCGGTTTGAGGATCAAGATGGGATTTTAGGTGTGAGGTTATAGGCCAAGCCTGAGATTTGATTAGAGGAAAGGGTGTGGGAATATTTTGATGGTTGGTATTAGGGTAAGGGTTAGCTGACCTCTCTGTAGTGTTTTTTTAAGGTCCAAACGATGCTACTGTTTTTCACCCAAAGACACACAATGTATTTTCTTACTGTAGGGTTTTACGTTGTAAACATGAGAACTTTGTGGAAGCAGAATTGCACTTACATAAAAGCTACTGCTATGGGAAAGAAATGTTTTAAGGTGCCTACCATAAAAGGAAACATAAAATATGTGAACCCTAAAAAAACGTAAGCCAGGAGAGGTTGAACCACTTTGTGACGCAAATGAATTCCTGAAATCTTCAAATGAAGTCAGATGTCAAGTTGATGGAAGTCACAGTTTATCGGTTTATAGAGTAAAAGATTTCTTAACTAAAATGGTACAAATGAACATCTTATGACTATTTCAACAATTAGAGCAAGTGTTTGCTTGCAGTGAGAGCTAGTAAATATGTTAGATAAATAAGATTACTTATCTAAATGTAACTAAATTAGCCTGACCATTACAGTAATTTAGTTAACTGTTTAGGTATTTTTGAAAGAACTTGCTTCACAAAGATAGCATTTCTGTCACAGTCGATGTTCTATTGCTAAGGAAAATAATACATAAATACATGTTTTATGTAATACATACAAATGACCTTGAAGAAACCCAAACTCGACCTTGAACTTGAGTCTCAAACTTGATTGTCTTTACTGGGAGGCAAAAGTGCTACTCCTACGCCACCACACTGTCCTTGCCTCACTTCTTTTAACACCTTTGTAGAATCTCAGATTATAACTTCTGAGTGTGCAGACCATTGATCTAAAACACTCTTTAAGCTGCCATTTTCTTGCCCGATAAACTGAGCCTGGAAAGGCGCATTCAACTATTACACTCTGTCTATTCCAGAAGAAATCATTCAAACCTTTGTAAATAATATGTCAAGTTGAGGATGAAACGGTGTGCCGAGGAACAGTTTCCATCAACAACATCAAAGACAATTTGATTAAGGGAAGTTTTCCAGGAGCTAAAATCTTTCTGCTACACTGTGTTAAAAACCACCACTGATATATAGAAGCCCACCCTTAGTCCAGGGAAATGCTTTACAAATGCCCCTTGCTTCTGCCAGACCACCGCTTTTAGGTCTTTTTTGTCTATCCAAAATGGTGAAGAATAAATCCAGACATCTGATGTGCAACTCTGCCAAACCTCTGCACACTTCTGTAAGTTTCAGGCAGTGTGACAAGAATTATTAGGCCATCCAAAGTGCACAAGGATTTGATGCCTTTCAACAAATTAGATTTTAGTAACTAGTGCCGGGGTGGGCAAATTTTTTGATTCGCGGCCCCCAATGGGTTCCAACAATTGTCAAAGGGGCCGGAAGCAGATTGATGAAGTGCTTTGGCAACCTCACCTCACTGAAGAAGAAAACACACAACTTGGGATATGAAGGAAATATATGCTTTAATTCCAAATGAAAATGAAGAAAGTTCTTTAAGTTTAACAGGCCGCATGTGGGCCCCGGGCCTTAGTTTGCCCATGCCTGAACTAGTGCATTATAGACGACTTTTTTTTTTTTTTTTAATGGAGATTTTTACTTGCAAATTTTATGAAAAGAAACAAGAACAGTTCGTGTTATCTGTAGAAGGCATGTAATTAGTACAGTCATCCTTAATTAACAAAATACACACACAAAAATCCGAGCAAAAACATTTACTTGAAAACAAAATGTTAAGAATATAAAAATGTATCTCTGATTGGCAAAATATAAAGTGAGCTCTGATTTAAGTTAAGTTACCATCCTAAACGCACGCACAAATTATTAAATAAACTATTAATACAAATAATACATCACAAATTAAAGCATCAAACATGATTGTTGGAACTTCAAAATACATTGCTTTTATTTCAGCCATTTTTTTCTATCACAATTTTAATTTTTAATCATTGTCTTTGATTTATTTTACTACAGGTCATAGTTCTATACAATTCAAAAGGCTCAATATGTTAAAGAGTGAAGACACACCAGACCATGTTTGGTCTTAGTTTGCACATTGCTTTTGTGTTTGTTTTGGACGAGGATATACATTCATTGCATCTTGCAGTCTAAAGACAATCTACTTTCCCATTCTATATCCAATGTTGTGGCAGATCACTTTCTGACTCTTTCAGCTCTTGCACTGTTTTCATCAGATTGCTCTTTTCACCCTGCCTGGCTGGTCTTGAATTCCATGGGCAGACAGAACTTTCTCTTCATTCCGATCCACCCTTCATTTTGTCAGTTTCTATCTTTGTATTCGCTTTGCACTTACCAGTGAATACCACAGAAAAGACGGCGCTTTCTGGATTCTTAGGGCAGCGATTCTCCGAAACCTACTCTGGCACTCTGAAGTCAGCTGCATATTTCTGTCAATAGAAAGCAGATGTTAAACTGTAATGTATGGAGGTATTTCATTCTTTTTTTATCTCACAGTACACAATGAAATATTTAGGTGAAACCATCATGGATAAAAATACAGAGAGATTTTATTTTATTTTTAGAACCTTCTAATTGTAGCATGTAGCAATGAATATAGCAATTTAGAACAAAATACGTGATTCCTACTTTTTTCCACAATGGAGTCACTATGGAAGCATGTGCTTGCCCGGCGAACTCTGCAGCTTTGTTTAGGCGACTGCTGCTCTACCTTCAGCTAAACTGTGTAAGAAGGAGAACGGTTTATACCAAGCTGACATTTTTTTCAGAGCATATATTTACACCTTTCAGCTGCTTAAAAGCAATGAAAATGACACGGTTGTTAATGTTAGTTTTCACTACAGCTGCTTATTAAAGTTCATTGGTGTTTATGAGGTGAAGCTTTATCAGGCCAGACTGCGCCATCTCAGTATGGTAGAAGTTCACGGGGACTGACATGTTTGGCCTGGTCTATGTCTGGACTGATATTTTGACTCCCATCGAACACGCAACTAAGTGAAAAAGAATCAGTCTGAGCAAAAGTGCAAAGAGGTTGAAGAGCGTCTATAAATGTGTGTCATGACATGTTGGGCCAGACGGTCTTCAGGATAAATGATACATGTTTTGGTTCAGATCAGTTAAAGAGGAAAACAGTGTTTATAAAGGTTGTTGTGTCTGGTTTTCTTCTGATCCTGTTTTGCAAGGCCGTCTGGAACACGTCTGAGATTTGTCTGACGTGTGGTCAGTAATGGTCACTGTTGCTGTGGAGTTGTAAAGAGGATTCGTAGCTTTAGTACGGTCAGGTCTTTTGTACAACATTGTATGTCTGGTAAAGACATGTGCATAGAATCTCTTGAACTCGAAAAGATTGAAGTAGAATTTGCATGCATTTATTGCTAATCTGACACAAGCCCTCGATTTAATTCAATAGCACAAATGGTACAGGTTCTGCATTTAGCTTTATTTGCAGTTAGGTTCGTTTTGTTGTTGTTGTTGTTGTTGTTGTTGTTGTTTTTTATATAAATAAAATTCAGTCATATAAGAGAGAGGGGGGGGGGGCTTAGTCAAAAACAAAGATATCCAACCAGAATTCTTGAAGAGCAGAACACACAGACACGCATATTCACTATCGAACTTTCACCAATGGACTCAGGACTGTAGGAGGAAACTGGATACCCAGAAGGAATGATGGCATCATGGCATGTATTTAAATGAAATTTTATTTCTAAAATACGTCTCTCACACTTGTAAATGTGTAACCTGTTCATCATCTGATTTTAAAGTACATTATGTCAAGCAATAGGAAGCCAGAGAGTTTCAACATCAACATTAGAGCGACTTTTACAGTTTTACTGTATAGAGGCAAAAAGCCATCGCCTTCGAAAGCCCTTCTAGACGTTTAGAAGTTCAAACGCAGGCTGGCCCTTGGAAACGGGGTTGGTTTCTCAGTGGGAAGCGGAGCAGGCAAGTGAAGCATAATGTGAGTTTAGTCAGAGGATTAGTATTGTTGTCTGTGAAACTGGCAGCACCAGGGTCTGCTTGTACCCATGCAGCCATGCTCCCCTTCGGTCTGGCCTCTGAAGTCAAACAAACAAACCATTGTGGCCTTGTCATTCCTCAAGAACCTTGCAGACTGATCCGAGAAGGATGGCAATATCCTTCAAGCGATATGACTAGAATTCAACAAGATAAAGCTGCTTTAAAGTATTTTGACTTTTTAGTTTATTCATACAGTACGTCATGAATTTGCATGGCTTTAATAGATGCTTTAATATTTAGAGTTGAACTTCAATTTACATAGAATCAAACCTACAACTTTGAGGTTGTTAACATAAACTGCTACTGGAAAGCACTCAACTGTAACAAGAATGTTTTTTGTCATATAGTGTTCTAATATGCAAACTCGATTTTATATCTTGAGTCTCAAATGGATCTTTCTTGCTGTGAGGTATAGGCACAAATGAAAACATTTTTAAATTTCATTAAAACAATTTTCAGTTTTACAAAAGGGTATGATGATTTTTCTGATTGGCATAATGATGGCTCAGTTTGTCATGCTATCGCTTCATAGCGAGAAAACCTGTTCAAAATTTAGGATCAAGACCAGCCTTCAGGCCCAGAGTTGCTGAAATTGGCTATAGCTCCCTGTGACCCAGAAATGGTAGAGGAGTTTCGATGCTTTTGTGAGTGAGTTTGTCAATATTGCCACTAGGGGCTGTATTGCTATTGTGCTCTGCATTTAACCATCCAGTAAGTGAACACACACAAACCCAAAAATGTCACAAGAATTTCTCAAAAATGGATACAAGATCATAGTGTCTTACATAAACTTTTTTTTTAATCAAACATTTGTCAGACTTGATTGTGAAGACAGCCGATTCATCCTTGAGTTTAATCTGAAATCCTGTCACATTTTGGTAATTGTCTACTTGCATATTTATGTGTATTAAATTAGTGGAACAGACAGTATAGTTGCTCGTAGCTGGCCAAGTCCCAGCTAAAGGTCTGCACTGTAACATGTCCAGGCTTCCTCACGGCTTTAAACCAAAGCCAGCTCTGCTTTATCAAATAAAAAGAGAAATCTCCACTCACTTCCCAGCTTCTGGATTCAATCACTGCTGGACACGTGGCCCTTAGGTCACCGATGACGACATTCCCTTCGCCATCGGAGTCTGGTCCAAGCGGCCTATTTACCCTCATGTTGCTCATTTCATTTGCTTCTCTCATACAGTGCTTTTGAAACTAAGCATAGAAAGCAAGTAATAACAACTCCCGCCCTTGACCAAACAAGTATTTATATACCATCTGAGCTGAAACAATATTTCTCTCTGTACACTTTATCCTACCTCATCGGTAATGATTACCAGAAGGCAAGTTATTCTAACTAAAGCTCAAGTCTCCCCGGAGACCATAAACACACTTGTAGTCGGGCTGCAGAACAGCTATTGTTGACGTTACATGGGTGAACGATGAGGCCTTCTAAGCGCTGTTGGTGATCCTTCCTGGTGTGCGCAAACAGCCTGTCTCGTGTTTACATGTGCGATGTGAAATCTAGTGAGTGTTTGCCAAATAAAAGCGGGAAAAAAAGGCATAGATCTGTCGACTCTCTTTGTAAGCAACGGTCTCTCTCATTTGAAGGATGTTTGTCAGACTAGGAAACATTGCTGCTTTTTATAACCTGCCGTATTCAAGCTCTGGAGGACATTGGATTTTTCTTTCACATCTGCTTTTTTCAGCCTAACCTAAGTCAGGAAGTAACAACCATTAGTGCTTCGGATGAAATAGAGAATGAGCACAGAAATGGTGGTTGCAGGAAGGATCCCAGGTGTGTAACACCTGCAGCTGGATCTGGATTTAAAGACCTGTTTCCTCCAGCATGTGCTGATGACTTTGGTGCCAAAGTTAAGTCTGGGTGTTTTCATACCTGTCTTGTTTGCTTGAGTTGAACTTTACACTTTGGTCCACATCTTTTCTAGAGGTCAAATTTGATCAGGAGTACAGACGAAGAATCTAATATTTGGCTGGAGTGGATTCCACATAAAATTCACCTCTGAAATACAGTTTTCTTTCCTCTTCACACAGCTTTCCACTGAAATGCACAGACTGAATCTAGGATGTTTGTGCAAACATGGTGCATACTTGATGTTGGTCTCTCCAAAATGTCAAATTGACCAACTTCGAACTTCTCTATAAGTCGTAACGCTGGGAAATCATCTTGAAGTCTGAATGCATCAACTGAAAGATTTAACGTTTAATGGAATTCAACTCATTCAATGGCAAAGTAAGATCCAGTCATTTCCCTCTCAAATAGACAAATGCCTCCACAATTCATAACAAGTTTAAGAAATTAAACCCATAATTTTAAAAGAAAAAGTGCACATTTAACCTGGATGGGTGCATGTGTAACCAGGGTGAGTACTTAAACGGGAAGCTACTGTATTCTGGTGTGGTTAGACCTTTAACTTGAAACAAAGTGTAACAGAGCTCTGATACTCTTGAAGCGATGGGAAATGGCTCATATTCTCACAAACACGGGTCTCTTTACAACAACGAGTGCTTTTGTTATTAACACCGACTAATTTACGAGCACATCCAGGGGGAAGAAGATTTTACAGCAGCCTTCAGCTGACAGCAAGCGGGTTGGAGGTAGTAAAGCGTGTCAGCTAATTATTTATGGAGCTTAAGAAGAAGATCTTACTTTCACACCCATAGTTTGTGCCTTTTGTCACGCTAAGGAAAAGAAGAAAGATGAAACGTGTAGGATGAGACCTTTCATCTCTCAAGCAGAGATTACAACCTTCCTCCAGGCATTTGTATTACAAGGAGCGCAAATGGATTCATTACTTCAATGGTGGCTGATTATTATGATTCGCTGGGAGGAAACTGATACACTGAGCTTGAATCGCGCCATAAAGCTCCAATGTTTCTGTAACGTTTAAGAAACCCAATAGCATTGCTGCGGAGCTGGGACAATATTATTTTTTGTCAGGCACTCTCAGAGCCACAAGCTCATGTTCAGGTCACCAGTGTTTTTGCTGTAGTGCTGTTTAACGTGTGAAGTGTAAATGAATTGAACAAATTATGTTATTGCACCAGATCTGAAGAAAGTCTATACGTCTCTCTATAAAGATCATCTGACATAGGACATGCATGAAAGCAAGGAAAACCATCTATTGTTTTTGTTCAACAGGTTGCCATCTTAGCAACTTAAGAGCGGTTTTACTAAATGCTCTTGCTTGGTGGTCTATGCATCCAGGTTTCAAGGGCTACATAAATATTTGCTGGTGGCAGAAAGAAATTGTTACACCTCCAAGATAATGAGATTTGAGAATGTATTTGAATTTACACATTTTAGCAAAAACGTTGGCAAACGTTGGAAAAATTAGTAAATTCAAACACATTCCCAAATCTGTAACAAAAATGCAAATGTTTTTAGCTTTATTCCAGTAAGTCCATATACTCATCTTTTTATGAACCACTATCCTGTCTTCTATCTGTGAGTTGTTGTAAGCTGCTTGTGACGCAGAAATGGATAGCGGTGAAGAAAATAGATGAATGGATTGATTTTAAATGAGTTGCCTATGTTAAGTACTGGCCTGCTGTTTTTCACCATTACAAAATGGTTAAATTCATCAGACAGGTCTGAAAAGAAGACAAGCTCGTGAATATCAATACAGTGAAGGACTATTGTAGCTCCAGATGACTCGCTGAAGGCAAGACACATTCCTCTGTTCAGAAATAGCCAGAGCTTGGTAGTTTCACTCTCAAGCCTTGAATAGTCAAGGCTTGAGGCACAAATACCCAATGTACTTCATTGTTTTTGGACAAAGTGGAAGAAGAAAAAAAAACATTCCCTGTGGGATCCCGCAAGCATAAAATCTGTTATTTTCTTGCCTATTGTTGAAGCTTGGTTATAGCTGCCACGTCAGATGCAACGTTGAGGCTTCCTCCCTCTGGTTCCTCAGCTATCATCACAAAGCCATAAAGCCCTATAGACGTTTCGCTCTGCCTCGTGACAGATCAGGGTTCGTCTTAGATTTTTTTTCAAGATAGTGGTTGAGGGCTAAACTTCTGTCTCTTTCTTGGACGACACAGGGATCAACACAGATCGGCAGCAAAATGAGTGAGCGCTTTGACTGTGACCACTGCAAAGAATCTCTATATGGCAGGAAGTACATTCAGGCCGAAGACAACCCTTACTGCATCCCGTGCTATGACAACCTGTTCGCCAACACGTGCGATGAATGCAAGGAACTAATTGGTCATGATGCAAGGGTGAGTTCTTTTTTTTTTTGAGAAGCTATTTTTTTTCTTTTTATTTTTTATGTTTTTCATCTTATTATCTTTTTTAAGATGTAAATGTGTTTTTATATTAATGCCCAGTCCGGATGAAACTCGAGAGAAACAAAGTAAACACAAAAATGTGACAACTGAACAAAGCAGTATTTATATTCTGGCTCTAAATATTTCATGACTGGTTGCGTCTAATGATTTCTAAGAGCTGTTTTTTAAACCACAGGGACAGGTTGGGGTATTTTTAATAGAGTAACTCTGCACAAAAAAAGCAGTGAGCAATATAAAATGTCAATGGTCTATTTTAATGCAGTTTCCAGCAACAGCGGCCCATTTAGCATGTTGTTTCAAGAGAGTCCTTTCTTGTGCAATTACAAATGTAATTTAACTTCATCCAGAGAGACATTGCTGAAAACCTACAGCCAAAAAACAGGATGTAATCGAGTCTTTGATCCTTCCAGTTTGGGGGCAAATGTAATCCCCTCTAAATGAAATAAAAAGCAAACAGTGAAGTTCATTTAGCGCAGCAGTAAAGTCCCCACAGGAAAACAGGAGGCAAGACACTCGAGAAGAGAAACGACTTACTGACAATGAGAAACAGCAGACGCTAAAAAAGTCACTGTTTGTCTTGCCATTACTAGCGCAGGTCATAAATTTCCCCGTTCTGCCCGATTCATATGTGTTTACATATTTTTACACAAGGAGTTGACCCAGACAGTTTAACTTGTGCTTTACGCTTAAATAGTTGTAAGTGACTTGTCTTTACTTCAAGTCTAATGACTTTTTTTAATCATTTCCCTGTAGTTCAGTCAGTTCATAGCATCAAAGGCTGTGGGTTAGTTTCCCGGGATATTTATGAAATTGTTTTGATGTTTTGAAACTACTGCAGTGTTAGTTACTGTATAAAACTGGATACGTACCGTATTTTTCAGACCTAAAGGCACACTTCAAATCTTTATATATTGTTCAGAAATCAACCTTGCCTTATACTGTGTATAAGGTGTATGTATGAAGTTGTGCTTGATGACAGATTTTGTCTCTAAAATCTGAATCAAAATGTTTTAGTTCGAGCATTAGAGTGAGTTATGGCACGCCAATTTATCATTTAAACCTCTGCGGCTAATATAAACAAGTTTTTACTCGTCACCTTTTTAGACATTATGGCAAACACAAAAGAAGTGATGCTGCAAAATGTGGATTTAATTGCTGTGGAGTTAATTTATATTAAATGTTATTTTGGCGTGCCATAGTTTTGTTACAGCAAAACAATGTTGAGAGTTATTGGGAGTGAGTTTAGAAAGGTTTGTATTTGCAAGTTTTGTTTTGGCTCATGTGTTACATGATCGTAAATGTACATATCAGATTATTTGTGATTATTGGTTTGTTTGTTTTTTGCCTCAGAGAAGTCTTGTGTAAAAAAAAAAATGTTGGTAATTAGACATTTATTGCATTTAAATGTTAATGAATCCCTTATATCCACGTGTGTTTTATAGTAGGAAAAATACACATTTAAATACATGTAAAAGTAACTGATACTTGTCAAACACACGAGATTTGTGAGAACTCTTATAGACTACATTTTAATTTCTTTGCTTAGTCACTCTCATTTGCTACAAAAGAAAAGGTTGGGTCTTGTTGGATACTTGAAATAATCTCATGACACCTGTGATATCTTTATATGCATCAGGAGCTGTTTTATGAGGACCGTCACTACCACGAACACTGCTTCCGCTGTTTCCGCTGCGACCGCTCGCTGGCAGACGAGCCCTTCACTAGCCAAGACGACGCTCTTCTCTGCAATGACTGCTACTGCAACGAGTTCTCTTCCAAATGTGTGGCCTGCGATAAAACCGTCATGCCTGGTATGATTCCAAACCCTATCAGTCGTAACCTGACATTTCCTGTTCAGACTGGTCTCCGGTATGCCCAACCTTGTTCATTCACAAACTGGCATTGGCTCTGAGTCTTGTTGTGCAAGTCTTCGCTCAAGTAATTGCTTCTTATAACTGCAGATATGCAGGTAGTGTAAAATTTACACACGTGGGAGAAAAACTACAAGTTGCTCCGTTTTGCCAGGGCAAATCAAAAGGACCTGAAGCCAAGACTGTTGAGCGGTGAAGACCAGGTTAGATGTTAAAAAATAATTGCCAGTCTGGCTGGCTTGCTGTCTCTCAGCCAAATCATTGTGGATGGCTGCTTTCCAAACCTCCGATGATAGGAGGAGATAAGCCAGTAAACTATTCCAGAGAGTCAGATTCAATCTGAAAAGTAGGTAACAGTTCCAAATGATTTTTAGAGCAAAATACCGGGCTTTTTAAGGTGATATTATGGACAAGATCCATACTTTTAGTTGATATTTTGTGTTAAAACCAAATCAAAAACCTAGTTTTCCTAGAATAAAATATAACAAATGCTGTTGAGAGTACAGATCAATGTAAATTAATGTGAGAGGCAAAAATCAGTTCGATTATTAAACAAAATGTATGCCAATTTTTTGAGAATGAACAGTGTACTATAATTATTATTGTAATGGATTTATAAAAATGTGTTTTATTATTTTATGTTACAAATATTTGTTAATAGCATGTTAGAAAACGCGAAAATAAGCACCCCCTATTTTCAAAATTTCGAAACTTAAAAACTTGAAGGGTGCTTATAATCGCCGATTTAAAAAATGTGCGTATTTTAAGGCGCTCATTTTTCGATATTTCAAGTCCGGAGTGTAATGACTGCGCGAATGCAGCGGGCTCAGCCACGACAGGCTTGCCGTTCTTAAAAGGAGCAATCACAAATAAATGGAAACCTGTAGTCTTTCCTTTTATTATTTATTATCAATTTTCAGTACAAAAGCGTTAAAGTGAACGATGAAGGAGGAACACGCGTAGATCTTTCAGATGGCCAGATAAAAACGTTTTATCTTGACACTGGCGAATTAAAACGTTCGTCCTTCCTAATACTTTTTATCAATTGAATTATTTTTTATCCAAAGTGAATGGTGCGAACGAGAACCATGCATAGATGTTTCAGGTGCCGTGTTTTAAACTTGACACCTGCGAATAAAAAAAATGAAAGCGCGGATGAGGGGGCGTGACGTCACGTTTCAGGCGCTCCAAAACGGAAAAATGCGCGCGCCTGCTCACCCGAGCAGCACGTTTATGTGCAACAAAAGCGATCGATTTATTAAACAAGTGATTTTGCGAGGCTGTGAAGCTTCGCAGACCAAATGATTTAAAATGATAAGCCACAAACTCACCAGCGCTACAGAATCCATTGCTTCAGTCAAGCGCAGCTCTTGCTGTTTATATTGAAACCGTTGCACCATAAGAATGAATGTTTTGTTCCCATCTATATGCTTAATAACATACATTTGAACACATTTGGATTCCAAGAAAACGCACAAACCTGTTTTGATTTCGTTCGTATTTTTACTAACCTTTCCAACATTATTTCAGTGACAAAGTATGATGAAAACCTACGACATCTACCGGTAACTACTAGTATTACTTAATACATCGCAACGTAAGCGTCCTGAAGCGCGATTGCCAAAACCTGAGAGTGCGGGGGAGTAGAAGCACGTACCGAAAATCGTACCGAAAATCGTACCGAAGCACGGGTCGAGCAGTGTGAGCACACCCTAAGATCCACTGGTAGATTGTGTCCAAGTTTGGCTTCTTGATATTGCCAGCTTTTGTCATCTCGTGATTAGCTCCGGCCATCCAGTTGTTGTAAAACCAACGCAGATGGTCTTTAAACGGCTTGTTTATTGACACATCCAATGGTTGAAGCATCTTTGTTAACCCTCCGGGTATGATGACCAGATTGGTTTGAGTTAAAAGTCCCATAATAATAATAATTAAAGAAAAATTGTAATTTTTTTTTTATGATTGAAAAATCAGGGGGGGTGCTTATA
>CM051501.1:12165510-12198008 GCA_028031935.1 Paedocypris micromegethes | reverse complement strand
TGTGTGTGTACATGATATGATATGCATGAAATCGTCCAAAATGCCTGGGTGCGCAGAAGCATCAAGAAGTCTTTCCCTTGGACTAAAGGACTTGAACTAAAAGAAAAAAAACCTCCACGGACTCAGATTTGACCCTACAGAACAAGTTTGTCTTGATTTACGCCACTGCTTCCAACGATTGATTTAGATGTAGATTAGCCCAGCGTAAGACCTTTTTTATGAAGCTAACCATGTTCATTGGCTAATCTGAAGTAAAATGTATGCTTAGAGCTTTACATGTTCAATTGGTTTAGTTTTTAAGTTACAGTAAGAATTAACCCATTTAATAGACCCTCAATGTCAAGTACCTGTCGGTCCGGCATCAGAACCCACAAGTCCAACTCTATGACCACTAGGCTACAACAGTCTATGTTGAAAACAGAATATTGCTGCTGTAATATAAGAGTGTCGGTTGAATGTTTAGGAAAATATATAAGACTAGATTAAGAAATAAAGTAATTTTCCATGTGGTTTTATTTTAGGTAGCAGTCCATAATGGTTTCTCACTTGAGCTTCTTCTGCTTCAACTGTCATACTTTGCACAGACCGTGATGAGTTTTTAGCATGAGTGAAGCTGCTTAGATGAAACTTGATACTTCTTCTGAATGTCTTTGGATTTTCAAGAGATTATGACCCTTATCTTTTGCTCAGTGTGTAAAGCTTTAGTGATTTTTGCGGTGGGCCTCTTGCAGAAGGTCTTGATCTCAGTAACGCGTGAACGCTGCTTGGCTTACAGATGCCGGCCTTTAGCCTCTGAATTATTTGATCAATGTTAAGAGTTGCAGTGTTATTTGTCACCAGTGTTGTGCAAGTTACTTCAAATTTGTAATTTATTACATATTACTTATTACTGTTTGAAAAAAGTAATAAGTTACATTACAATATTACTGTCTCATAAATGTAATATATTACATTACTTTTGTATTACTTTTAAGTTACTTTCACCAAGTAGAAATTAACTAAACAATTAACCTAAAATAACAAAGTGTACCTTTTACTTGTACAGTAGTTTGTTACATTCAGTAGAAGGCATAGTTATGTAGCCTAATGACTGTGGCCTATCCAAGCTACAATATACATAGTCTATAATTTTAGAGTGACCATATATTTTGAAAAGAGGAAAACCGGCACAGCCTCAACAAATTTTAGACAGGCTTCTCGGAGGTTGATGAACATGCTTTAATATGCATTAAAAAAAGTAAAAACTTAAATATGTAACAATTTTAGTCTGACTTTTTTCATAATAAATTAAAAATATGAAATAAAGTTCTTTATATCAACTCTTTTGTTTGAAAATCCAGCTTCAACAATATATCTAATAATATCTATAATGTCTCTATTAGTGAACAATATTAGTGGGCAGTCGTCATTAAAACGTTAATAATATAGTATACATACTATACATTAAAGTTAAAATGGATTAGTTCATTTTCCGTTCTCAAATAATTTAAGCACAGGTGGCGAACCTACATACGCATGTAATGGTCGTTTGAAAAAGATGAAAAACCGGACATTTTCGTGAATTTATAAAATCTGACCGGATATCTGGGGAAAAGACGCTTGGCAACACTAATAATTAACATTAATACGTGTTAAAAGTATGGTAGAAATAAAGCGATTTTCCTACAATGTCTGTGAATAACTTGGGTATATTTGATATCAGACACAACAAGACTATGTAAACTTCAGTGCGTTTTATTCATTTTGAATGACTTTGAATGACACAATACTGTCCTGCTTTCTGGCCATAAAGTGCAGACGACATTGTCGTTGCTGTTTTCTTTCTCTTGAGGTCGAGCGGTCTAATGGCACCTCGAGCTCAGAGCCAATAGCTGTGTGAAACCTTCTCACACATCTTAAACAAAGTATAGCTTAACATCACATTTTTTCAGAAGAAAACTGCATTTTCAGTTAAGTTTTAGTCCTAAAATTAGTTAAGTTTGGCGAGTTGCTTTAGGAAGCGCTGCACTAAAATTGTTGCTCTGAGCAGAATCTGAACAACAATACATCAGTTTGTTTTCAAGGCGTCTTCCTTTTCTTTTCTCACAGGCAGCAGGAAGCTGGAGTATGCTGGCTCCACATGGCATGAGGCCTGTTTTATTTGCAACAGCTGTCAACAGCCAATCGGCTCCAAGTCTTTTATTCCAGACAAAGATGACCACTACTGTGTCCCCTGCTATGAAAACAAGTTTGCTCCACGCTGTACCCGATGCAAACAGGTCAGAGGTCACCCATGTGCACACACACACATTCATCCACAAAATGCTGTATTCTGACCTCATCTCTGCTTCCTGTTGCATATCTGACGCAGTCACAGATGAACTCTGCCTGTCCGTTTCACATCCTCTTAAGTCAGATCGACATCCGTTTAGATACAACTGCATCCAATGACAATGACTGAAGATGTTGATAATGTCAGGGATTGTCGGACAGACCCGATTATGGTGTGGCTTTTTTTTAGCAAAAACAAAAAAAACCACGAGGCAAAAAGAAAAAAATTCACTAAGTAAACACTTCCCAATATAGCAAAATGAAATTGACAGAACGGTTGAACCGTTGCAATAAAATTAATACTGGACTTGACAAGGCAAGACAAGGTTACCTGGCATACAAACACCACAAACCAACAGAGAACCAAAGCAATAAATCAACATCTATGAGAAGAATTTAAATAAACGAATAAACAATTATAGTGCAAAAGGTGGATAACGCCAAAACAGGTGCAGCCAACAAAACTGATAATTAACTACTAGTGGACACCCACACTAAGCACTCAAAACATTAAGGTAAAATTGAAACAGAAGAATTCTTATTTTGGGCACTGTCAAAATACTAGTGCCCATTGCAAGGCAGAGACGGGAAACCAAAATTGTTACTATATGAATAGAAAACAACCAGGACAATTGGCAGGTTGTCAAAAATAATTCAGCTTTGTGAGAGCGGCGTCAAGTTGAAAATATGGGAAGTGAAAATTTAAAATTCACTTTGTCAGAGATTAGGCCGATTCTGGAGGTTCTGTCCACGGTCATGCCTGTAAGCTGTACACCTGTACGTTTCATGAATTGAGACAGTCAATGAGAATTAAAAGAACCTGTTTTGAACCCCCTTTCTGTCCGTGTTGAACTCAGGTTTTGGCTAAAGGTGGGGTGACCTACAGAGATGAGCCATGGCACAAGGAGTGTTTTGTTTGCACAAGCTGCAAAGTTCAACTAGCTGGCCAGCACTTTACCTCCCGTGACGAGAGCCCGTACTGCATCAAATGTTTTGGCAACCTGTACGCCAAGAAGTGTGAAGCCTGCAACAAGCCCATCACAGGTGAAGCCAAAAAACATCAAGTCTCCTTCAGTCATATTGAGAGAATCGTCAACAAGGAAAATAACATATTGTGTTTTTAAGGCTTCGGAGGAGGCAAGTACATCTCGTTTGAAGACCGGCAATGGCATCAACCCTGCTTTACCTGCTCTCGATGCTCCATGTCCCTTGTGGGCGCCGGTTTCTTCCCAGAGCAAGATGAGGTCCTCTGTAGCAAATGCAACAGCAACCTATAGAACAAGACCGTAGATTTAGGGCCTGTTTCCACCAAGGCTTTTTGCCTTCATATTCTATGGCATTCTTTGTGCTCATGCTTGGCAAAAAGCAGAGTGACGTGCAAATCCACTGACCGACACAAGGTGGCGAGACTTTACACTTGTTACTCGCTTGCTTTGAATCGAAATCTTTTATAAGAATTTTTAACTCCTTCATAACAGGTCACGTTCGTCATCACTGACTTTTAGCATAAAGCTCTCTCTACAAGGCGGATTTTATTATTACGTGAGCATTTTAAGACCAGCTAAAACAAGTACTGACCTCATTGCTTGGACACATTTTTTGCACTGGTTCTAGATTGAAAAAAAATACAATGTTTTTGCTCCTCATTATTTTGCGCATTGGTGTTAATGGTGAATTACGAAGTCCGAGTGGTGGGCAGTAAATGTCCATTTTTATACTGCTGTGTCTAAAATTAACCATAACCCAACCATAACCCTATTAAAGATATTGTTTCAGGACCATAGACCACCAAAACATTACAAATAAAAGCTTCTCCAGCATGAGCACAGATTACCTATTGTATGTGAAGCTCAAAAGCACATTGAAATGTGTTGTCCTCGTAATAGGTTCAGTTTAAAACACATCCAGAATCAGTACTTCACACATGAAGCAGGGATAAAAATAGAATTGCTTTCTACTTATTAATTTCTATTTTTCCTGGCCAGCCAGATCTGTCATTAAGGCTGGTAGGAGTCATTAATAAGGGGATGTAGTCTGTGTTCACAGCCCGTGAAAGAACTTAAACAGATTCCTTCATAAACACCACTGGGTCAAAAGGTTTGGTGTTCTGCTGAAGTGCCTGAAAGCCCATTTAGAACAGTTCCAAACACTCTGGGCCAAGCAAAGAGCCACACAACGATGGATAAACGACCAATAGCTTAGCATTAGCCTGAACGCAAACATCGCAATAAAAGGTGCAGAATGAAAATGTAATAATTTCATCGTTTCACACATTGTCAAAATGCTTTTGTGAAGTTTTCTACCTTCAATTCTGTAAGTACATTGTCAATTTCAAATTCGGATTTTGTCAATCTTTTATGAAACAAGTTCAACAAGTGGGGCGGCACGGTGGCGCAGTGGTTAGCGCTGCTGCCTCACAGCAAGATGGTTCCGTTTGACACTTGAGGTGTGAGTTCAAGGCCGGCCGGGGCCGTTCTGTGTGGAGTTTGCATGTTCTCCCCGTGCTTGCGTGGGTTTCCTCCGGGTTCTCCGGTTTCCTCCCACAGTCCAAAAACATGCGCTTCAGGCTAATTGGAATTGGAAAATTGACCACATAGGTATGAGTGAGTGTGTGAATGTGTTTGTCTGTGTGTCCCGCTCTGCGAATGGTTGGCCACCAATCCAGAGTGTGTACCCCGCCTCAACAAGTGCATTGTGATTTACAAATTCGCATTATTACAAAATGCAATTTTGAATTTTTATAAAGTAAAGTAATGTAGTGAGTGCCAAAGTTTTACCAAATCGCTTTACCAAAAATTTTTACTAAATGCAAAAATATTTATAAAGAAATTTTGCGAGTGCATTGTCGGATTTTACGAAGTTACATTTTTCTAAAACATTGATTTGAGTGCATTGCCCATGACAGCAAAAAGCTACTAAACCAAATACTAAATGCAAAGCCGAGACCAGCCGGCTAAAGTGGGAATATGAAGAGTGAAATACACACAGGTGGAAAACAGACCTGCATTTGCACTATGGTTTATTTATACTGTAGAAGCACAAATAGAAGTGTGGATAACACTGTATATACACTAACTATGCTCATACACTAATACAGCAACGATTTAATTTCCGTTTTTAACTTTTGGGCAGAAAATCAATATTTTTGAAAAAAACGTTTTTTCAAGAATGTAATTCTTGAAGTTGTATCAAATCAACAGGTCACAAGGTTTTATTTTTTACACCAAAGTGAAAAATAGAATGCTTCTCATCTATGAAAATGTGTGTGTGTGTACATTATACGGAAGTTAATACGGAAAAAAATTAACTTAACTCTTGTAACTCTTAACTTGTAACAATTTAAAACAAAATGTTCTTTTGTGCTTACAAAACGTGTGCACAAAAAGGTCAGTTATGTTAGTTGTTTTTTGTTTCCATACAAAATGTAAACATGGATGTGTACGCACACACATACATACACCCTCGGGCCATTGAAGTAAGAGTATGAACTAATGTGCATTTTCAGATACATTGAAAAGCTTGTATAAGCGTATTTTTGCTTTGTATTTGCATTGATTGTGGATCATGTTTTACAAAAGAATGTATTCATTTTCTTTTCGAGAATTACATTTTGCTAAAGCACCAAAAAGCTATTCTGGTTAAATAAAACAAACTGCTGACTGCACCGGTTTGCTGTTTCACTGAATAAGTTCAACTACCCAGAAACCCTCACGACACGCCAAGATGCTCCAACTTCTCCAGACCTCTAAGCTTGTAGTTTACAGGCAAATGTGCAGCGTGTGCCGTTTCTTCATCATGATGAGGAACTATCAACAAATGTGTGGCCAACTGGGCTTCCTCTAAAGACTGGTGAAGGTCTTCCTCCCCTCCTCTTTTCCAGCGTTTTCACCAAAGAAGGAAATGGAAAAGCAGGGTGGGGGAGGATGGAAGTCAGGAGAGCGTGTGGGAGAGACAACGACAAAAAAAATGACTACGACAGAGGCAAGAAGGAGGGAAGATTGAAACATTTGGAGCTGATCCATGGCACTTCCACTGGGATTCGGTTACATACGTACACACAAGAGGTTTATGGGAAAAAAAGCGAGGGCTAGTGAAGCAACGGAGGAGGGTTGTAAGATCACATGAGCAGTGGATGAATCATTACTTAGAAAAGCCTGTGGGAAAACTGGACACTGAGAAGAAGAAACTCAGTCAACTGAAGGGACTTCTGAATGTAATTACTTCCAATGCGATAAAGCAATCGAATGTGGAGGTACCATATAGCAAATAATTTTATTTTTTAATATTATATTTTTTCTATTTTAATTTGCTACAGAAATGACTGAAAACATGAAGAGAAGAAAACCTTTATTTGTCTCATTAAAGAGAAATTGACATTTTTCATTGAATCATTTACATGATACATTCCATCTGTCAATTTTATAAACTACTTTTCCATTTCTGGGTCACGGCGAGCTGCAGCCAATTCCAGAAGCTGAAGGGAGGACACGTTCTAGAATGGTGGTCAACCAATCACAAAGCGATATACACAGACACATACACTTTCACACCTCTGGAAAAATGTCCAGACTCATACTTGTGCATATTTTAGACTGTGGAAGGAAACAGAGACCTGGAGGAAACCCACACCACTGTAATTGTACAATTCGCATTGAATAAAAGTTAATTGCAAAAATATTACTATTTATTTAAATACATCCTGTCTGTTAATTAAGTCATATCCCAAAATTATTCTAAAATAATATGATGATCAAAATATGTATAATTCCACTCAGTGCAAAAATATGTTAAAATGTAAGTTACAAATAATAAATAACTTTTGGTGATGCTTTACAATTATTCATCGGGCAAACATTTACCCTATGTTTATTTGAAACAATAGAAATCGGCTTTGCCCCTGCTGGTAGACAATATAGCTACATTATCATTTTCCAAGAACAGCACTGAGAGTAATTTCAGGACACAAAGTGAAACAAATCTAAATGTCATTTCAGCAAACACAATTAGAGTTTTTCTTGGAATGGAAACGGTCACGCTTGTTTACTCTGGTGTTTGTTTGGAGAGCGTGAGACGATAAACCCAGCCCGAGGAACACTGTGATGTCACGGCACTTTATTCTCCAGCGACGTCTAAAAGCTGTTTACAGAGTGGTGAAATGTCGAACAAGGCTGGTGCTTTCTGAAAACACAAGCGAGAATATTTTACACGCGACTAGACGTGAATATTTTTCACGTAAAAACGATGAGTGGAGGCCGCAAGTTGCAGATAGAACTTCTCTGAACTATTCAGCATTTTCTTGTAAAATGTAATTGTTGTTAATTCTCAGATGAAATATAAAAAAAAACACATTTTAAAAGAAACATCAATGTTTCAATCTAGTATTTGTTATTATCAATAAAACAACAATAAAATGATTCTTGTGTCCCATAAAATGTATGCAATGACTCAAAAAAATATTGTTTCAGTATAGCAGCATATAATTGCAGGCGAATATAGACGAATCCTGCATGATTTAATAACAGACAGGACCATCACATGACGCCTGATCACAACGTCTGCATTTTTCTAATCAGATCAAACTGTTCATTCATCAGAAAGCTTTTGCTGTACACAGTTATGCTTCACAACCCAGTCGCTAATGCATTAAAAGCATTTAGCGCTAAAAAGCATTTAATCAGCTTTACTTTCAAGAAATCAGCAAATAAATCATGTCCAACTTTTCTTGGGAAACACAACCAAAGAAAAAAAAACATTCATGCCATGTCCTCAAAAAAAAAAAAAACCTGAGAGATTCTCAAAGTCGTGACTCAAGCCGATTAACCACATCAGTCCAGTACGGTCTCGGTTTCATCAATAGAGGAGCACTTAACTGATACTGTCATACATGAAGTCATGGTTGATATTCATCACTCACAGAAACAGCTGCTTTTTACAAGGTGACAAGTTTCTAAAGACGGCTGTCTAGACAAGCTTACACAATGATTAGCTTGGCTACAGATTGCGGATATATCTCAGCCAGATCTGAGCCAAATTTGGGCCACATCGGAACCAGATGTTATCTGTAAATCTTACAGTACCTGTTATACATTTTGATTGAGATTAGAGATGGAGTCAATCTCAGCATCTCTGTGCCTGGATGCGGTACACACCCTGGAAAGGCAGCTGGCCAATCACAAGGCAGGATACAATCATGGTCACATCTAGACAGAAAGGACCACATCAGGCTTCAGACTAAAAGAGTCATCAGTGAAGCCGACTACACCACCATGGCGCCTCTTAAAATTCTGGATTTTTCATCAGCTTTATTTAGGAATGAGCTATAAATTCAAATGATTTATTTGACACATTTTTTTCAGTCGATACAATCGACCCCAACAAATGTATAATCTATATGTTTGGTCATTTTGCACAAATGATATGGTAAACACCAGACAGATTTTTTGTGATCTATTGTCAGCACAAATAGCTTTTTATATGCAATTTCAAAGTGAAAGAAACCCAACTGCGAATATAATAGATAGTATTAGTTCCATAATTTCCTAACAAGCTATAAATTGAAGTAAAGCTAAAGCAAAACCGTAAAAAAAAAGTTTGACCTCTGGCTGGTTCCTCTGAAACGTGGCACTTTTCACGTGAAGCAGAGGAGCCGTGTAAACCAAGGCGCCGCATTCCAAGGGTTTACTCGTAATCCCAGAGAAGCTTGTCACCGGCCTGTCAGCGATGGGTCGAGAGCAGGACGCAGTGCTCTGGCTGCTATGAACACGTCTGCGCATTCGACATTGTCTAAGGAAGTAAATGAAGTGCATCAAGCAGCATTTCATTGCTTATGAACTGAGAGAAAAACACTACGGCTGCAAAAAGATTCTAATAGATATGATAGTATTGGCACAACAAATCGTTTGCATCCCATCAATATTAGTCCAGATCAAAAGAACAGTGCTTGTAGTGGGTATTTCTGTCATGGACGACATCTCTGAGGTGTGTTCTAGCAAACAGTCAGACGTACGTATATCCGCCGCTGACATTTACAGGAAACCTCATGGCTCTTGATCGCTGTCAACACATTTCTGATCCGTCACGTTGACAAAGGTGATGAGAAATTGTGTAGTTGAATAGCAAAGCACAAAGTCATCAGTCCTAGTCTGTAAGTGACACCCTTGGGCTTGGCTTTTACCAAAATACATCCTTTCTTTCTGCCTTCGCTGTCTTTACTTCTCTCGAGTTCTGAGTTCAGGACTTTTTCAGCACTTCACTTTTCGCGCACACACATTAATGTGGGCAATGGGACTTTAAATGTAATAAAATAGACCATGAACCTATTTACGCAGAGTTTTCTTAAAGGTAAAAACACTGTGGCAGAAATGGCCTGAAACAGACATTTTTATTGTTTAAAAAACTGATCCAGAGTTTAACATTACTGTTGGAAAACTGTGAATTATTATATGGAGATAATCTGTAATGATAATTGATTACAGTAATTGAATTGTGGTTTTCCCTGATGTTTAATTATAAAGTGCACTTTAACTTTTATTAATACATCAATGTACTTATGTTTATTGCTATTTGCCTAAAATGTAGGCCAGTAAATCAAATTCAAAAACTTTTTGGAATTGAATTCGCGGTTGCATTTGAAGCTTCTACGTTAACATTGTACATTGTTTTTCTTTTATTTATATATTTATGGTAATACCTGCAAAATAGAGGGGAAAAAGCGGACTCAGACCAAATTCAATGCCTTGTTGTCACTTGCAACTTGGCCAATAAAGTTTATTCTGATTCTGATTCTGATTCGATAGGTCATGTCGCCCTCTAGTGGACAAAATAACACGTCCACTCAACATCAGGGTGGGCAAACTTTTTGATTCGCGAATCGCGGGCCACAATTGGCCAGAGCAGATTGATGGAGTGTTTTGGGCAACCTCCCCCCCTGGAGAAAAAACACTCATCTTGGGATATGGAAGAAATATATGATTTAATTCCAAACGAAAATGAAGAAAATTTAAAACAAAATATGACTTTGGAAAAAAAAAATTTCTGACTTTTATTACATTTTTACAAGCTTGGCGGGCCAGATTAAAACGTTTAGCATACCACATGTGGCACTCGGGCCTTTAGTTTGCCCATGCCACCGTGTAAACAACTTTTCAAATGTCCTGTACATTCGACTCTAAATGTCCACTAAAAATTCACTGTTTACGAATCTAATTTAACCGCACGGCACTAAAACGTCAAATAAACGCTCTGCCTAAAGCACTAAAAACAGCACAGAATATACAATATAGAAAGAAAAATATTCTGAACAAGACAAACTTCCACGTCCACGTGGCATCAAAGAAATAATGACGCTTATACCTTCTATACATATATACATAACTTCACGTCGTGTACTTTACAGACTTAACCGACCAACATGAAGAGTCCCACACACTCACCTTATACAGATTGTTGTTGTGATGATCGACGTTGTTAGTATACATTAGACATTTCAGTTATCTATCCTGAGTTCGTGTGCTGATAGCGCCATCAGGCGAACTGAAATGCAAAAGACACGGATTTTTATAAAGTTAATACGCACACAACACACATACTATGTAGTCTAAAATAAAAATGTAAAAAGAAATGTACGTGATTTTTAATATCTAATGGATGATTCAACATGATTGGTCAATAAAGATAGCTAAACTAAATATAAACAGCCGTCAATAACGCAATAAAAGTGTAACAGAGTGCTGTATCCTTCCTCAATAATCATCTACCGTCATTGTGTGCATTATTCTCCAAGATAACTTGACTACTGTTCAGGGTGTAGTTCTGTCACTAACCTTGGTGGCAGTGTTTCTAGTCGGGTGTTCTGTGGGACTAATAAACGGGAGTCTTCGACCAAAGACTATATGTCTATATAGTTGTTCTTGCCATTCTGTGATCCTCGGGGCCGTGTGGTGTATGGGGCACGGGGGTCTTCACTCTAGTCCTGTAACGGCAGCATTCCGCTGCGTTATAAAACCAAGACAAATGCATTATAATTATAATTATTTCTGCATATAGTTTATTGTCTCCCTGTGACATACAAGAAACTTAATAAGAAGTCCAACCATGTTTGTCATATATCACAACGCCCCTCACAACTCTCTAAAAAAAGCGCTCAAGTTGAAAAGCAAACAAACTGACTGAATATCTGACGTCCTGATTAGTTTTTTTTAAATGGTTTCAATTGAGAAATGTTGATGCATACAATAAAAAAGCACATAGGACGTGAATCGTGTTCTCCTTTGGTTTATTTCCTTCTCACCCCACTAGAGAGGTTTAGTTTTCCTAGCCACTGTCGCAATCTAGCTTGCTCTTATGGTCATAGCCCATAGTCTGAACACCGATGAACAAATTACATTTTTTTTCTGTTTTTGAATTGACTCTTTTTCTTTTCCTAATTCTGAACACAGATGAACAATGGACATTTTTTTAGAGACTTGTTTTTTTCCTAATTCTTTTCGTTTCTCTGGGACTGAGAAAAGCGCTATATTAATGAACAAGAACTTGAACTTGAACTTGAATCAAAGTCTCCAGTGGGTGGAAGCAGATGTTCTTGAAGTTCCCAAGCAAGTCAAGCACAGTTCTTGGCTCCAGCAAATCCATCCTCACACGCACAGGAGTTTAATAAACTGTCCGCACCTGCTGAGCGAGGGCTGGTTTCATCATGGCTAGCCTTTATTTTTGTAATATAATTGATGTGCCACAAATACGACTTTGAAAAAAGATTTGTGAGGCCCAGGATAATCATGGAAAATCTATTTGAAATGGAAAAATAGTTTTATCCCGAATGAATGACATTTGTTGCAAATTTGCAATTTCACCTACCTGATTCTGAAAAGGCCTTTAGGTTCGTGTCAGTCTCCTGCACCCAATCAAAGCGCATTACCGGTAGACACGAGCAGCACCACGCTAGCATATAAATCCTGCCACACACACACTCCATCACGCTATGTTTCAGAGGCACTCCTTCAGAAACATCCCTTCTTGGCCCCTGTTTTTCCTCCTCTCAGATCTTGATCCATTCGAGAGGCTGTTGTGCTTCAGAAAAACACTGCATCGTGCAGCCTTTTTCTCTCTGGGGAAGCCCTGAGTTCATGTGAGGAGAGCTGGGTTTAGTTATGCAGGAAAAGACTGAATCTGGGTAATTGGTAATTACAGTGGAAGATCGCTGGCTTCTAAGCAGGGAGCGTGTGACTCGGAGGAGCCGGTGGCCTTGTTTGCCCTGGACAAGTCCTTGACCTCAAATCGTGACTCGGCAAAAATAACCAGCAATCGTGAGGTGAAAAAAACAACTTTCAAGTTGCCAACATTGAGAAGCAGAAACAAGTTGCTTTATTTACGATGTTGTTGTATTTGTCGTGAAAGCACTGAAATGGACAGGAGCAGCAGTGAAGCGACAAAAGTCCATGGGGGAAGAGAAAAGATGGGAGAGGGTGAACGAGAGGGAGAGCGCCGTCCCACGGAGCCGGAGCAAGAATTTATGGTCAGGAAGGGGGATGAAAGTCTAATTTACGGTTGATTTTCTGCCCTCCCATCTGTAATGAGAAACGGCTGTTGCGTTTGGAGGGTGTTGTCCTGGCCTTCTGCTTGTCCCATTGGCAATGACACATCATTAGTTTTTATTTCTATCGCAAATTTTACGGCCTTCACTCAGGCAGTGGCCACCACTGCTTTGCAAGCTGAAGCAGGATTGATGTGTGAAGCTCGCACAAGCCACCATTACTAAGACTGGAGGTGTCTGAAAATTTCATCTAGGTGCATGTCTACTATGAGAGACGTAGTCAAAAAAAAATCTAGAAATCACATTGTATGATTTTTAATATTTATAATATTTGTAATATTTTTTGTACGTCACCGCTGCAAATTTGAACAGCTGTCTACCGGTTAGACTTAGCAGCAACATTAAAAAGGAATTTTTAATGGTTTTGTGTAAATAATTTGGATTTTTGACTGACTGAAAACCTGGAAAATAGACTGACTTTAGCGCCAAAAATGTAACATCGAAACACCCAAAATTAAATTCGACACTCAAAACTCAACAGCAAAAACATCCAAAATGTAACACCTACAATTCAACACCAGAAGAAAAACAAATAAATAAATAAATCGCCAGGCAGAAGAGGGGCAGTCAAACACACTAGTGTCCACTCACATCTGGGCATCTCCACCATACACACACATGTAATGTAAGTGAACAGTGGAAGGAATCGAGTTGTGTTTTCAACAATTTAAGCACATTTTAGTCTGAAAAGAGTGGAAAGCATTTGTATTCACGGTCTGCCAATGACTTTTTAGAAGAATCTTTTGCCTCAATGACATCAAATTGAACATAGAGACTGGGAGACATAAATATATCAATTTGGATAAAAACCTTGGACATGTAGAGACTGAAACAGCTATAACATTTTCCATCTGTTCGATGAAGCTTCATCACAACTTTACAGTTCACATTTCTAGTGAGTTCCATATTCTTCAACATTGTTCACTATGTTTTTATTAGACTAGACCCACAAAAGCTTTATTAAACAAAGTTGCTAACTCGTTAACTTGTCAGTTTTGAAGGCAATTTATTGCATTGAGTTTTAATTACATGTACAACACATACAATAGTATTTTAATAGAACATAGATTTCAATTTTTAAAAAGGGCTTTCAAAACCTTTTTTCTAATTAATGATGTAAACAATAAAAAAATGCATGATGACGCGGAGACGTACACACACACACACACACACACACACTAAACCATGCATCAAACTAGTTATACAAATAAAATGCATCTTTTCTTTAGGTAACTTTCATCTTTATAGAAATAAACATTATTAAGAATACTGCATTGAGAAAATCTGTCATAATTGTCAGAATGTCATAATTTTCAGGTGCACAGGAATACCAAATGAGAAAAAAACCAACTGAATCTATCTTAATTCTCCCCTAAATTATATATTGGCCATAAAATAAACCTCTATGAAGAAAGTAGATAGACGTGTGTGGAGTCTGTTAGAAGAAGTCATGTCCTGGCTTCTTGTAGACAGTCAAATGTAGCATTCTGTTCTCTGTCCTTCATTTTGTGACATAAAAGTGCACAGATTCAAATACACAATCTTCCACACACATAAGACACTGTACATTCCTCATATTATTGCGGCATTCTGTGCTTGAGAAAAACAGTCTTTATCCCTATTTAAATCTTTTTTTAATTACAAGCTTTTCTGCCAGTTATTATAGAAAATAATAATAATAAGTGCATTTGTCGTCATGTATAAAATTACAATTTCCGTGGTCGATGTTGAATACCGGTAGTCTTTTTTTTTACAAAAAAAAAAAAAATAGGAGAGAAAAAGAAAAAAAAAATCATCAACAACGATTGGCTTTTCCAACATTCTCTTGCAAACCACATTTTTACTTCCAGTGCCTTCTTTTGTTATAAACAACAGAAAAACATTACATATAAAAAAGCACTATAAACATGTTTTTTCACTCTGGGTCTGTTTAAGAAAAACTTGCAGACGGACTCCAGACTGTTTGCTACCTGTCACGAACCCAAGGCGATCCAAGTTTTGGGGAAAAGAATGTGATTACAG
Organism: Paedocypris micromegethes; assembly: GCA_028031935.1. Classification (NCBI taxonomy): domain Eukaryota; kingdom Metazoa; phylum Chordata; class Actinopteri; order Cypriniformes; genus Paedocypris; species Paedocypris micromegethes. Next base: position 12,183,088 of record CM051501.1, on the reverse strand, counting down.
CTGGATTAGATGAACCACCAGAGATTCTGGATAGTAGATGTTGCTAAAGCGATGCAAAGAGGGTGGGCTTCATTTGCAGTGCCATCAATAGCTTGGAAAGCTTTTGATTGGTGTAAATAGGGACATATGGAACCTTTCCCCAACCAAACACAAATGGCGTTTCCGGCAGGATGGCTTACGAAGACAGATGTCTTTCAAAAGCATGCCAATATCCAACTCTGGTCACTTAGAGCATCCATCCTTTCCTCCAGTTCTCACTGAGCGTTTCATGCTTAGCAGCATCTTGCGATTGCAAAATCTGAAAAAAATCTGATACAGTCTCAATCACTGCACTCGGTTCTAAGACTGGTTTAGGTCACAGTGCTGGCTGTACTGGTGGGAAATGTGGTGGTTCTGATTTGGTGCTTCTTTTTCCTGTTTCCTGCTCGGCTTCCCTCTTTGAATTTGAATTCCCTTCTTCGGTTTTTGTCATTTTTTTCACCACGGTTCCTCCTATTTGTTCCTGAAAAACAACAACGATTATAAAATTATTTTAATACAACCACATTTTAAAACATTATTTTTAAATGTATGTGTGCGTGTGTGCGTGTGTGCGTGTGTGCATGTGCATGTTTTATATATATATATATATATATATATATATATATATATATATATATATATATATATATATAAAACAGTATTATTACAGTATATAAATATTAGTCTTTGGATGTAAAGCAAAATAATACATTAACATAACTATTCATCATTAATAAATAATTATAATAACCACTATTACTATTATTTTTACTCACTAAAGTTTGCATTGTCTAATGATTATTTGTATTAAATTGCGTTAACTCTTTATATATAATATAACAAAGGATTGCACAGAGGATTATAATTATATAACCAGTGTATATATACAGTATTTACATATATATATTTATAAAAATTAAATATTTAATGTTATATAATGTTAATATTTATATGTTAAATTAAATATATGAATACAAACTTCTTTAATATGAATTACCACAATAAAACAATTGGTCTGGATGGTCAACTGCCTTTAGTGTTGGTCTGACATACTATGAGGAGCGCAGGCTGCTTCGTTTCCCATCAGCTACTATAAAGGGGAGTCTAGGGCCTCTGGACTGACGGATATTTGTTATGAAGTTGGTGTAGTGAGTCTCCACGTTCCCTGGAAACCAAAGTCAACACTCGTTTGGACCTGGAGAGCATTCACTCTGCGCTCGATAACAACAGCCACACACGGCTGCTCTGTGGCTCCTGAAGTTGGCTCTTATCATGAACGTATAACTCCACCACCAAGTGCTGTTGTTTTTGCAATTAATTGTAAGTAAAATCATTTGAATGCCTCATTTATGTATAATAAAGAAGTAGCTTAAAAATGAATATATATATAACATATATATTGATGCATTGTGCCTTATTTTACTTATTTCACAGGAAAAATAAAGATTTATTACCTTAATTGAATGGTATTGACGATTCGGTCACATTCTAACTTGTAGCCAAATCAATCTCAATTTTAAAACAATTAAAAATAATGAAAATATATATTTTTTTAAGAATAATTTTTGTTTAATAATAAAGAACTATATACTTTACAGTAATAATATGCGAGAAAGCATATTAGAAAGCTGTGTTTTTTCTTTCCATTTGCAATTTGATTATTTTCTTTTGATGTGATGTTTTTGTTTAAGTACAGACACTCAATAAATATAAAATTCTTATAATTTATACTAATTTGTTATCTAAAATAATAATTTTTAACTAATGTGACCTCTATTTGAATATAATTCTTTAGACACATTAATAATCGTTCTTCATAACATTTTAGCATATTCAGCATAACACAAATAATCCTGCGGGGGGAAAATGATCAATAAAATTACTCAGAACAAGAAAAATGAATTCCCTCATGCCATCCCTTTGCCCTAAAGTTGTATTTTTTTTTTTGCAAAAACTAATTTTATTGGCAAAACATTTGAAATCAAACCAATAAATGCTAATTAAAAAAAGATCTTCAGAAAAGTCCAACTAAGATGAACTATTGCTTATCAACGACCCAAACACTGACAGGCTGTCTGGATTAATGTCAGCACATCCAAACATCTCTGTGCTCGGCCAATCAGAGTCAATTACCCAGAAATCTCCCCAAATGCACAGAAACACAAAACCAAGCATTGGTCTTCAGAATGACCTTGGAGAAACACAAATACAGATGCCCACTTGTTTAGAGCTAAGATAATGCTTTTGCACCCCTGTCCTTTTACCATTAACACCAAAACAGGTTCTCAGCACTCCCGCCTCTTTCATTTCAGGAACCAAAAGACGAAAATGTTAGCTTTGATAACTGCGCCCAGGGAAGATCCATTCATTGATGACAGCAGTAATTGCAGCACTGCTCAATCCAACCTAAACACCATGGCCTGACAAAGGCAATCACACGTACAGCGCATTCGGTCTTCGTGCAAAGACATTTATTAAGCTGCAAAGGAAAAGAAAAAGCGCTTGGCAAAATCAACAGAACGCGTGAGATTTGCAGAGCAGTAAATCAGCCGTGTTATACAAGCGCTGCCCCCTTGTGATTTTTACAGCAGCCCGGCAGCCAATTCCATCAAATTTATTCACAGGCTCATTTACGTTGAGGTTCACAATGATGCAATGGGAGGAAAGTTAACATGGTGATGAAAATTGGTTCAATATCGGACAATTTTTTTATTTGTGCACATCTTATTTATATAATTTACTTCTCAGTTTAATGTGCACTTTTTAATCTGTCACTTATTTTTTTTTATGTAATTCTATAGTTTCTATCATATACGACACTGCAGCTGTTGCTTCATAGCAAGAGTGACAGGTTCAAAGCTTGTTCAAAGTGACATGTTCTCTATCTTATTTCTCTTTCTATCTTATTGTGGCGTGCGTTTCTTTGGGGTTGCCGGTTTCCTCCCACAATGTGCAGGTGAAGAGCCTGGAAAATGTCCCATAGATGTGAGTGAGAGTGTGAATGTGTCAATGTGTCCCTCTCTGTGATTGGTTGACCACTCCTGGGTGTGTCTCCCACCTTCAGGCTCAGAATTGCTGAGATTGTTTATTATTTTTTTATATTCATTAACTGTAATTAATTTATTTTAATAGCATTCATAACTATAGCATTAATAATTTTCCTAATTTTCATTATTCTTCCATTTTTTCCCGGAAAACTGAAACCAACTCGATGGGGGGGGGGAAATCAATAAAGTTCCTTGAATTGGAAAAAATCATTGTACTCTGTTACTTTGCTCTCATGAGTGGAGATTTTTTTTAATCTAGATAAGTCGCTGGAGCTGTAAGACATGGAGCGAAAACATGTTTTCACTTCAGCTAACTGATCATATCTTAACGTAGTTAAGACAGTTGTGATACCATGAGACTGAATTACAAACAAATGACTTTACATGTGTCCAAGCTTAGAAGTTTCCCCCTCTCAGAGAGCTTTCCGACAAGTGGACTTGCTGAGTTTTAAAATTGGCAAGGCGATATAGCACTTTTAAGGAGCAGTTTATAATATTTCACTGTTAATTATTCTTATGGACCCGGGGTGGAAATTCTTCCACAATACAGGCGTCATGCAGAGTAAATCTGCGAATCATTTCTCAAATGGCGCTGTCACACCTAGTGCAGTGAACACAGAGCCCAAGTCTCCCAAAGCTGTGCTCTTGTGATCCGACGAGGCTGTTCACGCAGATTAAAACATAATTTCCAGGAATACGAGGCTTTCCTCAACAACGTTTCCATGATGCTCTGAGGGGTTTTAAGTGAGCGACACTGAAACAATTCACCTTTCCTAACAGCATTGTCCCTGTAGCCCAATCAGCACAAAGTGATGCTAGCTACACCAAAGATTCTTGATTCTCCGGGACAGCAAGCCTGTATAAAATGATTTGATTTGAAATTTTGAAAGTTGTATAATAAAATAATCTGATATAATAAAAAGTGCTTTTGTTTACTTTTGTGGGTGAACTTGAAACCAATTTCCTCTGATTCCTTGCTGTGCGTTATTTGTATTTTATTATGTTTCGAGTTTCATTTTTGTTTTTTGCTAATGCTCTGATTTAATAAATATAGATATTCTTTTCTATATCTATATCTTATAGATTCCATTTCTTTTCCTGTCAATATTTATTAAGTATAGATGTAATATTCTTTTTTTTTCAGTGTCATCATTGTAGTAAATTTTGTAAACTTTTTGGGTGAAAAATAACAGGCTCTGGCGAATCCTTATTTTTTGAATTGCTAAAAATGTTCTAAAAGTGATAAGCTATGTATTTAAAAAAAAAAAAAAATCATTACAGGTAAAATATAACAAAATCGAAAAATCATTCATACAAACATTACTAAAGCAAGACGTATACTTATCATATTTATACCATATATAAGAAAGCAAATGTCATAATCAAGACATGTTTATTTTTTAAGAATTAAAGAGATGACTAGAATATGAATTCTTCGAATACAAAAACTTGATCTTAACTTTGGCCGGTTAAAGAATAACACAACATGTTGCCCAAATTCTTAATGCATGAAGCCTCGTTCAATTCGCTTCAGAAAATTGGATTTTTATTGAGCAGCGTGTTTCACTCATGTGCTGCCCGGAAACCCCCAAATCAAATATTTCTACTGAAACGCAGGTAACCATAGCTGCTTTTTCTGCTAAACAGATGGCATGATTGACTTTCTGATTGATTCAGATCAAGTGGACTTTATTTGTATTTATAGCTTTTGCGTTTCTTTCATGCCAACTTCTACATGAATGGTTTGCAGCCAACAGGTCCACTAACAGAACATTCCCTCCAAAGAACTAGAACAGCTTTCCAGTAATTTCTAGCAACAAACAACATACTGGCCTCAGATGCGTGGCCAGCGATGAAAAGATTACAGACCAGCACGGCTTCTGTTTATTTACAAAGAACACAGGTTTATCTACACCGCCTAACGGACAAATAATCAAAATCAAATTTGCCTCAGTAAAACGGCACGTTTTATCGGTGCGATTCCATGCATGTTGTTTTTTGTCACATTTTCTTTATGGCTCTCTTACCTTTGCAAGGAACTTTTTTCTGCAGGACACATCTCTGGGTTTGTGACTCTAGGACGCAGCCTGACGGAGCAGACCCCGTGGAACCATCCAGACTTGGAATTGGCAAGGGCTCCCTGGTACGGGTCTGGTTCCCCTTTTTAAAGCCACACGTTTTGTTCTTTTTCATACAAGGACCCCATGAACTCCATTCAGAAAGATTGCACTGAACTGTGAATAGATAGGTCGGTAGGTAAGATGGAAGGAAGGAAGGAAGGAAGGAAGGAAAGAAGGAAGGAAGGAGGAAAGATGGACATGAAAGGGAGACAGAGAGAAAAAAAAGACAGAGATTGACAAAGAAAATGAAATTGAAACAGACAGACAGAAAGGACAGACAGATGAAAGAAAGACAGAGAGAGAAAGAGAGAGATTGATACAGAGTTAAAAAAAAAAAGAGCGAGAGAGAGAGAGGCAGAGAAAAAGAGAGAGAGCGACAGACAGACAGAGAAAATGAGATGGAAAAAGTATGAGAGTGAGAGAGAGAGAGAGAGAGAGAGAGAGAGAGAGAGAGAGAGAGAGAGAGACTTATTGTACAATATATCTGTTACATGATTTCTTTGATTCTCAAAAATTAGCAAAAAGTAAAAAAAAATAGTCTGAGGTTTAAACATTTTCTTAAATGCCATGACTCCACAAGCGACCTCTAATTCAGTTGTCAACATATTTGTGTTTGTGCATGCGCGTGCAGGTGTGTGTGTGTGTGTGTGTGTGTGTGTGTGTCAGTCCCCTCTCACAGACGTTGGAACGTATACGTCTATGTGTTGGTTGAGATGCAGTATTTAGTGAATTACAACTGAACAATTGGAAGAAGAATTAAATAAAAACAGAAATGTTTCCACTGTGACTATCCATTTGTACTAGGCAGAAAAAGCGAGTCTTGTGTAAATAACACTCACCTACACACTCCATGGTGCCATTAACCGTACTGAATCCTTCAGGACAGCTGGAGAAACAACGTCCTCTGTGTGAGTACAAGCCTTCTTTACATTTTGTGCAAAAGTTTCGGCTAAAACATGCCTCACAGTTTTCTATTTTACATTCTGAAATAGAAAAAGATGAATAAATATGTCGTTATGCATTCACACTCATTTTACCCTGATAACTTACATAAACTACCAGACTCAACTGGTTACTTGGCTTAGTTTGGTAAGCAGTATGATTACAGAAAGAAATGTTTCATGAATATCTATGTTTCATAATATATATATATATATATATATATATATATATATATATATATATATATATTTTTTTTTTTTTTTTTTAATGTTTTTCACAGTCACAGATCATCTCAGCTGTACACTCAAAAAATGAGTATTTGGTGCTTGTTACATTAACATAATTGTAATACGTCAATGTAACATAATTCTTTTTAGTTTGTGTTTGAACATAACAAAATCATGTCAATGAAACAGCTTTTACAAATTATGTAAATTTACAAAGTATGTCATGTTCTTTCTACACAATAAAAATGCGTTTAGTCGATTACAAGATTTCCAGCAGGTGATGGTTACTTGGTCCAGCATGATTTCGTCTTCGTTATAATTCTCAGACAAATCAAATTATTTCTTCACATGTAAGAAAGCATAATCTTTGAACACTCTTTCATAACAGCAGCACTAGAAATGTCGTGTATACTTTGGTCCTCAAGTTTTAACATTATTAGAGAAGGAAGGCGGAATTTGTGTCGTGTGTTCTTCCATGTTTGTGTGAAACATGTTATTTTCCCTCCCACTTGTACACACATTCTGTTCACATAACATATACACATAAGTTGCTCACTCCACTTTGGAGATTCATTTCTATAAGTTCATATAACAGACAAGCAGCAAAAGCGCCACCTGTCTAAAGTTTTGATATGTGGCAGAATTAAAGCAAGCCCCATGCTGAAGTCAAATACACACATTGACGGTGAGACGCTTATTTACCTCATTTTAACATATAATGTGTACTTTTAAGACAAATCGCTTTTATTGCTCCTTGTTACAACGTAACGGGCTCATATAAGCATGTGTATGCTTTATTTTAAAGTTTAAAAAGAGATTTAAAAAAAAAACTTCCAAAAGTGCCAAATGCAAACTTCTCATTGGCTCCCAAGAAACGTCGGCTCTCATTGGACACGCCCGTGATACTTTATAAAATATATTTTTAGTTGCTTAAGAATCATTTTTGTGCGGGTTTTTTGTGCTATTGTTTTGTGTTTTTCTGGCAGCAAAATGTTTGTCAACATTGTCTTTGTCAACAATGTTGTCTGAAATGTTTGACGGAAAAGCAAAACATATCATTTAAGATCTCTGAGTCTGAATTAATCCAGTCTCGAGTCTTCAAGCAAATCAGACTTTTAATAAAACTGGTGCTGTTACTGTTAAGAATGTTGTCTTGTTTCACAGTTTTGGCTCTTCAGTCATGGCTCTCTTAAAAGAGCTTAAAGTAAATAAAATCATGTTGTATATAAAACATTAAAGAATAAGTATATAAATTAATTGGAGAGCGTTATTGTCATGCAAGTTCAAGCAACCTAAGAAAATTATGTTAGTGCCAAAAAAAACCCTAAAAAAAGCTAGTTGAGCTGAAGCAATGTCATCAGGCCAAATTAACAAGAAAAAATTGTTGCTCCATCTAACTTGTTAAAAACGTGTTTGATCAACCCAAAATAATCTAGTTGAACTGAAGAAAGCTCAGCAAGTACCATTAACCGTAAAAAACCATGTTGCTTTATCATGTTCATACTTTGTTTGATGAGCGAAATTGTTTCTTGGTATAGCAACACCATTTATCAGGTGGAAATGCTTTCCATAATTTTATTATGTTAATTCAGCAAATCTTTTTTTTTTTTCAATGTATAAACAGGCAATAATATCAAGAAATACAGCCATACATACTCCAAGAAGCTTTCTAGATTTTTACTGTTTTAACTCTTAATACAAAAGGTCCAATTTATAGTCTCTTACTTTATTGTCAGAGAGATACTGTATACATTTTTGATTTGCAGGGAGTGAATATTTTAAAACAAATGGGCAAAAATAATAATTTAGTAAAGCAGATTTAAACATTAAACTGAGTGAGTCACTAGGAACAATATTGAAATTGTGTTTTGCATTTAAACCATCCAGTGAAATGAACACACACAACCCCGGAGCAGTGGCAGCCTAAGATGTGGTGCCCGGGGAGCCCGTGTTCTCATCTGGAGGTAAGTGTCTTGCTCAAGGACACTCGAGAACTAGCCGTACAGGGATTCAAACAACATTCAATTCAAACAATTCAAAAGGGGGACTGCAACACCTCAGACTCAAGTTCAAGTCCCCTATCACTAGAGCACAACTGCCACTGAGGTGCTAATACGCTTCGAAAATAGTTTAAAGGAAAAGTTCTAGAATTCTGCAGAATATTTTGGTCGCAGAATAACACGCAACTCAGTGTTGCTGTTTCAAGGCCAAAAACAGAAGAGAGCCGGACGACTTATCAAATGTGCATTTTTCTAATAACCTCTGCTGTCAATTACTACTTTAATTGCCTGACAACTAAGTTAGTAACGCTTGGGGCAAATTCTTTAGCGCTCAAGCGTTTACAAATGTGCCCCTAATGCAAGACAAATGTTGTTAACTAGAACTCATGTGGATTTGAGACAAATCAAATGCTCGGAGCGGATTGGATAATTGCAGTGAGGCCAACCAATCGCAAACCAATGAGGGACTCACTTGCACCCAACCAAACCCACCACAAAAAAAAAAAAAAAAACATTTAAGTGTAAATTACATGTCACAGTAAAGCAAACACTAACAACGGACATTCCAATTTTTGAATTTTGAAACAATTTGTCCATGAAATGAGTACCTGTAGATGCTAACTAGTCTCAGTCTCAGTGCACAGGCCATAAAAATACTTAGGCTAACAAACAGACAGCAGGATATAGTGTTTCAAAGCATGTGTATACAGTCAAGGAATGATGAATTAAAAGCTCCAGAGGGTTGTGAAATAAAAACAGCACTCTGTTAATATCTCGCTTCCCTTGATGATAACATTCAAATTTTAGGTTATCTAGAACGAAGGTTTAAATCAGAAACATATGAGCAGTATTAAGACGAGTGATGCAAGAATGTATCCTGGTAACAGGAGTATTTTCTTCCTATAACAAAATATAATGACTCCAAGCTGTGCTTCACGCTAATTGGCTATCAAAACACGCTAGAAAAGAGCCGTGTGTTCAATTTACAGTTGTAAAAGCCACGTTGGGTTGAACTTAGCAAGGGCTAAAGTAAAGCTCTTAATTTCAGGGGTTCCTGTTGTTAAAGGAAATTAACAGCTTTATTTAAGACCTTGCTAACTTCAATCAAACATGTCTTTTTCAAACACAGGCTGTCCCCATGATGTGGAAGGAAATCCATGTAAATGGAAGAAAGGAAATGCCATGCCAGTCAAATTACGATAGTTAGCGTTTACATGCATGTACGTCGCTAATCGGGAAAACATTTTTGATAATTCTTAGGGCCCAAAAGCGTTAGTATATTAATAATAGCGTCATTAGCAGGGACCCAAGTCCACTTTTTACAGAACCACTAGTGCCTTGTTTATCTGAAGCCACCCCAAGCTTTCACTTCAGTAAAAACCCTCACGCACACAACAGGAACTGAACAGTCTCCTGGGGAAGTGCTAATAAAACAAGTCAACTTCTTTGTGGCAAGATTTGCATAACATTACTGAAAACATGTGGTCGGAGCTGAAATATACGGCCTGAATCAATAACACAGACTTCCTGAGGGAAACAAACAACTGTGTTTAGTGACTTTAGCTTAGCATAAATTTGGCAGCTCAAACTTTGGCCAGATCAGAATAAAATAAACTCCGTAAATGGATTATGGTAATAATAAATCGAGTGAATATAAATGATTGCTGAGAAATTACTATTTTCTATAATATTTCCTATAGTACTTGCTATACTATTTTCTATAGTTATAAGTATATAATCTTTTTTTTTCAAGTGGACTGTCCAGGTATGGTCATTAAGCTTGGACATAGCATCTACTGTATGTTAACTATGAAGTGTACATTTCAATGAAATATGAACATCTATACCAAGTCAGCATTGTTTTATGTAGAAGAATTGTAATCTACTGGAAGCTAGTACAACAACACTGTAAAATATTGATTCCGTACATTTTTTTCCCTTTTTTTCCAATTTGCAGAACAATATTGGTTAGTTTGAAGACTCAAATGAAGTCTTGCAGCAATTTGCTGTTAATACAAAAAAAATGTAATTTGCTGTAAAATTGCCATGTAAATTGAAAGGAAATTTTCTTCTGCCATTTTTCCAACCACTTAACACTAACAAAATATCAGAAGACTCACGTGTGCATTTGTTCATTTCTCGGTTTCGAATGCCATAATATCCAACAGGACATGCCGCAAGGCAAACGCCAATCTGACGGATGTCGTTCCGTTCCAGGAGAATGAAGAGCCGGGGCCGACATTTAAGGCAGCCGTTGTATTCGGAGCAGTGTTCACAGCCGTTGGAGCAAGATGGTGGAACGTCGGTGCTTACTGACGGAAAGATGAAGAGCAACTGGAGTCAGGACAATGTTTGAGATACTATAGTGATTCAATGACTGATCTCATAAAATTATTTAGATGCTGTAAACCTGTGGAATCAGTGTTTGTTCTGTTTAGGTGGTTTGAAACGACAATTCACAAAATTGCCAACTTGAAGAATCTCTGAACTCACACTTCACTAGTTTCTCGTGTGGTCCTGAGATTTTAAGCCTGAGCAGAAATAAACGATTCCTTCCGAAAAGATGTCAGAGTTCATATCCTGTTCTTGGAAAGCTGATCGCAGTCAAAAGAACGTCATTTTTATCTTCGTAATTTACGAGTGTGTGGAGCCATGAGCTCAATCGTCTCGGCCGTAATCGTTCTCATGGGGATGCTGTGCACTTCGGAACATTTTTTTAAAAAATAAATCAGTATTGCTTTCAGCACACTGATAATCATCAGGTGTTAAAGATCATTAAAGATTTAATCACATATGCAACTTTGCCACTTGGGTGACTTCATTTGAAAAACTCAGAGTCCAGATGTAAAAAGCATTTGTTTTCATTTTATTACTGGAAATTATGTAATTATATCATTTTTGTATGTTCTAAACAATTATTTTAAAATAAAAATATGTTCTAATTCGGGAAGTATTCAGTCATTATTTGGACTTCTGATCAATCATTTCCATCAGTGAGGTCACGCAGTCAGAGCATTAGCAGATTTTATTACTGTGTCTATTTCTCTACAGATTGCTTTACATTCTTTCTCTTACAGTCTTGTGTTTTGATCCACACATCTGCACTTCGGTCTTGAAATATGATTTGTGGTTAAAAACTCTATAATGCTAATAATTTTTTGTGATGACATATTGTATCATTCACTAAAAATAATGTTTATATTAAACATATATCTTTTACTAAGACATTAGAACATAGTTGATGGACACATGTATATTTCATGTCACTTTTTTGTGCATTTTGTTGTTTTGTTTTGTGTTTATGGTTATCTATTTTACTTTCCACGTACTATATTACTTGTTTCTTTAACACTCTATATGTAACACACTATTTACAAATGTAATGTAATTGTTAATTTCAATGTAATAAATTAACCAGTGACAAAAAAACAATAAAAATATAATTTAAAAATTAATTTGAAATCTTTTTGAATTCTCTAGGGGGCGCTAAAAATACCAACAGAGTTGTTTTTAATGCAGGTCATTCTAAAAATAACAGCCTTCAAATAGTATTATAATACAATCGTAAAAAATAATATTCCTATTTTGAACATGTAAAAAAACTTTAGTTTAGTTTAGTTTAGTTTATTTTTTGTATTATATATTATAATATATTTATATACATCAGAAAAAGATAAATAAAATGATAAACATACAGTACTTTATAACTCATAAAATTATACAGTTTATATGTATAAGATTTTAATAAAGATAAAAGGTAAAGACTCACTTCGTCTCTGTCTTCTTCCTTTAGAGGCTTTGAAGTTATCGGCGTGACCCATGGAGCTGAGAAAGATCAATGTCAGCGCCACCAGTCCCAAATGCATAGTCTCTGCTGCCCAGTCTGGCTGGGTCGCCCTTGCAGGCAGTCAGATCTGGACCGCGGTGGTGGGCAGGTGATCGGTGACTAGAGACGCTCGCAGCTCCCTCCGCGGGAGGCCCCTGGAAGTCCACACATGCTTGGAGAATAAGCCATCACTCAAGATGATAAAGATGAGAACTTTTTGCTGGAGCACTCACTTCCTTCAACCCATGAAGACAGACCAGAGAAGAGAGAGTCAGACGGAGAAGCTTAGAACAGTTGTGTCCAGGAGATCTTATTGTGAGTGAGCAACTAGCCCAGGAGCATGTGTCTTATTAGGGATGCTGGGAGGAGGAGAGTGAGTGCTGAAAACCGAGAGATGGAGAGATTCTGGACTCCCACACGTGACAATTTATCCTTTAGTGCCAAGATCAATGTGGGGAGACAGGGATGGGGGTGGGGGTAATGAGAGAAAAAGCAAAGCAGGGAGACAAGAAAAAAGAGAGTTTTTGAAATGAGAAAGATAAAGAAATGAAAAAGAAGCAAGAATGAAAGAAAAAAATTAGTGATAAGAAGGGATAGAGCATGAGGACAGAGAAAATGGAACAAACAAATGGGATAGAGAGAGCAACAGCTGAAGAAAATGAAAGAGAGAGAGAGAAGGGGCGATAGGAAAGAGGGTCGAGAAAGATAAAGAGGAAAGGAGAGATGAATTAAAAAAAAAAGAAATAAAAAAATAAAGACCGAAATACAAAATAAGAAAGAAGGGGTGGAAGAGAGAGCTGCATACAATACATCTGTATTAACATCACTCAAATCAGTCAAATATAGGCTAGGTACAAAAATGTATGTTTTTTAAAAAATCCCTTACTTTTACACATTTGAAAAACCAAGAAACAGACAGACAGACAAACATAAAGACAGAAAAACGGATAGATAGATAGATAGATAGATAGATAGATAGATAGATAGATAGATAGATAGATAGATAGATAGATAGATAGATAGATAGATAGATAGATAGATAGATAGATGGATAGATGGATGGATGATGGATGGATGGATACATTTTAACTTGTTATTTTGATTCAAGTTAGGACTGGAATCGAAAGTGCTCAGAACATGGAGGTTTGTGAAACAACCTCAAACTGGTTTTCTGTCGGATTTTAACCACACATTCCTGCCCTGTTTATTTTCTCTTTGGTCAGATTGACTCAAAAGCAAAGATGCGAACAATATTTTAATGCGTCTTAGTCATATAAATATAATTTCAAAGACCGTCAAAAGCTGAAGAGTTCTGAAACTAATTATGATGTGACCAGAAATGTAGCACCGTTGACGTTGACGTGTACTCAGTTGGCAGATACTTTAATCCAAAGTGATTCACAAAAACAGAAACATCAAAATCGGCAATTGAATCTGTATGTTACAAGAATTATTGTGTAAAAGTAAAATAAAAAAAATTCCTTCAATCATGAAACAATGAGTGGGAAAATGCTACAAAACAAACCACATTTTTGACTTGATCTCAAAAAACAGAAGTCAGAGAACTTTTCTTAATCACATTCCAGCAGCAACGGAAGATTGTTCTGGATTTACGCAAGTGGAACGTCATGCCTGGAAGTGTCAGGAGAGCCAGACCATATTTGGACAGTTCTTTGGATCCTGTATCAGGTTTTTGAGTGAAGACCCCATTAATTAAAAATCTGCATACCAAAAATACTTTTTATGCCAGCATGCCTACAGATAGTGCTCTACTAAAGTCTAACATGAATTGTAATACTGAAGCCAAAATTGGCAAAAATTATTTTGAAACAATTTACCGAAATTATTTAGAACAGAATTCCAGTAAAGCATTAAATATTTGTTTATTTCAGCAACTTTGGTTCTGAAGGCGGAAGCCGGATCATTTGATGTTTTAATAAGTAGCATTTTTTTCTGTTCTGTCTCAAAAACAAAAACATTTTGTCAATTGCAAAAGCAAAGATGCTTCAGAGGTCTCATCAAGTCTTTTAAAGTGTTATAACCACAATGCTGTTCTCTCTGCTACAAAGTTTTGCGCTGTTCCGCGTTGCATGATCGTGGATTGCAGGGTGTGTTCAAGCATGTTCATGCACAACAATGAAGGTCACAGCTGTAAACAGGCCAAAAACAGTCTATATTGATGAAAAGTAAAAACAGAGTGGATGTCTGTCTTGTCTGTAATGGAGCCCTTGGATAATTCATAACCACCAGGAACCTTAGAAAAATAAAGTACCACAGTTAAAACTTCAACATCTAACCCAAACAGCTGCTGAGGCTTTGGGACAAAACTTTGTGAGGACGTTTGGAATGGTTGAACAGCATATGCTTACATGAAATAGATGTTTTAGAGCAGCTTATTACAGAGCTTATTATCATCCAAACAGTACACTGAAGAAATGTAAAAAATCTCCGAACAATTTGAACCAACCTTTTTAAGTAATATTTACTGTAGTAATTTTAAGACAAACTTGAATCAAAGTAGTAATTTTTACTTACAAATAATTTGTGCAAAATTATATGATAGTTGTAAGTTTGTAAGTAAAGGTAAGTAAATTCATATTTAATTATATTTAATATTTAAACTTATAAATATTTTTTATGCTGGTTTTTTTCACGCCAGGTATTGCAAATCCTTTCTCTTTTCCCTCATTAGTTTATAGTATTTTACCAAGCACTGATAGTTTATTGCAAGTTTTTTCAATTGTACTTGATAATTGTACAGTGATCTTTTTGTACAGTGCTAAGTGAACACAACTAATAGCTTTATTTCCTTTACAAACACGTTTTAGTGGAAAGTCTTCTACAAACTCACCACATCTGGGAGAAACCGAACAAAACATGGAATGGATTTAAGGAAGTGATCATGGTAGATTAGCATTTCAGTATTGTTCTAAATCACTTGTACTTGGGGATGAGCCAGTCGACTATCTTGATCATCGTTCATCATTCCTTCATCTCAAATACGACTCAATGAGGCCTTGGTGGTCTGAAGAACATGAGAGTGCGTGCAAATAAAGTCCAGCAGATTGCTGGAACAGAATTGGCCGGGTTACCAATATAAAAAGAAATATGTATTGCCTTCACCAGCACTGGCCTTATAAAAACTGAACTTCCAGAAATGAAATCATACAAAGTTTGTTTTCTTAGATCAAGAATAAAAATATTATATCCAGATTTGACTGAAAGTCAAAACCTTATCACAAGAAAGTACAGAGCAATAGATATTGTTGCAGAATACAATAGCAAAAGTTATACGAAGCTTTACTCGATCCAGGATTAGCTAAGATTATGTACAGAGAACTCTGTTATTTATATAGATAGACAGATAGATAGATAGATAGATAGATAGATAGATAGATAGATAGATAGATAGATAGATAGATAGATAGATAGATAGATAGATAGATAGATAGATAGATAGATAGATATAGACATATATGAGATAATTACATGTTTATTTTAATTATACACATATTCAAAATTGTGCTGTGCCTGCTAATGCAAGCAAGGTCCGCGACCAGCATGTGTACGTCACCAAACAATTGCATACGATTACTTTACTTAACATTTAGCAGACGCTTTTATTCAAAGCCACTTACAAAAAAGGAGCAATTACATCCATTTGTCTACAAAAAGGAGTAAAGACTACATAAAAAATACGCTGGACAGAACGGCATGACAGTCAGCAACACACTTGACTTTTTTTTGTCTTCTGTGTTAAGGTAATGTCTTCAGTGCTTTATAATGTTGTAATGGTAGAGATTCTAACAGGGATTGATCTAGTGTTCTACCAATTACCAGCATGTGTGTGCATGCGCGTGGGGGGGATCCTTAAGTATTCCTTAGATAATTGTGATCAAGAAAAAATGGATGCAATAGTTTTACAAAACAAACTTTTTTTTTTTAATCTTGCCTGTGATACTCCCGCCTTTTTCCCCCGTTATATCATACAGTATATAATACGTTACAACAATATAGATAACAATCTGATTATTTTACCCGGCGATTTTTTGTTATCGGCAGTATTGTTTACATCTGTGACTTTTGGGTTATGTATCGTGTCTCATTTGAAGTTTAATAATCACGGTTAGGAATTCTGAACAATTTGTATAGGGATTATTACCTTGTCTTGATTACATTTGTTTGATTTGGAGGTTTTCTTGTAAATCAACTGTACCACCCTCCACAATTGTGCTATTTTGTCATTCTCAATGTTAAACATACGTTATACGACGTAGCCTGTTAACATTGGCAAAGGGTTGAATTAGTGTAAATAATATATAGATGTTTTAAGTCAGGTTTTGTCCACATATGGGCTTTGTCTCTGCATGATGAATCCACGGCTTTTGGAACTGTAATTCTTTATCTTTGAATTGCTTGTGAAGTTTTATCTTTAAACCTGATCTTTAAGTCTTTGTTCTTGAAAAGCTTGAAGTATAGATGCCGTTGATCATCCTAAAATGTACGTAGAGGTAGCGATGATTTACGCTGTTTTTAAACGTATCAGATACACAGCATCTGCTTCTTTTCACTGCTGCTTTGGAAAGCGACACACAGCAATGACTCTTACAGACACAAGGAGATGAAATGGTTCTATTGTTCTCCTTCTTTTCTACCAGACAATACTGTACCTTTGAACCGTTGGAAATTAATAAACTTATCGGCTTAATCCACCCCCTGAGTTTTTAATCCAGAACTCCCATGTAAGGATGAGTGAAAGGAAAGCAGTGGTGGCCTCTCTCACATAGAAGACTTTAATACCTTTTCTGAAGAATGTTAAAGAATTCACATTGGAAGTAAGAAAATAAAGAAAGAGAGAGATGGGTTCCATGAGGTGGGGGGTGGTTCAAGGAAGCAAATCCTGTCTGAGAGCTTCTTTTTGTACACTATAATTCCTCCCAGAGGATTCTGGGACTTCGTTGGATATTGGACAGGAGCTGTTTGATTCTGTACAATATTGTGAAAATTAGCTTCTATCTTTAAAAATCAAACTGTCAACCTGACAAGAAGAGCTGTTGTTTCCAACATCAAAGTTGGAGGCTCCAATACAGATGTCTCAATGTAACAGTTAAATGAAATATAATTAATGAAATCATTTTTGCAATTTAATAATCAGTTACAATAAACAATCAATTTTACATCAAAATTACTACTTTTTACATTTTTAAATAATTAAAAAATATATATTTAAAATTATTTCCTTGAGTTCCGTCTGAAGGCGGGGGACAGAATGAATGAGTGTGTGCATCTACTGCTCTGTGATTGGTCGGCCACCATCATATAGGTGGCCGACCAATCACAGAGCAGTAGATGCACACTTTCATTTTTTAACATTAAAAAAAATGTATAATGTTAA
>CM051501.1:12145510-12160510 GCA_028031935.1 Paedocypris micromegethes | reverse complement strand
ATAGCCTAATCAGCCAATAGGAACCAAAGTTGTGATCTGTGCACACATGTAATGTTACATGTTTATTGAAAATGCCAATACGCGTGTAATGAATGAGTCACTTTAGTGTAAACCTAATGCATCATTTCATTGCTTTTATATAAGACATTGCTGGGGATTTTTTTTTCCCCTAAAACTCTGTTTTGGGTTTATATTGTTCAGATTGAAGCTGGCAAAGCTTCATGCAATTCTGCCTCAAAACAACATTATAGACGTATATATTTTCTATGTTTCTTTCCAGATATTAAAGGGATAATTACTGCATTCATTTAATTGTCATATACTGTATTTTTACAGTAGATTTTCCAACACTTTTACAGTGAAGACCAAAAGCATTAGAACATGGATGGCCAACCCATGCGGCTCTTTAACTAGTTTCATGCGGCTCTTCAGGAGCTTTCACATGACATGAGTCAAATATGCACACAATGTTAACTTTTAAAAAATAACTAATATTATCATGTTGGTGTGTTTTTTTTTTTTTTTTTCATTAAATTTGGCACTGAGCAGAGGTCTGTGTGTGTTCGTGTGTGTGCATCCATACAAGATTAAGGAATGGGATGTTTATGTGTGCCCATGTGTATGATGTGGCTCTTTGCAAAAAAACATTAAAAACAGTGGCTCTTAGTCTCTGACTAGTTGGCCACCCCTGCATTAGAACTTCTTCAAAATGTTTTCTTTACATTGTTTTCATAAAAAACTTTTATTTAAAAAATATCATTTTAAATTATCATTGTAACATTTTACACACAAATTTTAACTAAAACTGACTGCTTTCGTTTTAAGTAAAACTCATTTCATTGAAGGATAGTAGTATAGTTTTACTATAAAGGTCTAAATTGTTAAGAGGATTTTATTATGTAAATTATGAGATGTTTTTTTTTTTTTTTCAATATTGGATGGCCATAGCTAGAGTCACACCAGGTCAGATTTGAGCATCACAATATTAAAATAGGTTGCAAGCAGACCATATATATGAATTAGACACAGCACAAAAAAAGAGAGAAAGATGAAATCCAGCTTTCCCTGAGAAGGAACTTTAGTGCTTCAAACACCATTCTGAACTGATTGAGCTTCAGGAAATCTGGGAATTTTAACACTCGGTTGTCAAGTACTCGTGGAAAAACTCACTCCTTGAGCCGTTTAATATTTTGTAATGGTGCTGACTGATTTGTTTGGATTTGGTAGGTCATTTTAGGAGCAAGTTTCGAGATTTTGATGCATTTTGGAGAGAAGCTTGAAGCTGGAGTTTGTTCTCTGATCTTAGAAGACAGCGTGCAATGTTGAGGTAAGATGTTTCTCTGGCAGTGATTGTTCCAAACGTTCAATTGAAAGCATTATGAAACACAAAGGTGTCCTTTATTTTCTATCTTTTGTAAAGTGATTTGTCATCCAATAAAAAAAAAGTGAGAATTCCGTGAGAATTCTCCAGGAGGATGTCTGCCTGATCATCTGGTTGAAAGGACTTGAAGCGTTATGTGCCACTGTGGTTTAAAATGACTGTGTCAAAAGAGTTTGTATAGATGGAAAAGATTAGTGGACCCAGCACTGATCCTTGGCGAACACCTGTAATCTGCTACCGGGAAAACTGATCAGACAGTTCTCTTGTATTGTGGCACTGTTTGATTTTTTGTTTCAGTCCCACCTTTTGTTCTAGCTCCGCCCTTCACACACCTTGCCGACTGCTGATTGCAGCAGCAGCTGAAGCAGTTTTGCATCTCCTCAAAAGGAGTCTGAGAGAGAGATTCTCCTTCTTCTTTCTCCTGTGTCTCCGCATTTGTGCGCTTGGTGTTCCCTTTCATAGTCAGGTCACTTCGACGTCAGTCAGAAACCTGACTATGGGATATCGGATGGCTAGCCATTCGCGTTCATTCTTACAACCGGCCAATGAACGGTCAAGTTCAATGGCTGCATGAATTTGCATGCCACCTTTGACCTGCACCAGCTGGTATAAAAGTCAGGTGCGTGCTTACATGCAATACATGCTGATGATTGAAGCGTTCGGCGGTTTCATCTCTTCAACCAAACTCGATAGGCTCTTCGTTGGAACTTTGCAGTACTCCAGGCTGGCTTCTCTCTTCCGAAAAGACCCCGGAAGCAGTTGAAACTCCTTGTTACGTCGGCGAAGAGTTTTATCTGAGAGGGCTCTGAAGCGTTCGACACGTCCTTTTAAGGATGGTGTCACGCTTGTGCAAATCTTCTAATTGCGGTAAGTGGCTGTCGACTTTCAAGACGCGTACTTTCACGTCTCGATTCTGCCCCGGCACAAGCCCTTTCTGCGCTTTGCTTTCGAGGGCCGAGCGTATCAGTACAAGATCCTGCCCTTCGGCCTCTCTCTGTCGCCGCGAGTCTTTACGAAGATAGCGCAGGCTGTCCTCTCTTTCCTGAGAGTGCGCTGGGCAAGTTACACATGCGGCCCCTTCAGTTCTGGATGCGGGACAGAGTCCCAATACGAGCCTGGCGGCTAGGGGAATACCGGGTGTTAGTCACACCCGAATGTCTCCACCTGCTCCACCCGTGGTCAGAGACGAGCTTCCTACGGACAGGCGTCCCATTGGGAACCGTCTCCCGTCGTGTTGTGGTATCTACGAATGCATCCAACACGGGGTGGGGAGCAGTGTGCGACAGGGCGGCCGGTCGCTGGTCGGGTCCTCGCCTCCAGTGGCACATCAACATGCTCGAGCTACTAGCCGTGCACCTCGGTCTGAAGCGCTTGCTCAGGCAAGTCCGAGGGAAGCACGTGCTGGCCAAGTCAGACAGCGTAGTTGCGGTAGCTTACATCAATCGCAAAGGCGGTTTGTGCTCGCACCGCTTAAACAGGCTCGCACGTTGCCTCTGGATGTGGTGTCTGCCAAGACTCAAGTCTCTGTTGGCAGTCCATATTCCAGGCATCCTCAACACAGCCGCGGATGGAGGCTGAACCCTCAAGTGGTGACAGAGGTGTGGGAGGAATTAGGTCTAGCACAGATAGATCTCTTTGCTTCAGACGAATCGACCCACTGTCCACTCTGGTTTGCGCTAACGGAGGCGCCACTCGGTGTAGATGCGTTTGCCTCACCACATGAGGAAGTACGCCTTCCCACCAGTTACCCTGATTCCCCAGGTAATCTTGATCGCCCCTTACTGGCCCGACAAGACCTGGACGTCAGATCTCATGGATCTGGTCACGTCCCCTCCGAGGCCGCTATCCCTGAGAGCGGACCTCTTCTCACAAGCACAGGGCTCGCTCTGGCACCCACGACCATTCCTCTGGAACCTCCATGTCTGGTCGTTGAACGAGTCACCTCGTTAGATCTGCCACGGTCGGTACAGGACACTATCGCTAAGGCACGTGCACCGTCCACGAGACGGTTGTACGACCTGAAGTGGCAGACCTTCGTCACCTAGTGCTGCCAGAAAAACGAAAACCCACTGAGTTGCCCCGTCGGTACGGTTCTCTCGTTTCTCCAGCATAAACTTGAGGAAAGCGTGGCCCCTTCCACTCTGAGAGTCTATGTAGCCGCGATATCCGCCTCACATGACCTCATCGAGGGGAAGACAGTCGGCCGGCATGACCTGACGACTAGGTTTCTAAGAGGTGCTAGAAGGGTTCGTCCTTCCAGACCTCCCCCGACCCCGGCGTGGGATTTGAGCTTGGTGTTGGCGACCCTCCGCTCTCCCCCCTTCGAGCCGCTAGAGACTGCGAGTCTCAGGCTGCTCACACTGAAAGCTACGCTATTACTAGCACTGGCATCAGTGAAACGGGTCGGGGACCTAGAGGCGTTTTCTGCAGATCCTCAGTGCCTGACCTTTGACCCAGGCCTGGTTACGTGCCCAAAGTACCCACTATCCCCTTCAGGGACCAGGTAGTGACGTTGCAGGCCCTCCCCGCTGGGGAGCAAGACCTGGCCGGTCACCCACTGTGCCCAGTACACGCTATACGCACCTACTTACGGCGCACAGAGAGCTTCAGAAGCTCGCAACAGCTCTTTGTGTGCTATGGCGGTCGGCAGAAAGGGAATGCCGTCACCAAGCAGAGACTCTCACATTGGATCGTTGACGCGATTAAGTTCGCGTATCACGTCCGTAAGTTGCCTTGCACGCTGAACGTGAGAGCCCACTCTACCAGGAGTATGGCCTCGTCGATCGCAGTGGCAAGAGGAGTCTCTCTAGCAGACATATGCAGAGCTGCCGGCTGGATAAGGCGTCGGTATCCACGCAGGTACTTTCCGCAGTGAAGGGCAATACCGACACGGTGTAGGGTTGCAGGAGCCTACCCCAGCCTATGGTGCCAGCCTCCAATCCTAGTGTTCTTCTACCCTCGAGCTAGGCTAGAGACACAGACAGTCCTCTCAGCACACTAGGGGTTACGGCCAATGGAGGGCCGAGACCCCTGGAGCCCCGGCCTCTGTTTCCCCGGACGGGCAATCAAGCGAAGGGTTCCCTGGTGCCATCGAGTCCAGACTAGTGACTTAGTTTAGGCTGTGTTTTTCCTCAGGCGATACTCACCGAGTTATTACACCTGTGTTTCCCGAAGGGATGAGGTAGAGTAGTAGGGCTGCGCTCTCCTCTCTCTCCCGAGCCTACTCTGTTCTCGACATACAATGGGCTTCTTACGAAGAGTGACGTTTCTGCACCATCTCAACGCAACACTTCGCACCATGTAAGAGTTGTTTTCCGTCTACCCTGGCGAGAGTCCCCCACGCACGGGTCAAGAGCGTTCCTAGTCGAGAACTAGTTTCTTGGTTGCCCCGGTGGAGGTCAGTGCTATTACCCTTCGGGCTAGGCCCACCTCTAGATGCTGTGGAAGATCCACTAAAGGTTCCTCGGCTAAGTAGCCGAAGTCGAAGTGACCTGACTATGAAAGGGAACGTCTATGGTTACTTGCGTAACCTCAGTTCCCTGAGTAGGTCAGGGAACGAGATGTCACTTCCCGCAGCCACATTCAGGGTATGCCGCTGGAAGGCTGCTTTGGCCCGACCGGCTGCAATCAGCGAAAGGTATAGCATGTAAGCACGCACCTGCCTTTTATACCAGCTGGTACAGGTCAAAGGTGGCATGCAAATTCATGCAGCCATTGAACTTGACCGTTCATTGGCCGGCTGTAAGAATGAACGCGAATGGCTAGCCATCCGATATCCCATAGTCAGTTTTCTGACTGACGTCTCGTTCCCTGACTTATTCAGGGAACTGAGGTTACGCAAGTAACCATAGACGTTTGTTGTGTGTTTGTGAAAGTAGTGGCTTTCAGAGTGTATGTTTTCAGAAGGTTGTATGTTCTCTTTCTTTGACGCACCTTCAACCATTATCGTTTGTTTTGGAACAGTAGGGAAAGTGGCCGGCCTTTTATTTTATTGTTAACTGTTTCCTCCTGTTTTCATTTGTTAGTCCGGGAGACAGTGTATCAGCTTGTCGTTTATTTCATTTATTTGAGCTGAGTTTAGTTAGCAAATCAACCCGCGTAGTAAGAAGGAAATTTTTGGTTGTTGTTTTATTGCCTGCCCTTCCCGAGGTATCGGTTCCGGTTTTCGTTGAGTTTTCAAACCACCTGTGTTCAAATAAATTATTATTTTCGTTACCATCTAGTTGTGTGTGCTGTGTTGAGCTGTTTTCCTTGGTTGTGAGTAAAATTATTATTTATATGTTAATCCCCTCCTACCCCTACCACGAGGGGACGTAACTGGAATCTCCCAGACAGGAGGATGAGGTCTGCTCAGAGACGCTATCCTTGATTCACAATGTTCACACATCTTAAATAATTTAAATAAAGTGAAGTTTTCTTGAGTAAATTCAAATAAGTTTCCACTAAGCAATGATCAAGATGTTTGTATGTCTCTTCAGTTTCTTCAGTTCTTCACTGAGAATAATTGTAAATTAAATATATTTCAACAACAAATATAAAAAATAAGAAATAAACGCAACTGTTGTAGCTTTTCCTACACTTTGGGTGCAAATGCAGTAAGCTGATATTTTGAATGAAAATCTGTTTCATGGCTTTCTATAATTCGACCAGACCTTTGAAACTTTTTGTTTGCTTGGATTGAATCCTTTAAACCAGATGCTCCTACAACCTGCATTCCTGAAGCCAGAGCGTGCAGTTCACACATCCTACCAGCCCGCTCAATTTAAATATTTTGCAGTATTTAAAATGCTTCTTAATTTTTCTCAACCCTCTCACCTGATCCGTTCCATATGTGCGAGCCTTTGGCTAAGTGAGGTGGCAGTAAATTGCACTCTTATGTTCCTGCCATACACAGTTTGTGTGTGAGAACACAGCATATCCAAAGACTAGTATTTTTATAATCTTTCTCATATTTCACACCACAAAATACGTTGGAGGTTCTGTTCCAGACACTGTCTGTCCAAAAAAATTGTCAAAATAGTCAGGTATGATGTAAAAATTGCAACAAATATGGAAAACAATCCAATAATATTTTGGCAAGTTCAATTTTAAATTCAGTGAGCAGTCAGTTGATAACAAAGTTCTCTCATCTTACAAAATAGATTGCATCTGCCAAACGCATAAAGGTAAAATATTGCCAAAGGTTGTGTGAGCCACAATAAAAATGGCAGTTTAGCCATTTTTGCGAAATTAAACATATTGACTTTTAGTTTATAAACATACAATAAGAATTATTCTATGTAACACTTTTTAATGTATATTTGTTTGTTGATGTATTCATATAAATATATTTCTTTATATTAATTATATATTTTAATGCATGGCCGATACCTTTTTGACTGCATCACTGTACTGTAGTTGGATTGTCACAATAGTCTTGAAATGTGTTATGATGAACCGGTCACTTTGTAACCTAACCTTTGTAACTAAACTAAATTAAATTAAATTGGGTGGAAAAATGTCAACAAAATAATGCATTCATATGGTAAGTCAGGCTTAGGTTGTTTTAGGCATTAGACAAGTCAAGAGATTGAAACCACTAATTTGTACCAGACAACATTTGGAACTGAGATGCTAAATGTCCCCTCAGGCTAAAGCTGATGTCAAATTAAATGTCTTTATTTTCACATATTCTTTCACAAAAGAATAGTGCAGTTCACGGCGTGAACATTGGTGTGAATTTGTTGGATGTCATAAATGATTCAGGAAAGTTGTTTAGAATAACGGCTTGAGTTCATTTATTCAAAATGAGCAGCCAGGTTTAAGATGGATGAGCTTTAAGACACTTTTGGGGCAAATGACTGCTGTATATTTCAATCTAAATGATAGGTTGAAAGTCTGGGCTGTCGCGGCTCCCGGCAAAAGTTAAATTATGTGTTAAAAGTGCTTTGAAAAAATGGTTTTCGTTTTAAGAAACAACAGAAGCCTTTATTAATTCTCCTGGACATTCTGACAGCACAGGTCACGTAGAGCCAAAGATCCGTGTCGGGAATTTGAAGAGGTCAGACCCAATCGCAGAGTGGAAGGGCTTTTATTTTACAAATAAATAAAAAAAAAAAACAGACAAAAACACACAAACAAATCCATTCAAAATGGAAAAATCGAACAGGCACAATGGTCGCCAAACTGCAGCTAACTGAAAAAAAATATTTCACTCAGCCTTGACAAAATGACATCGACTAGGAAAACATGCCCTGGAAAACCAATCACAGAGCTGAACCGAAACATTCACTCACACCAATAACCAATTATCCAAACGCCAATTCTCATGCATGTTTTTGGACTGTGGGAGGAAAACTGGGACCTGGAGGAAACCCACACAAGCACTAGAGAATATGCCAACTCCGGACAGAAAGGCTCTGACCGGGCCTCAAACTTGAGCTTCTTGCTGTGTGTTGACCATGGTTCTGACGCTCCATGACGTATGTTTGTGAGTTATAGAACATGGCTGTCTCGACAATGTTTTTCATGCTACTGTTACCTTGTTAATCTTCGAACCATGAGTTTGATTAGTTTCACCTGTCCCTTCTCATTCAGTCTGGTTCGTTGTTTTCATTTATACATCAAAATTCTCTTTTCAGTTTCTACAGTTGGGTCTTTAGTGTTCTAAAATTCAATGGTGTTTTAAGTTATTGTAGTTTTATTGATGGTTTTCATAGACATGGGACGCTTTAAGTATGAACGTCGAAATAGAAATAAAGTTCACTTTTCTTTGGCCTTGGATATCCAATGATTTAAAAACAGCAGTAAGCTGTTTCTTGAGACAGTAACAGTCCTGTAAACATTTCCTGGTGTTTTGATTGTGGTTGATGCCGTTTGGACACTAAGCTCTGTGTCTGGGCAGAGACCGAACATGTAACCTTAGAAGGCAGCAGTAGCACCTTAGAGATGGTCTGTTATAATTCTGGTTTGTGGTTACGAAGAGCCCTAAGCGTATCGCTCGCTGATATTTTTAAAAAGAATGCACACAGTGCTTAAAGTGTATCCATAATTCATAAACAGAAAGTCTAAATCTGAACACCGTCAGTTGTGATGGATAGTTGACCTGCACTTCCAACTTCCAGGTAGATCTCTTCTTCAGCTGACCCTCATGACCACTCTGTAACACTGACACAAATTAGACGGCACGGACAGGCGAATGCTGCTGTCTAGTTTTAAACAAATCCACAGTGGCAGCTGCAGTCATAAACACCAGTGGAGAGTTGACATGTTAAAGACTTTTATTTATGTAGACCTCATAGAATCACTTTGGAACAACTGCCGTAAAGCCAAGGCCGTTTTTTTAAAATATACATGATCAGATTCAAACACTTAACATCTCTGGTCAGTTTGACGTCCAACAGACGTAGGCCTACAGGAAAATGAAAATGGAGAAGCATTTCATTTCACAGTGAAAGGTGGTAAGGAATTTGTTGCTTTTTCGAATACAATTCTGTATGGAGCAAATTTTAAAAACATTTTGTTATCAAAGTGCAATGATGACCACTGCAAATGGACCAGATTGCAAACGGACTGGTTTCCAGAGTACAGTTCCTGATAAAACAAAGGTGGTTATGAGAAGTAGGATTTTTGTTCATCCGTTTTCCGAACCAATATTTCTGGGTCATGTGGAGTTGAAGCCAATTGTTGAAGCCAAGCAACTCTGGCATTCAAGTCGGACAACAACCTGTATTGATAGCCAACAAATCACAGAGAAGGACCCACTTACACACACTTTTCCATTCTAAACTCATAAATGCGTTTACACATTTAATTATTTATAAAATAGTGTGTTCTTTTCTTTGCCAGTAATGTAGAGCCAAAGCTCAAAACCCACCGCAAATGTAAAAGCATTGTATGATTCAAAGCATCATGTACTAACATTCATCCAGCAGAGTGATTTTTATGCTTTATAACTCTGAACTAAAAAGTGTGAACTTGATGTTTCCATGAGACTGAAACGATTATAGTAGCCTGCTGTGATTTGATCCTTAACTCTTCAGAGAGAAAGATCTGTTCCACCTTAAACACTTCACCTGGACATGGACAGAAGCAAAAAAAAAGCAGAAAATAAATTAAAGTATGA
Source organism: Paedocypris micromegethes (assembly GCA_028031935.1). Classification (NCBI taxonomy): domain Eukaryota; kingdom Metazoa; phylum Chordata; class Actinopteri; order Cypriniformes; genus Paedocypris; species Paedocypris micromegethes. The sequence continues at coordinate 12,151,025 of CM051501.1, read as the reverse complement.
ACATGCCAGGGACCAAAAAGGCCTGCATACCATGAATCACAGTACAAAAGCAGTTTGTGGAGTATTATGAAGATACCCAAAAACACAAAAAAATAAAATTTCTAAAGAAACTATTTATTTAATGGATTCAGAGAGTTAGTTGAACTAAATTTCCCAGAATTCCCCTTGTGCTTCCTTTGTCCTTTGATCATTGGTCACAATTCACAGCTGTCTGTGTAGTGTCTTTGTTTACTGTATCCCTGTGTTTTTTCCCCCCATTATTTCAGATACTTTTAATCTGCTATTTTATTGGTTTGTTTCTTATACGTATTACTGAAGATGACTTCTCAAGTTTTCTCTTTCATTTTCTGTTGTTTTTTCCATGTTGGGTCACAGGAAGCTAAGGCTGCATCTCAGCAACTCTTGTTCTGAAGGTGAGATAAAAACACAGACCAAACTGGAGCAGTGGGCAGCCTAAGCCGAGGCACCCAGGAGGCATGTGGGAGTCAGTGTCTTGCTCAAGGACACAGTGGCAAACCTGCAACCTCTTGGACACAAGTCCAAGTCTTCTACCACTGGACCAAAACTGCCAACTATAGGCATTTGTCCAATTCATCTGAATCAGCCTTGATTTGGTTCAAAACCACCTACAGACCAAGTTTGTTAAATGCAAAGTCCAAAGTGATTTTTGCACTACTCTTGCACTTGCGGAAAATAAAAACGTGTAAATTCACATCAGAAGCGTAAGATATTAAAACAAATCTTAATATACACTGCATGTGTAAGATAGTTGCAGATAGTAGTTTTCTTTTTTCTTGCGAAGAACCACGAAAACAGCTTCTGGCTGGTCTTTTTAAAACAGACACAGTCCTAACTGAGGCCCACAGAGAGGGTCTCTGAGAGAAAGAATACAGCAAAGTTCACTGGGTTCACGGTGCATCATCCCATTTTAAAGACCAAAATATTAACCCTATTTTTTCTATGGTACTTTAAGAAGTGATGTGTACGACGGAGGCTCCTCACAAACACCAGTGCTTGGAGAAGCGTGTTCAGACATTGCTGCTCTTTGACATATGTGGTGTCAAAAAACCGAGGCTACAGGGACACGAGTGTTAAAAAAGTGTGAACTTCAAAAAGTATTGCTTGAAGAGTGAATAAAACACTTAAAGGAATCCATCCTTACGTTCAAGAAACCACCCAGTCCACAGTGTGGGACTGTTCATTCAGTTCATTATCTGCACATTTACTAAGATTAAATAAATACATTAAAATGTATTATAACTGACATATTTAGATTGTTTTATATATATTTATTTATATATATATATATCCTTATTAATGATAAGAAATTGTGCTAGCAATTAAAAGGTTTCAAGTTCATTCAAATTCATTACCTTTCAAGTCAGTCAGTCCGTCAGTCAGTCAGTTCATCAGTCCAATTCCATACCAGTCGAATACCAGTCCATACCAATTACGTAATAACAATTCAAGAGCAGTCTTTCTGTCGGTCAAATTCTTTATTGTTCAAGCGCAGTTTATCTGTCAGTCAGTCACACCATTCCAGTTTTTGTAAAACTCTGGTCCAGATTTTCAATCAGTCCATTCCACTTTTAGAGAACTCCTGTCCATGTTTTTAGTCTGTTTATTCAGTCTAATACAGTTTTAAAGAATTCCAGTTCAACAATTCAATTTTAGTTTTTATTAAACAACTTATAAAAACAAACTGGTATTTTAACTAAAATAGTATTAAAAATGCACGTAATGTAAAATGCAATCTTCCCAGTAGCTCAGTCTGTAGAGCGCTAGTGTTTAAAAAACACTGGATCATGGGTTCGATTCCCAGGGAAAGCAGGGATTTGTTGAACTGTTAACAATTGTAATGAAATGTAAGTCGCTTTGGATAAAAGCGTCTGCTAAATGACTGTAAAGTAAAGTAAAGTAATCAATTAATAAAAAGCAATTACTTTTTTTAAATGGTTTACATTTACTTATATACTTAAATTGACTTGTATTTTAGCATTATTTGGACATATATACTCTATTTAATCAATACAACATACTCTCAATAAACTTGTGATTTATTTTAGTGCTTGATTTTTTAATGAAATAGTTTTTAGTTACACGGAGTAATAAACATTTTTTAATCTTTTTAACTACCTAAATAACTACTTAACTGCTCGGTTAAAACTACTTTTTAACTACTTAAATAACTACTTAAACTTCTTAAATAAAAGTAAAATAAAATAAATAGTAATAGTTAAACTACTTTAACGGTTTAATGAGTTGTTTTACTTTTATTTAAATTACGGTAACTGTAAAATGTACTGCTAATATTTTTCAATTGTTTTGTCTAGCATAATAGATATTTTTTAAATGTATTAAATATTGCAGTAATTAGATGCCCGTTTGAAAATCCCTTGTCTGGGTTACCATAACAACCACCAGATTAAAGGGTTTCCTCCACTTCAAAAAGCCAATTTGAAAGAAAAACTGCGTACAAACCATTCATCTGTCCTCTCGGGTCATAGTTGTTTTGGCAAAGATTTTGTAGTTGATAGAAAACCTGCCAGAGTTTGTGGCTGAACGTTTTTCATTTATAGAAAATTTTGGCTTTTACATTTCATTGACGAATGATTTTGCTCCTTCTCTGTTCAATCGGGGCAAAGGTTCTGGACATAAAGAAAGTTTTTGTCTTTAAAAATGACAGGGCGGATGATATAAGAAGCACTTTATATAATTTGAAGCTTATAATGCTTCATCATCCCTGCTATACATCCTCGTCTCCTAAAGATGACTTGTGGGTCCTGCTGAAATATTACCAAGAAATTCACACATGAAATCACAAGACCCAGCCATTCGTCTTGACGTGAGCGTGCAGCGTAATGGAATATCTGTCAGGAGGCATGTTTTGATTATAAGCTTGAGTGGGGTCAATTTGAAAGAAGCATTTACCATCATCGGCATCTGGAATTTGTCTAGTGGCAAAAAGAAGCTCCTGTGATTTAGATGATAAAAGGTTTATAAAATCTGTCATAACTATCTAGCCAAAGGTTGCACAATTGTTTTGTTCTGAAATGTTGTTGTGACTTTTGTTTAATCGTTCCATCCATTGCTTCTTACTTTAGGAGGAAAGAAAAAGAATAAAAACAATAATATTTAACATGTTATTTATTCGTATTATATATTTGAAACATTTAAAAAAGTTAATGAGAACAGTTTAGACTGTTAATTATTATCTTTGTTACATAACATTATTTAATTGTAAATAACACATACATATGTATTAATTTGTTTTTACATTTGACTGATATATATATATATATATATATATATATATATATATATATATATATATATATATATATATATATATAATTGTATTTATTTATTTTTTGCAATGTTCACTTTAATTCAGTACTATATGAATTAATGCATTAATACATAACACAATGTTTTTACAGATTTTTTTCCATGTGATTTGAAGCATCATATCTACTTTCTGGAATTTCTGAAAATAAATTAGGCGACGTAAATAGTTTGCTCTCTTAATGAACGAGATCAAGTATGCATAAATGGGTTAGTCAAAAAAGAAAGAACAGTGTTTTGTCTTTTAGTACTATTGTTTCACCCACATTGAGTTTTTTAGTAGTCTAGACATGGCAAATCGTTTGCTTCTTTTTCTTTTACAATTTTCATTTTTTGGCTACGCTGTTAATAATACAGTAAACTACTGGAACCTGTTCAGTTTAAATACCATCTACATAAAACTGTTATTTTCCATAATTTCAGATTATGTCTGAGACAAAGTTCTGGGACATAATCCCATGGGACCCATTCAAAATTTAAAACATATGTATGTGTTGGAATTAGGTTGTTTCATAATTTAAGATACTTTTCAAGTAAAGTTAAAAGTAAAGGACACTTATTTGAAACTTTTTAAGGTAAAGAAAGTTATTTGCATATAAAATAAGAAGCTCCAACAAATACAACCCATAACACCATGTTGCTTTTTACCAGTCGTCACAGATGATGCGGTTCCTGTACAAACAGCTTGTTCAGTTCAATTCCAAATCCAGCAAAGGCTGTGGTCTCAATCCATCATTACTTTCTTTCACATGGCTACTGAGCAGTTTACTGGCAGTTAACGGAGAACAGATTAAGTGAATACCTAAAGGGATGTCATGACCCTGCAAATTTACCTAATCTTGACCAACGAATCAGAGAAGCACTTTTTCCTTCCTGGCCTTAGAAATTGGAACTTCTCAGCAATTCTTCTCAGAAATCCCTCTCATTCTGGCTTCAGAAGCATACACGGATGAAATTTTGTGAATTAAGGAGTACAATTAATTCCAGTACGTAATACCAACATGGCTTCTCTTAATCTCAAATGTCCCAAAAATGCATGGACGTTCATGAACATCTTTAAGTAAAATTAAGAAACACAAACATTCAGACAAATAAATGCAAATATCCTTTTTATATGATCTAGTAAGGCAATCAAGTTTTCTAGTAAGAACTCAAGATCTGGTAAGGCAATCAAAACTATGCGCAAAAATTTGCCTTCTTGTAAATTCACCTTCCAATAATTTATTATGATTTATTATGAAAAAACAACTGATATAACAGTTATAGGTTTGTTTTGCAATAGATATTAAAATAACTCTCATAACTTTATAATTGCTAACACTGTTAGAATAAATGAAACTAGCTGAAAATTGAATACCCAAGATGAAAATTTCTTTTTAAAAAGCATGTAATTATTAATCATGAACGTAAGTATGAATCTAAAGTTTGTCTAAACAGTGTTTTTAATTGTGATTATTATCCACTGGATTATTTTTGCCTTGCGTGGTGGCTTGAACTGCTTTAAATGCTGCTTTCAGCTAAATGTCATTTATTTCTTCCAGAAATTTGACTTCAAATTTTCAATAAACAAATAACGATTAATAGATTTTTATTATAAAAATTACTAATTTTCAGTTTTTTTCTAAATTTCTGTTCTGTTCATATTTGTAAATAAACTAAGTGCAGTCAATGAAATCCCATTTCTGTTTTAATGACTTTTGTATTTGTGATACTGTTGTAGTAATTATCAAGAGCTGTTTTTTAATCTAAAGATTTGATTGTTTAATTATTAATGGACCTAAAATTGTTGATATTGTATGAGATTCCAGTGATATATTTCAACAGGTTTGCCTGGTTCTCGTTGACTGTGGGCTTCCCAAGCCATTATCTACGCATTCCACGCACAATCTGTGATGGTTTTAAGTTTACGCGAGACTTTTGGCTGCAAATCAACACATTTTTTTTTGCTGTTAAAAATGTATAAAAACCGAATTGTTTGATTTTTTTTTTTTTTTTGCATTTGAACAATTTTAATTATTTAAGACTGCATTCATTTTCCTGATTTTTTCCCCTAGCTTTCAAATGAAAATAAAAATTCGTAAAAAGTAACATCAATAAAAAAATTTGTAAAAAATTTTAAACGTGTTGATCTTATTCACACTTTTCCGTCAATTTCTTGAGAAAAAAAAAA
>CM051501.1:12110856-12145496 GCA_028031935.1 Paedocypris micromegethes | reverse complement strand
AAAAAAAAAAAAAAAAAAAACTCAATCGCGGAACACCCTCTTCTGGACGATTCTTGCTATTACATGATTTCACATGAACTTTAATACCGTAAACATTTTACTGTACATTCTTCAAAATATTGTACTAAATAGATCGCTACGTACATTTTAGAGAGCTCTTTCAAAATCGTGTCAGGTGTGTCTTTGCTATTTAAGCATCGTTTGTTTTGTCTTTGACTCTACTATCTTGAAAGGTTAATATATTCTTATGTATATTAAGTGATGGTAAATCTTTACTATCGTTCCATTACTATGTACTGTGTCAATTACGATTTCCAAAGGTCTCAAAATATGTGATCTTAATGTGTGATCATTCCAAACAAAAAAACTACAGACAACACAATGCACCGTCGCGTATTTGATGACGTCTTTCCGAATCTGAGCCGTTTCCTACACACGTGGAGATCTCCCGACTACTGGAACTCTGCGTTTCATTTACAGTAACAGAAAGTTTGTGAAATAATCTGACACAATGGTTAAGCCAAAATTCAAGGGGAAAAGCTCCATAAATACCTCAAACTCCAGCACAAATCCCGGTAAGATTAGTTAAACCTGTCGCCTGGAGTGAATTGCTAACATGCTAGCACTAGCCAACACGTAGTGAGAAGTGTAGCTATGCTTTATATCGCGTGTTCGCTAATTCACTGCATTATACAGTATAACATATTATGTGTTAAATGTAGTTATTGGTAATGCACTCTCCATTTACGACAACGGATGTAGGTTTTTCGCGGAATTATTTGTGTAATTCAGCGTGTCAAAGTGAACTTGCCTCGATTTGACTGGTAATGCATCACTTTCGGATGCCTTTTTTATTTTTAAATTGGCATTCTTAAATTCCACTGAAAGTATAACAGCGACGCCTGGACTCCTAGAAAAAATTGTTTGTAAATTAACCTCCAACTATATCCTCTGGATATTTCTTACCAGTCAGTTCCTCATCATCCTCGGTTAAGTATTTGTATTTAGGAACTATCACGATCAGTAGTGAAGGAATTGAAATGTGTGTGATATTTATTTTATTTGAACTTTTCAACTACATACAGCAGAGCCATACACAGTGAAATGAGACGGGGCTGCACAAATAAACAGGGCACATCTTCGGTGGTTTCTGATTTATTATGATTTATTTAATTATTTATTATTAGATCAATTTAAATTTTAGGTACTCACTAACACACACTTTATCCTAAATATATATCATGCACTTTGAATCAATAAGTCTATATAAAACATTGGTGCAGTGGCATCTAAAATAGTGCTTGGCCCACTAAATGAATAATACATTTTATTTATAAGTTCCTCACGGTGACTCTAACACCTTGTTGGCAAGGTCCATCTGGAAAAAATGTTCTCAAAATCCATTTACTCCGTACCTTTGCAGCTTTTTCATTCTTTTTTACGTTAATTTCCAAAAGTAAGAACAAATTTGTCGATCTGTTTGATCAGTCACCTGCTGCTGACAGAAAGATTAAAACTGCTGTTTAAATTGCCTGACAGCACTTGACTTTAGAGAGTACTAAATTGTCCCGGTCCAGTTAGGAAAAACACGGGTAGTTTTAGTAAAGCCCATTTTCAAAGATCAAGGATGGTCCGTGTATGTGTGTTTGATGATTCCCATTAACCAGGAATAAAACAAGGGACTGTGGGTTTCATTTGAGTTCATCAAACCTTATTCAAGAACGAGAGGCAATTTTAAGAACTTGAGTTGAAAAATATTAACTAAGATATTATATAGTATCTGTTTTTCTTGTTCTAATCTTTCTAATTGTAATATGTTTGTATCTCTAATTGTAATATTGTAATATGTTATAAACTTTGACAGATCGAGTCAAGGGAGCTGGAGGGAACAACATGAGGGACCGCGCCACTATCAAACGACTTAATATGTACCGACAGAAACAGAGATGGTAAATAATGTCATATAAATGGTCTGTGCGCACATATTTTACATATTTTGCTTTTTGTATTGGCAAATAATTGTGCGCACACGTGTTTGTGTTTATGATAAATTGAAGGTCTTGTATGTTCCTGTCAACAGTAACAGTCAGGGTAAGGTGATCAAGCCTTTACAGTATCAGAACACCGTTGCTCCAGGGACAGTGGCCAGAGTGGAGCCCAACATCAAATGGTTTGGTAAGAGCACATTAGTTTGACACAACATAAAGAAACGTGTTGTTACATTGTAATAATTTAACTGCATCATTATTAGGGATGCACAGATACCGGTATCGGTATCGGGCTCGATACCACGTTTTCTAAAGTACTCGGTACTCGTCAAAAGTCCGCCGATACTGGAAGTCGATACCGGAAGTGAGACATATTTACGTTTGAGCGTTAACGCGGATTTAAAAAAATAAATGTTGTGCTGTTTTGTGTAGTAAGTGTCTCTATATAGCCTGTGTGGACATCTACTGTAGCCTATTTTATACAAATTGCTTCACTTGCTTTGGATAAAAGCGTCTGCCAAATGACTGTAAAGTAAAGGGCGGCGGAAGGGTTAATCTCAAGCGCGTAAGCCCCGCCCCCCAGCGCTCCAGCAGAAGCGATGGAAACTAAAACTGCAGGAATCTCTAATGGGAACCTGCAGCTGCTGTCGTGTGTGTGTGTGTGTGTGTGTGTGTGCGCGCTTGTGCTTGTGCTGGTATATCAGAGCAGTTGGAGCACGAACGACACGCACGCGCGCAAAGCCCAGAGCTCCGCGCTGAGACACTCTTCTCACGCGCCTAAAATCCCAACACCACAGCGAGTGGAAAAAGTTTGGCTTCTAAACGCTACTCACGGGTCGCCACACGTACTTTAAAATATGGAATCGTCTCGTATTTGAGATTGAAACTGCGCGTCTCGCTTTGAATCAACACGGCACTGGTTGTGTCTCGTACTCTTTATCATTTTTTTAAATCAGCGTCTCATGCGTGGAGATAACAGTGTAATTATTACAGTAGTATAGTATTGATTAATGTGTTGATAAATTCATTAATTTCTAAATGGTAAAAGGGTGACCAGTATGTGAAAACCTAACTTTTTGTAATTTACTGTTATCTACATGAAATAAAGAGCAGTCTGTTAAAATACTAAGAATGTTTAAAATATTATTTCATTTTAATACAAAGCCTAGGTAGCTGTACCCGTAATATGTTGCAAACAACATGCTTTTAATTTTAAATAAATGTTCTTAATTTCAAACTAGCCCCCTTTTTTAATTATATGACTATTACCTGTACATTTAAATCATGTGTTTATTAAGTACTTGGTATCGGTATCGGCGAGTACTGAAATGCAAGTACTCGTACTCGTTTTCCAAAAAAGTGGTATCGGTGCATCCCTAATCATTATATACTTGGTCATTGTCCTGCCCCGTGTGGCCCTAAGGTCTTCTAAACCGGCCTGTTTAAAGTTAATAGGAAATTACAAATTAAACATTTTTTAGTTTTGTTTGGTTGTTTGTACTTTTGCGTCGACTAAATCTATGATGCGTGTTGCTTTTTTTAAACAAATACGAAATGAAAACGAAGCAAATATATTTTGCAGGATTGAGTTCAGTTTTAGGTTCAGCCCGCCACCATATCTTTTATATGTTATATGTGGGGGAGAAAAAAATCTCATCTTTTTTAAAGTGCGTTACTATGACCTGCCATCCTTTGATAATTTTGTCTATTATATTGATTATACATTATGGAGTCACAGTTTCATGCTACTTATATGTCACTGCAAAATTATGCTTTCCTATGAATAACTAAGAAATAACTAAGAATAAAAGCATTTTGTCAATGTCAATGAGTAACTGAATGTAAGCTGAGTTGATTTTGAAGCCTTTGCCGTTTTGCAGCAAACACACGTGTCATCAAACAGTCGTCCCTGCAGAAATTTCAGGAAGAGATGGATGCGGTGAAGAAAGATCCTTACCGGGTCGTAATGAAACAGAGCAAGCTGCCAATGTCCTTGCTGCACGACAGAATCAAGGCGCACGTAAGTTTGGAGCGCTGCTTTTGCCTACATTATTAATGGTTGGAGCCAGAATGCCTTGTTGAAATTGTACGTACATTTTTCTTTCGGGGCAAAGTTGAGTTTACAGTTTTCTTTTTCTTTAGCTTTTCAATAAACATTGTGTGCAATCAAATCTCTTTTAGGCGCATTTACTACATATTTTTGGTTGCACGTTTTTTGTATCACAACTAATCATGTCCCGTATCAAACAAAAATTGCAGCTTGCAATGAAATCCGCCGTTCCTCGTGCTCCATTCCACATGGGAGCTCAAGATTCCACCTCTTCATTAACTGGATATCACATCTACTTCTTCCTTTAAAAAGTTAACATTTGTTTTTTTTTTTTTTGTTTTTTTACTCCCTATGCACTTTTTCTTAAAATGCAATGGGAGTTTAGTGTGTTGGCGGTGAAAATGTTTTTCCAATTGCTTGCGTAGATTTTTCCACAGAAATGTAGTTACACTCTAAGTACGATTTCTTACGGGAATGTGTGACTGAGTTTGACAAGATCTCTCATTTGCTTGTTTGGTTCCACCCTCTGTTGCAGAAGCGGAATGACAGATCTTATGCTGTGTGTGCTTGAGCTCATTACAAGGTGTTCTTGAACTTGGCACTTTCTGAATTCAAAGCGTTTAAAGATAAAGTTACAACATTGCTTTTTATGATGTTTGGTTGTAAGCGCATATTTGTTTTAAGGGTCTAATTTAATTTAGATCAAATACATTGTTTGATGTGTGAGGATGAAGTTTGACTTTTTTTTTTTTTTTTTTTTTTTTCACATTCACATTTTGGATTTTAGATGAAATGTGGCTTTGAGTATAGATGTAAAATGTGGATTTTTATTCTGTATTGATTTGTGGCATTTCGCGATATTTGTGTTGATTGTGCTCTATTCATTGCTGTTTTGCACATTTCCGAATTATTTAAAACGCTGTGTGTCTACAGGCTTTGGTGAAGAACACTTTCACAAGCTGAAAACTAAATCGTGTGTGTTTGCTTTGCTTGATAAAAAAAAAACTGGTTTTGGAGAAATCGTAAATTATTGGTACAAACTGCTCACCCATAAATATTTAAATATTTTCAAAATGTCCTAAGCATATGCTATGGCATCTTAAAATATTGGATATAATTTATGTCTGTCAAAGGCAATTCCATTTTAGTTTATCAATCTTGCTACCATTCCGTTTGTCAGCACAATACTAAATCTTTTGCAAGTTCACACATTATATGAATGAAATCATGTATTCACTCTTTCATTTACTCTAATTTCTTTGAAAAGAAATCTAAGGTTCATATTCTGGACACAGAGACCTTTGAGACCACATTCGGCCCGAAAGCTCAGCGAAAAAGGCCAAGTTTGTCGGTCGGTGAACTGAAAGACTTGGCTGAACATGCCGAGGTCTCGGCACTGGGCTACTGCGCTGAGAAAGATCGGGATTTGGTGTCTGAGGACACTGGGGTGAGGTGAGAAAAGTTTTCCCAGTTCACATGTGGTCACTACGCACAAAAATGACCTGCATTGTTTCCTGTTTGTGAAGGAACGAGGCTCAAGAGGAAATCTTCAAAAAGGGACAGTCCAAAAGAATTTGGGGCGAACTGTATAAGGTAGATGTTAGTGATTCCCAGAACATTTTCTGTCTGAAAAGAATCTAAATTGAGTGTTTTGTGCAGGTGATCGACTCTTCAGATGTTATAATTCAGGTGCTGGATGCTCGAGACCCCATGGGCACCCGCTCCAAAAGCATCGAGACCTATTTAAAGAAGGAGAAATCCTGGAAACATCTCATCTTTGTGCTTAATAAATGCGACCTTATACCTACATGGGTCACGGTATGAAATAATAATATATAGCTTAAACGGAAAAACTTTGTCACAAAGAACCCATTTGAATTGTTTTTTTGCTTTTGTTTTTCTTTTAGAAACGTTGGGTTGCCATTTTGTCTCAGGAATACCCGACATTGGCCTTTCATGCAAGCCTTACAAACTCTTTCGGCAAGGGTTCTCTTATCCAGCTCCTGCGGCAGTTCGGCAAAGTGAGACGTACAAATTACTGGAAAATGAAGACAAATCCAGGCAATTTTATTCTGGATGCAGAAAGCGTTTTGATTCCATACCAGATCGACGCTCTTATGAACATCTGGCTTTGAGATATTTTAAGATCATGGCTGTAAACAAGGACTTGGAAAAAGTAAAAAGGAAGAGTGGCATTAGTACTCATAAATTTGATCTAGAGTTACGACAGGGCAGCCTTGTAAAAGATAAGGCCACTCAAATATCTTGGCTATTTGGCTCGTGCTGTAAATCATCCAGTAACGTTGATTTTCAGGTTTCAGTTAGCCGTGCCATGTTTGCAGTGTGCGTAAAATAGCACAAGTTCAAGAAAGGACATCAACAATTCCTGAAAGCGTATCCAAGTTTACATGCATGAAACGGACATATCGAGTATCTCCAAATCTGTTTTTTTTTTTTAATTGCTCAACATTTCCTCAGTATTAACTTGTCTCTGTTGATTTCTGCTCAGCTCCATTCAGACAAGAAACAGATCAGCGTCGGATTCATCGGATACCCCAATGTTGGGAAAAGCTCTGTAATAAACACACTTCGCTCTAAAAAGGTCTGCAACGTGGCTCCACTTGCTGGGGAAACTAAGGTAAGGTACACTCATTCCACCACCATGACCAGAAACTGCTGTTGCATGTTTGACGTGTCATCAATAATGCATTTTTTCACTTTTACAATTTGTAAACAGTTATCTTTTTCAGGGTTCCTACGGGTGCTTAAAATCCTTGAAAATGCTTGAATTTCAATAATGTGTTTTCAAGGCCTTGAAAGTGCTTGAATTTCGAAGTGCCTGAAAATGCTTGAAATTTTAATTGTGTGGAAACAAGTCATCTTATGAGCAGTGTCTCTTCTCAATCTTCTTAATGATCGGCACATGTGCAGTCGTTTGAAAGAATGAATTTTTACCATCAATATCATGCGTTAAAAATATATATCGCTATTGAGAATTTAAAACTAACCGCATGCGTTAATACGCTAATTTTGACAGCCCTACTTTAAATGTAAATTTTACGACAAGGTGCTGGAAAAACATGAACCTTGAAAGTGCTTGAAAAGTGCTTGAGTTTTATCTTTCCGAAAGTGTAGGAACCCTGCTTCATCAGAAACTTCAAATGATTGAACAACTCTTGTTCCATGCATTACATTTATACAAGGATTGTGAATCGACTTCAGATTACAAGCCAGTTCATGACATGTTAACATTTTGAGCATTTTGGCTTTTTTGATGTTTTTCAGCAGTTTGATTTTGGACGGCGTTTGAATCAGCGTTTTTTTTTTTTTTTTTTTCTTCGAAAAACTGATGACCAATGGTGCCCTGTTTAACAATAAGAATTCTTTTCTGACATTTATCATTGGCTCAATCGATTGTTTATAAGCTATTGTGTCAAATTGATAAAAAAAAATCTAGAAGTGTGTTACTTTCATTATCATTTAAGGACATAGTAATTAAAATAACACATAAGCACCAAATAACACATAAGTACCATTTTTTTTTTTGTATTATAATGTCCACTTAAAATACTAACAAATGTTTAAAAATTTAGTGTGCCTCTTATAATTCGAAAAAATTGTCTGTGTTTTATGTGACAAAAAAATTAGGTTTGTTCAAAAAATTTATGTGTTCAACCTTATATTTCGGAAGATATGGTACTTAATTGTTTTTAGGTGTTCATATTTGTTTATTAAGATTATTGAATTTTTATTAATCATTTAAATAGCATTTTATTAATGTTTATTATCTATATAATTATTGATTTTGTTATAATTGTTATTATTGTAATATATATTCTAATTACATTAAAGATATTAATAATGATTGTGCCACAAATCCATGGTTTGCCTCACACACTGGCATTAGAAAATGGATGGCTGTGTGGATAATATTAGTATTTGTTCATGTTAAATGCAGACTGCAGAATTCTTTACCGTGTCATTTAAAGCCATGGTTTTTATCAAGTTTTTAATACTTTTTGTTTTTTAAATATTTTTCTGCACTTCATTATTTTGAAGGTATTGCACTGATTTTGGTCTTGTTGTTTCTCCAATGGGAGCCAGTGACAAACCGTTTGCTTTCTCTCCGGTAGGTCTGGCAGTACATCACACTAATGAGACGCATATTCCTGATCGACTGTCCTGGTGTCGTCTATCCCTCTGACGACAGTGAGACCGACATTGTGCTGAAGGGAGTGGTAAGATGTCTTCCATCAAGGCGTCCGATCACATCTCATTGGTTTCACTCAGTTGTTTTTCATTGAAGGTTCAAGTGGAGAAGATCCGGAATCCAGAAGATCATATTGGAGCGGTGTTGGAGAGAGCCAAAGAAGAGTACATCCAGAAAACCTATCGCATTCCGGTCTGGAGCACGGCCGAGGACTTCCTGGAAAAGCTTGCACTCCGAACCGGAAAGCTGCTCAAGGTCTGCCGTGATTGTGAAGTATCTGAAGAAATCCATCAGCTCAGCATGTTTATTTCTATGCTCGGAGTGCTTGATGGTGTTGTGACAGTTTGCTTACTTCAGGCCGTGGATAACATTCAATTTCAAGATAAAATTGTTCTTGTGGATGCTCAAGCCAAAACCAAGACTTCATTTTTTTAAAAATCTGATTGGAAATTAAGGCTTGCTGGTTGTTTTGACCTTAGCTTTGTAAATTCCTGCAGACTTTGATTTCTGCTCACAATAGCTGATGTCCGATGTTGGATCTGTAATGTAGGGTGGCGAGCCAGACCTGCAGACCGTTTCCAAAATGGTTTTGAATGACTGGCAGCGGGGACGCATACCTTTCTTTGTGAAACCTCCCGGTGGAGAGATGGACGAAGAGGTAAAAGTGGTTTTTTCATGTCCTACTGAATTGGTTTTTAGGATTGTTTCTTGTAAACCTCTGTTTTAAGGCCTAAACTAACGTTTATTCTTTCCCTGCAGGGAAAAGCTGATTCAGTGCTGGAATTGACTGAAACTGAAACCGAGACACAAGAGTATAAAAGCAGACTTGAAGATCAGGATTTGGAAGAGGCATCATCCAGCAAACCAGAAGACCATCAGATGCTGAAACAGAAGCGGGAAGAGATGCAGAAGATAATCGGCAGCATGAAGCAGAACTTTGGCAAAATAAACGTTGGCCCAGAATTCAGCGAGGAAGACCTTGTGCCTGTTGAGTGTCCTGAGCTAGAGCTTTCTGGTTCAGAAGATAATGTGGAGGAGGAAGGTGAAATGGAGGAGATCGAAGAACCAAATGAGGAACAAGACCAAGAACCCCTGCCCGCACCAGAAAGCAAGAACATGTGTGAAGCCAATAAAGAGATGGATGAAAAGATCGCCAAGTTAAAACATTTTCTTAATCGGGCCAAGTCCAAGCATTTCTCCGCAATACGGTTTGTTTGGAGTTTTTATAATTTCATGTTTTTTTGCCAAATTCTGTGCAGTCAGTTTTTTTTTTTTTTTTCCCCATGATATTTTTTATAAAATACATTTGTTTTATTGCTTCACTTGCTCTAAGTACAAAGTCACTTTGGATAAAAGCATCTGCCAAATGACTGTAAAGTAAAAAAGTAAATGTTGAACTAGGGCCCAGATATTTATATTTTGATTTTTAAAAATCCATACAAGTTTGAATTTGAATATGGGCATGTTGTTACTTCTGAATGAAAATGGCAAAATCAGTTTTTTTTATTGATTGATTTACAGATAAGAACGTTGAAGCCATAAAATATATGAAATGTTGTGGCATTAGTTATCGATTCATTTTCGTTCCTCCTTTTTCAGGATCCCTAAAGGCCTTTCTGATAAGGTTTTCACTGACATCAGAGCTAAGCAGAACATGGCAAAAAATCCACAGCAGAAAGGTACGTTGCACATTTAATTTTGATTTCATGTGTGTTCAGAAGTCTTTTTCTAGCAATCGGACAGACACACCTTTGTAAATGAAGGGTCAAAAAAATAATGGCCTGATTAGTCAAATTCCGTTTAAAAATACCCATACAATATTAAATGATAAAAAACGATTATCTATATACTGTATGTGAATTTGTGTCTATAAGAATATTGCGCTGCAAACCTGGTTTTGTAAGCTGTTTTGAGACATGCTAGTGATTATAGAGCAGCTGTGGCTTCAAATAACGACTGATGCCATTCTTATGCGTATGTTTTCAAGCTGCGACACTGGCAAACAGAAAAAGGAAAAATCTGGAAGACGAAGACCATACACAGTCCACTAAACTCACATCTAAAGAGGTAGGAGCTGTTCTCCCAGCGCCGATGCTGCTGTCAATCGATCACTCCCAAGTAGACAACTTGGAAATTAATCTGAGGCAATGTTTTTAAAACTGCAAAACATCCCTCTTTCAGAAAAGAAGAATGGAACGTGCTCAGAAAGTGAAGAAAGTGGGGGTTCGCTATTACGAGACGCACAATGTCAAGAACAAAAATAAGGACAGAAAAATTCCCCCAGAAGGCAAGAGAGCCAAGCGAGCCAAGCGGTAGAACCACTCGCATCCGCAGTTCCTGCTTCTGTGCTCATGTTGGTGGAACATCTGGAGTGGCATCACTGAATTGCATGAAGGTGATGGTTTGGAGGTTCAGTGACGTAATCGCTACTCCAGGCACTTTATTTGCAATGCCGCCTCCGTCTTTTCATGGCTGAATGACGTGATTGTTGTCTGGCAGCAGTGATTGCTGTCAAATCTTTAACCGTAAAACATCATGCTTCAGTCACACGTTTTTCGATCATTCAAATCTCAAACACTGATGTTTTGATTCAATAAAGCTGTAACTTT
This sequence comes from Paedocypris micromegethes, assembly GCA_028031935.1. Lineage (NCBI taxonomy): Eukaryota > Metazoa > Chordata > Actinopteri > Cypriniformes > Paedocypris > Paedocypris micromegethes. Next base: position 12,134,639 of record CM051501.1, on the reverse strand, counting down.
TAATGATATGGGTATGTTTTATTTAACCCTGTAAAAAAAGAATTCTAATTATTTAATCTGGAGCCTTAGTGATTGTTCTGAACAACAAGATCAAGCATCAAATTGTGTTTTAATTTGTGTCATTTTATACATTAAGTCTTAATGCTACTTTTTTTTTTTAAACAAACAAAAGCCAACACCAACAAACGATAAATGCTGTTCGGCATTGTATTATTTTTATTTTTTTTTGTATAATGCAATAGGAATGTAATAAATAATAGACTGCATATTTTCATAAAAAGGTGAATGAATGAATTTATTAAATAATGAAATACTGTTTAAATGAAATAATATAATAATTGTGTATCAAATTATCTGGTGATGTAACTCGTAAGCTGGTTAATTAAATACTTTGTTTAAGTAAAATCTATACATTGAAAGTATCTAATTGTATGCACTGTGTTTATTAAGAAGAAAAAAAACACTTTAGCTGTTGAGGATAAGACACGTTTATCGTTGTATGCTGTAACACTAGCTGTTGAAGATAAGACATGTCCATCGTTGTATGCTGTGAGGGTCATTCCACATTTTCTACATTCACTTTCAAGTCTGTAATGTAGTCCAGGTTTGCCTAACAAAAAAAAATCAATTAGGTTTGCAAGTGCAATTCACTGCAGTGCTGATGATCATCTCTGTTTTACCTTGAGTTGACTGATGGTTCGTTCCAAAGAACGGACTTTAACTTCGTACTTCTTTCTCTCAACTCCTCGCTGCTCCTTTTCTCCTCTCACGATGGCTTCATATTCAGCCTTCTGTTTGTTCAGCTGCTCCTCAAAATCCTTTTTTTCTTTTTCCAGCTGTAAAATCTGTCAAATTGAAGAGCTATAACTGACATTTTTATGAGTCCATGCGAGCAGACGGCACGTAACGTACCTGTTGTTGCATATCGGAGTTTTGCTTCTCAGTTTGAAGTGATTTCCTTATGGCAAAGGCCGTGCTGGACTCATACAGGGTTTGATAGGCAGCTATGGTTTTGTGCATCTCATCTCGCACTTCTTGCAGTAAGTTGCCCCGGTCAGCACAGTTAAGCCTGACTTGTCTTATTAATTCATCTAGATGGGAAAATAAGAAAGGAATGGGAGCTTTTAAATCAGGCCAAGAGTAAACAAGCAACATGTACCAAAGATCTGAGTGTAGAGCTCTCTGCGGACCGGGCAGATGCCCGTGTCTCTGGCCTGCTTCTCTTCAAGCTTTTGGTTCAACCACTTCTTCAAGTTCTGCACGTCTATCCTGGTGCATGATGTACTGGATGGCTGCCGCGTCAACGACGCGTTGAGTGTGCCTGGTGTCTGTATTGGTTGTAAGAATGGACCCTATGGTGTTTCAAAGAAAAGAGACTTTTATGTGACTGCAGTCTCACAAATAAAAGCAAGTATCTCCACAGTGAAGAAAGCAGCCAGTATGTCAGAGATACTCTGTCATTATCCCGCACTCAGACCACTGCAGATCAATAGCTCTAACGCTGTGAAAAAGATAGTGTGTAAATAGGAATCTAGTCTACTCACACTGGTTTCCAATGGCAAACTAAAATTATGTTCCTTAGATTACAGCCTACTGTTGTTGTACAGCACCAAAGCCACAGGTCTTTTCAGTGATGCACTGTTTAAATAAAAGCTACAATTTTCTGTTAAGACATTACAATTGTATTTTGCTGTAAATTATCAGTGCAAATTTATATTTGTTTGGCAAAACTATTCTAAAATTGTTACATCCAGATTTAGCAAGTAGAATCTCACTGTTTGTGACCATGTTTCTAGAACGTTTCCATAACGGCTGAATTTAAAACATTGCATTTTAAACAAAACAAAAAAAAAAACACGTTCTCTGTTTGCTCACTCATCGCTTAATTTCTTACCGTTGGTGACTTGCTGTTTGTTTTCCTTCTCACGGATACTGGTTTATCTTTTTTCAGAAAAGGTACCGGTAGAGAATTCATATTTGAAAGACCCAGTTACTAGTTTTGGTAGAAAAAAACAGAACCCCGACCAAAGGTTTGTTGTATGTGTTGCTATGACAATTGGACACGAAAGCATTCGCTCCTTGTCCGTGTACACATAACAATCCTCCTTCGGAAATCATAAATTAACGCATAATAATTTTAATAAGATTGTATTATTAATTGAGCTATTTGACACTGAAAGTTTTATCTTTGTTTAGCGTTTGTAAATCAACGTAATAACTAATAAGCAGTGAACAGTGTCGTACTCAAATAAGATTTTGAAAGGAGCACGCTTTCAGAAATATACAATTCATTTGTAATTCGTGTATTGCATTTGTATATTCCTGGAAGACAATCGTTAAATTCCGAGTTAAGCGGAACAAAACATTGCTCCGTGTTTGAGACGTTTAGAACGGACGTTTTCGGCGCACGGACACCGGAAGTACACCGGAAGTTTTCTCAATGCGGTTTGAATGTGTTCTTATAGTTTCGTCTGGTATGAACGGCTTTTTCCTCACCCACGGCTTTTAGAAAGGCTCGGTTTCAAATGGATAACCGGAGACGACACAGAGAATCTCCCTCACGGGATGTGAAAGTTAAGATTAAACAAGAAAAACTCAGCCCCGTGCGGCCTTCTCGAACACGCCGCTCTAGTTCGGGCTCCAGCCGCGGGAGCAGCAGCCCTCCGCCGAGGCGACGAGACAGCAGGTCGGTACTTTTCTGTGTGTTACTACACGCTTTTCGTGTTAAGTTTAACGTGGGCTGTTTTCTGAACACGTTAGGTCACCGGTCAGGAGAAAGGAGAGATCTCCGCCCAGAAGAGATCGTTCATCAGGCAGACATCCGGAGAGATCCCCGCCAACCAGAAGGAGCAGAAGCCCCAACCGGAGGACGGACGTTCGGATCAAGCGGGTGAGGTGGAGCGGGACTTAGAAAATACTGAAGGGTTCGTTTGAAAATGAGTTTTTAAACTCAAATCCATTTGAACTTCTCTCATGCCCCATCATCTCAGTACAAATGTATTGAAATGGCAATATTTGTTATAATACCGTTGCAGTTCCAGTGGTAGGGAGTTGGACCTGCCACCCAGGAGTTTGTTTTTTTGCATTACTGAAAGACTTTAAAATTGATTTTCTTGTTGACTAATTTTGGGTAAAATGCTTTACAAGCAAATTGACATGTGATTGTCGTTGGATATATGTTTTACCGTGTTATAACAATCCTGCACTGTATTGACATTTTACAAAAATATTTTTGTATAAATATTTTACATCTATTATGTTAATTTATTGACATCTTATCTGAATTGTACCTCAATCGATCACTTGGATGGAATGTTCTGGAAAAACACTAAACTGTTATTTTTTATCTGGTTTTATTTAAGGAAAGTGAAAATCTACCTTTACAATTGACAAATACAAAGATGTTGCACGTGTCCAGTGCTGTCAAAAGTAGTCACCTTCATTACTTAATTAGAAATAAAAATACTAGAGTTATTTTTGTGAAAGTAAAAGTAACATGCCCAATGTTTTACTTAAAGTAAAAGTACTGTTACTAATACTGATAAAACTACTTTTAAGTAAAAGTAATGCAAGAAAAAAATGCCATTATAGAACTATATTGTTATATTAAAATGTTGTTGTATATAATTACATTGACAATTAATGCATTTTATTACAAAAAAAGAACCATATGTGAGCACTACTAAGCATTGACATGTTTTAGACTGGAAATATTACTAGTATTGTAATGGTGAAAAAAGTCATATTTCAGAATCATGTCATCATTGACCTTTATTTGAGTGACCTAACAAAATAACAAGATTCACCAATATGCTTTGTTCTGTTGCAAAAGCGGGTACGCAGAGCTCGCAGCGCATGCAAAGAGAGTTGTTTTTCCATAGGTGACCACATTTTGATTTCCAAGAAAAAAGGACAATCTGCACGGCCTCAAGACACTAAATCAAACAGACTTCTCGGAGGTTGATAAATCTGTAAACACTTGTAGCAAAGCAATTGTCCTAGATTATTTTCAAATAAATGTTATAAAATAATGACATAAATATGAACTCTTGTGTTCAAAAATCTAGCTTTAACATTAATTTATCTGTATAAGTATAAGATAAATAATATCTCTCAAAGTCTCATAACGATACTAACTGGAATGTTTTTCAGTATTCACGTGAGTTTTGGGATCTCGGGCGGCTTTAGTAGACACTGAGACGTATGGAGTTTTACACCCGGTCACTGCGCCTCACACTTGTCCCGACTGGGATGATATGTTGAACATTTATTTGCCGTTTTACCCGCATTTCCGTGCATTACTGCTGCGCTGATGATGATCTGCCCCGCGTCTGTGTTCGCGTGTGATCGGCCGCTGCGGAGTTCGTGCTTTAGCCGTATTGACACTAATCTGATTCCATAAAGCCGCGTCCCCGTCATTCTGTCGCGCAACAAAGCAGTGTCAGACCGCGCTCAAACCTATAGGGTGTCGGAATGATAAGTTTCTCATCCAACCACAATCAAGTTCACTTTATCAGCGATTTTGCAGTGTCAGTGATAAATCTTAATATTTCAGTGAAAGCACATTTGTTGTTCTTTTGAAAGCTCAAGTTTTTTTTTTTTTTAACAGGAACAAGATGATCACAGAACAGCTGAAAGCCACAGACACCGTGACAGACAGGACGATGCAGACGAGCGGAGGATAAAAAGAGAAAGCGAACGAACGCGGCAAAACGATCGGGACCGAGAACAGGAGAGACGTCGTGGACGAGATAGAGACACACAAATGCAGCAGCAAGCAGAGCGGGAACATCACAACGAGCGGCGCCGAGAGAACCGACTCAGGCAGCAGACACAGAGCGGCAGCGGAGACGAGGCGCGAGAGTTCGGCAACAATGAAAACACTGACTCTGCACCGGCTGCTGAGAAAGAAAAGCCCAATTTTGAGCTGTCGGGTGCCTTGACGGAAGATACCAATACTTTCAGAGGGGTGGTGATCAAGTACAATGAGCCCCCCGAGGCTCGGATCCCCAAAAGGAGGTGGCGTTTGTACCCGTTTAAAAACGACGAGCCGCTCCCTGTCATGTACGTCCACCGACAGAGCGCCTATCTGCTCGGGAGACAGAGAAAGATTGCAGACATTCCCATTGATCACCCTTCTTGTTCCAAGCAGCATGCTGTTTTTCAGTACAGGTTGGTGTTTCCAGAGTACTGTACACACACACATCCACAGATTTGTTTTTTTTTATCTTGCAATATTCTGCAATATTCTTAATGGAAATTTAAAGAATACATTTTTTACCTGAAATTCAGGTTCTTCAATCTTCAACAACAGACTTTGTTGGACGCAATATTCTAAATCAGATCACGGCGTCCCTAGTATTTAATTGCAGAAGTGTTTTTGCAAATGTTTTAGATGGTTATAATCATATTTTTTGCATGTGTTTTTCATTAATTTTTATCTTCTCCAGGTTAGTGGAATTCACTCGAGGCGATGGCACTATGGGTAGAAGGGTGAAGCCATACATCATTGACCTGGGCTCTGGTAACGGAACCTTCCTGAACAACCAGCGGATCGAATCGCAACGGTACTATGAGCTAAAAGAGAAGGATGTGCTGAAGTTTGGCTTCAGCAGCCGAGAGTACGTGCTGCTTCACGAGTTTTCCGACACTGCCGAGGTTGATGCGAAGAGGGAGGAGGAAGATGAGGATGATGAAGGCCTAGATGCATAGTTATTCTCCAGTGCTCACCAAAGTTTTGTACTGGCTACTAAAGCGTTTACTCTCTGTAGAAATGTTTATTTTCTTATTGTTTCTGTTGAATATTGAATATTCATTGACCACGGCCCCACTTGTCTATTTGACTGTTTTCTCAGGTTGATGGATTGACACTTTTAGCCCGTCAAAACTGTGCCGAGTGCCAGAAGTAATTCATTACTTAATATCTCAAATCAAGTATTTACATTGCATTTGTTTTGAAGTAGTGATTATTTTGTCCAGGTTTGTAACTGTAAATATACTGAATGTATTTGATGTGCGTGCTTTGTTCAAATTTGTTATAGTTTGTGATTTTGTATTATTTCCAAACCAGCTGAACTAGCACTCAAACTAACATTTATTATTCATTTAAGGGAAAATCAAGGTATTGGTATACAAAAAAAGTTCTTTAGACATTTCTATTTTCTCACTGTAAATCTGGTTGATTTTTAGATGTTTTGTATTGTACAATAAAATATATTACAATGTTTAATTTGGTGATTTATTACATCAATTTGAAAAGTGTGTTCAAATTCTGAGCATTTGTAAGGTGCTTTTCCGTTTTTACTGTCCCAAAGGGGGTGTGTGTGTGTGTTGTGTGAATCTAAAATTGAAGTTACATATGTTTTCTTATAGGTATTTGTGTTATTCTCATGAGAGTAAATATCATGAGATTAGCACAAATCCCATCTTAACAATACGTGTTAATAATTTGTAAAAAGTATTTAATTAATATTTATTAATATCATATGTTCTATATTCCAAAAATGTTTTAGTTTTAAAATACTTATATTGTTATTATGTCATAATTAACTATGTTCTTATCCCACGTCAGTTCCACTTATTTACTTGAATCTTGCTAAATTATCAGGAAAAAATACTGTAGTAAATGTTCTCATAAAATTATAATTTTATTATAATAGAAAATTAGTAGCAACAAAATTTAGTAATACCAGAAAGACCGCCAAAAGAAAAAGTAAACAAAATTGTGCAAAAAGGAGAAAAAAACACAATAAAGAGCTTGTGTAATAGAGGAACTTTATCTGCTTTCTTATGAAATACAGATCACCATCGACTTCATGGCCGCGCCACTTTCATCCAGCATTTTAGTAGCGCCCTTCCACGCGGAAAATTTAACTTTTATTTTGAAATCGGCAACATCCGGTTTCACTGCACATTTACGGCGCTATGTGAACTAATCGGTTCGGTTTTTCTTGATTATTTTCAGTAAGTTTAATTATTAAGGGGGGGCGTGCGGTTACATTTTGATAGCGATAATTTTTTCCATAGTATAAGTGTGGGGCGTTCTTCTTCAAAGTTATATTTGTAATCTGTTCCGTGACTGCAAATCTCAAGGAAAAGCTTCGAATATACAAGTGTATTTTGAATGATGTATATTTAGAAAGTATTTAGAATACAAAATAGTACACTATTTAGAATACAAAATAGTACACTTTACAGGTAAAAGTAGTAACGAGCACGTGGTTTTAAATAATATGGCTATCATCACAAACGTTTGGGTATCATCACTGTTTACGTTTGTCGTATTCTGTCAGTACGAACTAAACTTACAGTATAAACAATATGGACAAATCTACTAAATTGCAATTTTTAAACACAACCATAAATTGCTCATGAAAGTTGTATCTTCTTTTAGATGCATCATAGTTTGGGTGTTTACCCTGTGGCGAACCTGTTGTCATGACGTCACTACCCTCCAAATCAACCTTTTTTGGGCAAGTTGTTATCGGCCCACCTGGTTCAGGTAAGACCACGTACTGTCGCGGCATGCAAGAGTTCCTGGCTCCCCTGGGACGCAAGGTGGTTGTGGTAAATCTTGATCCTGCCAATGAAGGGCTGCCGTATCAATGTGGAGTGGACATCTCTGAGCTTGTTACGCTAGATGACGTGATGGACGCATTAAAACTCGGCCCCAATGGTGGTCTCATCTACTGTATGGAGTATTTAGAGGCTAATTTGGACTGGCTAGAGAACAAACTAAAGCAGCACCAGGACTGTTACTTCATATTTGACTGTCCTGGTCAAGTAGAACTTTACACTCATCACAATTCAGTGAAGAACATATTTGCTGAGCTCTCCAAGTGGAATTTCAGGGTGAGCATGCATTTTGTTTTTCTTTTCTTTTCTTTTTCACAACACACTCCGTCTCACTTCATTTGTCGTTGACAGCTGACCGCCGTGCATCTGGTGGATTCGCATTACTGCGCAGATCCAGCCAAGTTCATTTCTGTCCTGTGCACGTCCCTGTCCACTATGCTGCAGGTAGAACTTCCTCATGTCAATGTGCTGTCAAAAATGGACCTTCTTGAGCAGTACGGCAAACTCGGTAAGAGCATAAAGCCCAGGTTGATGCGAAAACCTAAAATAACATCTTGATCTTTGGTTCTACCGTAGTTTCTGGACTATAAGGCGCATGAATTCCTTACATTTCATCAAAAATCTACTCTGCACCTTGTAAACTATAACTTTGTAATTAAATATTTTTTGTTTAATATTTTGAATAAATGTATTACTAAAATCCCTGTTTCCTAAATTCCCATAACGTGAAAAATGTTACAAAGAATGAATGTATTTGTCAAAGATAAAATGTTGTGTTTGAGTGTTACAATGACCCAATGTTTAGTGATTAAACTTTATTATAGTTTGTACAGGTTGTTTTTGAAACTAATTTTGCTCATATTACAGATTTTCTGTGGGGAAGAATTGTTAGAAAGTTGACCTAATAGTGTGCTTTAGTGCTTAATCCAGAGTGCCATATAATCCAGTGTGATTTTAAATCTAGTGCATTTTATATTTCAAAAAAGGTAATTTGATTTTTCCCACGTTCTCTTACCAGCATTTAATCTAGACTTCTACACCGAAGTTCTTGACCTTTCGTTTCTGGTGGAGCATCTCGCCTCTGACCCTTTTTTTAAGAAGTTTCACCACCTGAACGTGAAGTTGTCTGAAGTCATCCAGGATTACAGCTTGGTGTCATTTGTACCTCTTAATGTGCTAGTGAGTGGTCACGCACTCGGTCAAGCGGTCAAATTCCTCATCCCACCATCTTTCTCCGGCTTGTTTCTGCAGGACAAGGAAAGCATGAGGCAGGTTTTACAGACTGTAGACAAAGCTAACGGATACTGCTTTGGAGACCTGGAGGAGAGGAACCTGCAGGCCATGATGTCCGCGGCCGTCGGCGCAGACTTTCACTTCACCTCGTATCCTTAATGTTAATTAATGGAGTTGAAATGCCTTGTCAAATTTATTACAGTTCTTTACAGCAAAAGAAACTTATTGGGTATTTTACGCTGATTCTATAGACTTTTCCGATCCACTTTGTGGTGTTTTTTGTTCTTAACAAACAAAATATATATATTTGCATTTTGTATTTATATAGATTGTAAAACATCTAAAATCTAATAAGAATCTAAGAAAAAAAAGAAATAGTTTTTATTAACAAGCTGAATAAGTTGATTATTTTTCGAATTACTGTGCAACAAACAAATATAATAAAAAACTGGTTTAATTTGCAAAGGTCTGTATAAATGCACAGTTCAGTTTTAACATTAATACATTTTTAATAAATAAATAAATGAAAAACAGTCATGCAAAGAATTTAACAATTTCCTGCACTAGTTTTATTGCATTTTTAATAAATTGCAAGTAGCATTGAATTAAGCTATAATTCAATATAGACCAACTTACTAACCGTGTTCTTGTGTTGATTTCCTGCACTTGCTAAGAATATATGCATAATAAGCATGTTATGTAATTCTATCATTTACATTAGTCAGAGAAAATCTTCAGGGCTTTAAGGACTGCAGATGATTTTGTTTTCTCCTTAAGAGCGGATGTCAGGACTCTTGGGGTTGAAGAAAGATACGTGGAGGCAACTAAGAAAACTGTCGAAGACGAGGTGATGGATTTGTGACGATCTGTATGAATACAATGAAAATAATTAACATATTAGAATTTAAAACCAATGTTTTGTTTCGTTTCATTTCATTGTGCCGTGTTGAAATCTATTTTTCAAATGTATACTAAATAACTCACATTGACTCACATAATGAAAATAAAAAATAGTATTTGAGTGTGTCGGTTGTGTATATTATTATTATTATTTATTTGCATATTATTCATTTGCTGGGATTTTCAACTGCAACTTGAAAATGGCATTTAATGAATTTGTATTTTACTGTACATACTCTCTGAGAGAGAGAGAGAGAGAGAGAGAGAGAGAGAGAGAGAGAGAGAGAGAGAGAGAGAGAGAGAGAGAGAGAGAGAGAGAGAGAGAGAGAGCTTGTTTTATCAAACAAATACAGTGTATTTATTGAGACGACTGGTTTAGCCTCCATATGTACTAGTACATTAATTATAAGAGTTGCAGATACTTCTGCAATTGTAAATCAGAAATACGGTATGTTTTGTTCCCTCCTAAAAAAAGAAATACGCGACACGAAATGAGCCACCGCTAGAGGGCGCTCGATAGCAAATATTGGTTAGTAGCGCTTTTTTTTTTTTTTTTTACCTCTATTTGTGTTTCTAGTCAAGTTATTTGTGTAAATCTGATCCCGACTAAGTTTTCTCTACAGCTGAATAGGAAACAAAAGGTAAACAAAACTAAAGTAAAAATGCTATTCAAGTTTTGTGTCGGGTTAATGACTGATTGTTCGAACGACTGATTTGTTCGATCGCTTAAATAGCAATTTTAACTTTTAAAGAAATTGATTCCGTCACCTGATTTGTGGTACAAGGTACGTATTTTGAACTTGTGGCATAAACCTAATCATACCGGGACACATTTCGCGTCATGTGTAGTCTGGACCTTGAAAAGCCTGCTCACCGGCGGAGGAAGACACAAATGCATTGTACACGAGAGGGAGACATGACAACTGTGTCAAATAGTGCGCGGTGTATTTAAAACTTGAAAGCTTCTCACATTTTTCCAGGATCTATTGAATGTCTCGCTGCCTCACAATCATTAATTATAATTATCATAGGACTAACTTAGATATAAATCCGCAGCACTGTAGTTTTAACACATATTTTTGCATTTCACGGAAGCATTCGGAAACCAGAAAGACGTGCTTCGCCTCTTAGCGCATTTTCCTCAGAAGTTCGGAAAACACGGAGTGGAATTTTAAAGCTGTTCTAATATACATTTTTCGTTATTAGCGATTAATTATATGAGCCTAATATATTATATTTATTAGCAGGGACGGCAACCCTTCGTTGTTTTGCCTTCGCAGATGCCATATTTCCCCCTGGTACCTTAACTTTGAATTCCTTTAATCCAGTCCACGTTTTTAGTGCAATCTTTCGGGTAAAAACAGAATTCAGACAGGCAATGGAGTTAGCATGTGAAATCTGTTTCTGCTTTACAGGGTTTGAGACTGCAAGCTGGCAGATTTGTGTTGTTTTTACGTCATTTGGGCATATTTTAAAAAGTTGTGATGTTATGAAAATGAAATAGGTTTTCTGATTAAATGCATAAAGATTGAAATCTAATAACCTAATTTATACAAAGAACAAAGCCTAATGGTTTAACATTTTGTGTTTTCTTTCACGTGCCTTTATTTTGGATCATTCCACGTGTCCACGTTGTGACACCTTTTCAATTAAGATATAAATAATTAATTAAGATATATCACCATGTATTTAATAAAGTAATAAATAAAAAGGATAATTATCCTTTACAATACATTTGGATGTATCTTGAGTGTGTGTGTGTGTGTGTGTGTGTGTGTGTGTGTGTGTGTGTGTGTGTGTGTGTGTGTGTGCTGCCCAGCAACCTGCTGGCTGAGAACCAACTTCCTTGTGTCTGCTCTTTCTACTTTATAGATTCCCATGTGGGGGTGTGTCTGAGAACAAGGGATTGAATGAAACGCTGATTGAATGAAGGGCTCTGCTAAGTAGTTTCCTGCCTTTACCAGGGGTGTATACATGTGGCTTATTGGCAGACTGAGGGTCAAGAAAGGGTCTGAATACGCATGGTTTTGTTTACATGGAAAATGTTCTGTGTGTTGTTCTGTTTTGTTTGTTTGATTTTTATTAGAACAAAAGTTCCTATCTGATACCACATCAAAATGTAATTGTAGTTGTTCCTTAATTACATGTATATATATATATATATATATATATAACCAATATGTTGCAGGATCTCAGACCGGCATGCAGGTTCCACAACTGAAGACATAGACCCCAATCTGCTAATTTCTGTAATTCGCTCTGGATAAAAGCATCTACCATAAAAATGTAATGTAAAGAGAAATGTGTTTTTTTTACATTTTCTGGGAATCTTTGTTTTATGCAATGTTGTACAAATTGCGTTTTATGTAAATCAATCGCAACTACAGCCATAGATTCAATTCCACAATTCCACACTTCAATTACTTATACAACATTAAACCTAACTGTATGCTGTAAGTAAACAACTTATCAATGCGTTTTCAAGCTTAGTCTCTTGTGCACACCACACACAAACACACAAAATCTTTGTTTTTTTCTCAATATTATATGTATTGTAATTCTAATAACATTTTTAATAGTTTTGATGAATTGTCAATTTAATAGTGTATGTTTGCTATTTTAGGCTAATGTAAATAGTATAAGCATTGTGTTACGTCTTTTTTTCTTCAGTTTTTTCAGTGTATGTGTAAATGTATGTTTATTCTGGGGATTCTTTTTTCCATTTGTACAGTGAAATATCAGGAGCAGCTTGCCCTCCACAGTTCATTCGCTGCCTTTAGATGACTGTGAAAGACTTGTTTTTTTTAACTGAGGTTCTTGATATTTGATCGGATATGCCTGGAAATTGGTTATTAAATATATTCATTTTGTTCTTCACAGATTGTGTTCAGAAAATTAGATTTGGAGTCAGTGGCTGTTAATGAAGAAGGCACAAGGTTGTCCTTTTCCAGACATTTTAGGATTTAAATGTATATATCCCTAATTCTTTGTAGACTTACGCATAAGATAATAACAAATTGTGTGTGTGTGTGTGTGTGTGTGTGTGTGTGTGTGTGTGTTTAGCAGACTGCTAAAGCAAAGCACGGTCTTCTCTCTCTTCTCCTCGTCTCGGGCCACATCTGATTCGGACAGCTTTGCTGGCGGCGCTGCGCTGCATTAGGCTCGTGCGCTGCGCTGCCCATCCCCCATCCCGAGATACCAAAGCCGAGCTGCGCTGCTTTTGCAACCAGCAGCGCTTCAGCTCGAGCGAGAGGGGGTGGGGAGAGCCAGAGAGACGGTGTGCTGCTCTCCTAAAAGAAATTTCCCCTAGAGATTCTTTCTCTATCTCTTTATAGATTCCGAACTCAAGCGCAGTATAAACAGATGGGCTTATTTTGTGATGGTAATGTATTCAGTCTTTCAACCACTTTGCATGCTTTATCAGATTTTCTTCTTACTGCTGCTCTTTCCCTCCCTCTCGTTGTTGGTTTTCACTTCCTGCTCGCAGACAGACACAAGCTCAGCCCACCTCCAGCTCTCCCACCCTCCCTGCCTCCTCTGACTTTAACGCATTTTAATCAGCCCGAACCTTCAAACCCGTGCATAGGAACCGATTTGACATCAAGGGCCACGTTTTTCACTGGCTGTCTGAGGTGCCACGGTTTCGCATTAAAGTGATCTGAAATGAGAAAATGCCACCAAACTTACACGTGAACGTACAGTTACGTTTCGAGTGTGGGCACGAAAGAAACGACCGATTTTGTAGTGGTATTTCAACTGGGTGCTTTTATAAATTACATGATGGACCTCAGATGATCTCGAGATACTCTTATTCGTAAGAGTAATCGCAAAAATTGCGGGTCAAATGTGTTGTGTTGAGTGATTGTGAAACTGGTTGCATTAAACTGCTCCAAAAGCACCGACGCGTGACGTGAAATCCACACGTTACAAACACACAATATAGCTTTCAGATTCCATTTAACATAAAAACAATACACGTTCCAAAGTAAAGACTGTTTAGAAATAAAACTATGCCGTTATGCAACGTCGATTTACCACCACCCCCAGCCCCTCGTCTCCGAATCCATTCCGCACTTTACAGCTACTCCGATCCGCGTTTTACTGCTCACAGAGCAGCTCGGTAAAATGGCTGTATCTCACTGAGCCTCGTGCTGGTGTGATCCGTTCCTCGGCTGAAGTCTACTTCTGCAACAGAGCCCCCACATATTCTGTGTCGGCTAAATTTCATTCCCGGGGAACTCAATTTACGCCGCCCGAGAGTGTAAAAAACGGAACCGACGTTGGAGTCCGGATTTCGTCCGGCGCGAGGGGTGGGGATGAGTTGGGACACGGGTAAATTGTTGTAAAACTATTGTATTTACATTCAATGTTCAGCGCTCGATTGTGACCGACTCGCCGAGAGGGAGAGAGGGGTATCATGGCCGCTCAGGTCGCCAGCGCTACCTCTCTCAACACTAGCCCGCCTTCGGAGCTAAAAAAACCGGATCGAGACCCAAAGGAGGAGTCGGTACCGGGAGAGAAGCAACAGGAAAATAAGGAGCCGGGATTAGAAAGCGGATCTCCGGGTCGCGGGGAACTGCACGACCGGGCCGATGTCGGCAACGCTGGGGGAGGAGGGGAATCGGAGATGAAGAACGGCAACGGGAATCCGTCTCGGGTGAACAATAATCAAAACGATACCGCCGGACCGGACGGGAACAATCACCCTGGCATGGTTCATCACCACGCGGCCGGTTTTCCGCCGCCTTCCTATGGCTACAGTCAGCACTACGGCCGGGCCCCTTTTCATCAACATGGCGGACAACAAAGCCCTGGCATGGCAGCTGCAGCGGGACCAGGCGCGCTGCCGAGCAACATGATGGACTCCTATCAGCCGAACTCCCACGAACACGGCTTCCCCAACCACCAATATAACAACTACAGTCCGTTCGGGAACCGTAGCCCATATCCGGGGCAGGGATACGGCATGAACTCCCCGCGCAGCGCGCCCCAAGCGCAGGCTGTAGGGGGGCAGTCAGCCAAGCAGCAGCCGCCAGGAGCGGGAGGATCTATGGCTGCATCGTACAATAATCAACGATACAACATGGGAAACCCGCAACCGACCCCTACGCCAACTCTCAACCAGCTCCTGACCTCCCCGAGCGGTACCAGGGGCTACCCGAATTACCCACCGAGCGATTATAACAACCAGGATGGTGCTAAGGGACCAGCAGATATAAGCAGCAGTGGGCAGTATGGTGGGGGCCATCCGGGTTGGCAACAAAGGACCCACCACCCGTCACCCATGAGTCCTGGAAGTACCGGGCAACCCTTGGGAAGAAACCAGGTAAAACCACCGTTTGTGTTTTTTAGCAGCCGATAGTTTCTCTCCGGCTTTGAAAGCCTGAAACGCACTGCCATTGTCTGAGCAAGACTCTATAAAATGGCTGCCTCGCTGTTTTCCCCCCAAGCTGCTCATTTAACAACTTGTACTTAGTTTAAAACGCCCGATTTGAGAACAAGACCTCGCGATACGAACCGGGCCCGTGTTGGAAAACTAAATAGCCGTCGCTGGAACGGAGAAGAAAGTGTTTGTGAGTGTTTAAAGGTCGGTGAAAGTGTTTTGCTAGGTCTGTTTTACCGTAAAGACGCTCGACCCTATTGCTTCTTTCAGGGGCCTAATTCTGTTTAGTTCCGTCTTTTTGACTCGGTTTTGCCTTTAAATCGCACGATGCGGGTTGCTGTGGTGCGGTCTGTCGCTTGCTTTATCAATTTGAACGAACATCTGCACATTCTCGGCAAATATTTCGCGTGAGGTCGATTCCCGTATAGGTAAATACGCTCGCGCTCCAAATGCGCAGTCTGGAAACTTCGATTCATTTCCTCTGTTTTTAGTCGAAAATGGATTTAAGCACAGCTTAGACCCATAAATCTGACGTACTAGAACATTGGATGAGAAAAAGCGTGAGCATTAACCCATAAACTGAATTGACTGTGGGTTTGTCTGCGCCCTGCTTGTAAACAGCGGCTCAGTGATTTGAGTAAGTGCAGATTGGTTTGCAGTGGGATTTGAATTGTGGAGGTAAAATCCTCCTGTCAAAGGCAGGAGACAGTTGGTCTTGGGTTGACATGCTTGCCGAGTTCTGATTGGCTCTGCATCCTGTGCTCTTGGCCATTTATAATTGCATGTGATGTAACACTGAAACACATGCTGATTAGTTCCTGTTGCTTTCATTCTTGACTCGTGTGTAGTAAGCAGCAGCATAAAGTGTGTGTATAAATTTATAAACAGCACACGCACATGTATGTTTGTATACATGTGTAGATATTGTGTAGAGTATGTTTGTATATATGTGTAGAGTCTACTATATGTATATATGTATATTCAGGTAATATTATATATCCTTTATTCTAAAGAAAAAATAGCTAATATGTATGTATGTGCTATTCTTTAAATTAACATTTGATTACAAATTAGGCTTAATGTTGTTGGTTTCGCTTTCTTAATTTGCTTCTGTAAAACAAAATACAAAAAACAGTATGCTGATGTTACAACATTTAAGCAACACATTTTATTTGCTGAAAATTAAAGCGACAAGATGCTGTTTTTGTTTTTCATTGTGGGTTGTTTGCAAAGCTCTCAGATGCGTTCTGTAAAAAGTCGTTATCAATATTGCGCATTGTCTTATATTTTTCCAATTAGTATTCATGTTTTAATTGTAAAATATAAAACACCAATCTCACGTTTGCTCGCAGTGAATTTTCAATCTGTAATAGTGCAATTTAAGGGGAATTTCCAATAATGAGTCCATCTGAAAAATACTTGCGTATAGATACTTTTTTGTATTAACGATAGTCATTTTAATTCTATTGTTTCTGTTTAATTAAATTATTTGTTTAGAAACCCGGTTACGTGAGCAATTTGACAGCTTCGTTTAGTAAAGAAATTTCATGAGCTCCAAGAGGCGTAATTGTTGGGTTTTTTATGGTTTCCCAAGAGTTTTGCATTCTGTTCGATGTGGCTTCTGAAGGCCGTTCAGTCTTGAGTTGATCTCCAAGTGTTCTGGTGTCCACCCCGTCCCTCACGGCCAATCACAGCGTCTGTCCAGCAGCCTCTCCTGCCAAAGCCTTCACTTTATCTTATGCAGATTAGCCATGTGCTGTTTATTTATTCTGGGGATTTTTTTTTCCATTTGTACAGTGGAAAATGTCAGGAGCAGCTTGCCCTCCACAGTTCATTCGCTGCCTTTAGATGACTGTGAAAGACTTGTTTTTTTTTTTAACTGAGGTTCTTGATATGTAATCGGATATGCCTGGAAATTGGTTATTAAATATATTCATTTTGTTCTTCACAGATTGTGTTCAGAAAATTAGATTTGGAGTCAGTGGCTGTTTATGAAGAAGGCACAAGGTTGTCCTTTTCCAGAGGCCAGCTTTGTTTTTCTTCATTGGCGTAGATGTTTCACTCTGTGTTTTTACCTTCATATCAGGCTTATTTTGAGGCGTTGATATGCTTGAGGAGAACTTGGTTTGCATCACAAGAACACAGCGTAATTGGTTTAATCGTGTTCTGGGTTATCAGATTGAAGGGCTTCTTTGAACCATCACTGGTGGTTTAAAACGGTTTTGATTAAAAGGACAGATTAGAACTTTAGGATGAAATTAAACAAAAATAATTAACAGGTAAAACAAATTCATAATGTAATTTCTTTCTAGTTTAAGTCATATGTGTATGCACACGCATTTTAGTTGGATAAAATATATAATATCCATCAGGGATTTTCTCAACCTCAATATCTCCACTCCCACACCCCATCTCTCTCTCTTTGTATCTGAATATTTGAACTTTTTACTGGTCTATTAATAACAATAGACTCCTAGACAAAACACGTCTATGCTGTCCAATACTCAAAAACTAAACAGTCCTGCGTCTCAAACCCCAAATGTTAAAACCTGTTTGTCTTAAATTAAAATATGCAAGTTGTTAATATACAGTATTCTTTAAAAGCAGGTTTTTTTTACACTTCACACTTACGTTCCATTATGTCCTTATGTTCCATTTCTCGATGCATGTGCAGACAGGGATTTCTGTAGGAACTGTGATCCTAAAAAGCTAATGATCAGCAGTGACCGACCAATCACCAGGCAGTGTTTTAGTTGCTATGGTCACAGTTGATCCCATAGGCATCGGTTAAAAAAATTAACAAATGAAGGATGGCAAGAAAAAGTTGATGTTATAGAGCTGAACATTCTACGTCTGAAGAAGATGGTCATTTCAGCGTTTGACTGATGTTTCCTTGAACCTTTGAGGATTTGATCACAGACGCATCTGGTTGGATGTTCTCCCTCAAAGCTTCAGTCTCTGTGAAGAACGTGCAATGCCGAACGACGGCGTGGTGGCATCTTTTTGCGGATATCAATCCATTCTGTGGGAATTACTAAATTTAATGCAGGCATTTAATTGTTCCTGGGTTTTGCAGGAGAAACTTGCAGCGTTGACGCGTATCTCTTAAACTCCAATTGAACAATATTCTTAATGGAATTCAGGAATTATTTTTGCAATTCACTAGATTTGGTGGGCCAGCCAAGTATGACAGCTAAAACGAAAATTTGCATGCCACATTGTAAATGCATTTGCGAAATCAAATCGCACTCAGATAATTTTTACACCCTTATCACTGTAACAAAAGGATAAAATTAGCTTATTGGACAATTAGCCTTGGAACGATACTGTTGAATGAAATATCAAATGTCAGATTACTGAACAAATCATTATTGCTGAGTTTTTTTTTTTGTTACTAAAGAAAAATAGTTTTTATGCTCGCTGATTCTACTCTATGACCCCCCCCTCACTTTATATTTAATATGGAAAAATATGTGTGTCCATATTAAATTTTTATTTTGATTATTACACAATGTTTAAGTGAAATACTTTATTCTCATTATTCTCCCACGTAATAAAAGCATTTAAACATGAGCAAAATAAGCAAAATGAAATAATTGATATAGTATAAAATAAATGATATATGGTATGCAACTGTGCACCAGAAGAACTTGCTGTGTTTTTTGTGAAAATTAACATGCTTAATGTATGATACAACATATTCATACAAAATATATACAATGTGTATATATTTTAATACATTTTTCTTTTTATATTTCTTTAAATGTTATTTGATTTGTAAATACTCTTTGGATTCTGCTTGTGTTTTTGTTGTAAAGTTGCTGCAACCGTTAATTTTCCCCTTGTGGGGACAACTAGGACTTTTCAATTCTATTTTTCTTCACAAAATCAGGACCTGGTACGGAACTTTTGTTTTTCAATGACCGGATATATTGTCAAATTTTGTTGTTCTGTTCAGACCATGTTTTTTTTTATCTCCAACTTCCAATAGACCCTTTGGTGACGATGTGGCCTTTAGGGGTCTTGGTGTCCCCCAGGACATTGTCTTAAAACGGTGTAGAAAACTCATTCACAAGTGTTTTTGCACAAAATGTCATAAAACTCAAGTTAACAAACGATGAACGTGGCAAAACTTAAACTGCGACATACGACATATTTTTGGTTAAAAATAAACCCACACCTATTTAGGTAGAAATTGATAAAAGTTATTTTATGAAAGTTTATCTCTTTTCTTTGGTATGAGTGAAATGGGTTCTTCGTTTAATTTTATTTACACGTTTTACTTTTCCAATGGCACCAAACTCATCAATGTAGTTTTTATCAGTTAGGAGCTACATTTAGTAGTTTGATTTGAGTACAGTAATTCTATTATTAGTTAAAAATCAAGAGTAACACTTGTAGTTGTAATAGGTTTAAGACTCCACACAGTCAATAATCCATGAGAAAGTGGAATTTCAATCTATAATAAACATTTTAATTCTTAAACTTTGTGATGGAAGTAATGCACTCATTGTTTATATAACAGTTATGGTCACTAGGGAAGGTACTTCCATTTAGCACCAATTTCGATATGGTTCGCCATATTGACAACCCAACGAGTCAGTGTGTGAGTGTACACGGACACACACAGTCCAGGAGCAATGGGCAGCTGATTGGGTTCGCTGTCAATCACAAAGACATTTTCATTCCAGTACTTGCTGGTCCAGGATTGGAACCTCAACCTTCTGAACACAAGTCCAGCTTGCTGACCAGAACGTCATATCATAGTTTGGTCATTTTCGGTGTGTTATTGTAACGTTAAATTTAATGACGCAGCATTTTGTGGTCATTGAGACGAGGTAAAGTAGCTTTACATGACACCAAGGGACAATATTTGATGCTCTTTCAGCGTTTTGGTGAAAGGTTGAAATGTCAAATCTACCATCAACACGTGGGAACTCGCAAGCACGCCGCTGTTCTGTAAAAGCGCCGCTGATGTTCCAGCTTGAATATTTATGTGACCGCGGCCTCGAGTGCGTTCGTACACTTGTGCTGCTCGCATTGCACATCAAGCTGGATCATTTCCCCGTGTCATTAGGTCTGTCATTCATTCAGTGCCAAGATTGCCGTATTTACTGTGGAAAAAAAAAAAAGGAAATCTGGCTTGGCTGACGCTCAAGCAGGGCTACAGCTGGGATGTGTTAAATATTCGGCAGAGTGCCCTCCGTTTGAAATGAGTTATATATAGCACTGTTGACTTCCTTAACTAAGGCTGAGCAAGGTAACGGTCAGGTTAATAACCGTGGGAATCGGCAGCAGAAGCTTTGCCGTGTTTTTTTTTTTTGTTTTGTTTTTTTTTTCCCGCTACGGCTTTGCTCTCTGTTTTTCCTATGCGCTTTCACAATTTTACTAGAGGCTTTTCCCCCCGGATATGTATTTATTTTTTTCATCAATTATTGTCCTTGATTTTTAAAAGAATGTGTTTGGAAGACGTCATCATCTTTGAGGGTCTGAACTCCGTCTTTCTTCTCCAGACTCCAAGCTCAATGGATCAAATG
Source organism: Paedocypris micromegethes (assembly GCA_028031935.1). Classification (NCBI taxonomy): domain Eukaryota; kingdom Metazoa; phylum Chordata; class Actinopteri; order Cypriniformes; genus Paedocypris; species Paedocypris micromegethes. The sequence goes on along the minus strand of CM051501.1, from coordinate 12,114,011 downwards.
GGGAAAATGCGCAGTCAGTCATACGGGTCAGTGGGACCCTACTCCCAGCAGCCCCATCAGGGGCCTCCATCTGGGCCCCAGCAAGGGCCTGGTTACCCGTCTCAAGGGTACGGAACCCCTGGACCGCAGCGGTACCCCATTGGCATGCAGGGGCGCATGCAGTACGGCCAGCAGGTTGGTGATGTTCTTGGTGTTTGAAAGTGTTTTGATGCGCATGTCCAGAAATAAACTTTGTTTTCACAGAAATCACGTTTTTAGAAAGCGTTTGTTGTGATTTTGGTTTGGACTTTGATTTACATTTCATAGTAATCCAATACAAAAGGCCACATAGTTACTCACAGTTAGTTTGTGCTTAAATGCTGTTTTGATGCGTTTGCGTTCATGGCAAGTGTATATATGTGATATGTAGATGTTCCCCTCTCTAAATGTATGTTTAAAGAAAATAAAAATGAAAGGCTCTAACGTGAAAGGTTTGATAATGCTCAGTACTTTAGATGTCTTTATACCATTATAGTATTTTGGTTTTCATTTTATCATTTAAGGGTTAATTAATTCTGTATGTAATTCTGGTTCGATGTAAGTTGAACAAATGAATCTTAGAAAATTAAATTTGCTAATAGTTAAAAATATAAATGTTTTTTTTAATGAAGAAATAATTCTACATGGAGTACTTTTATTTATTTATTTTTTTTTAAATGTATTATAGATTTCTTCATGAATCTGTGATGTATATCATAGATTTGTTTGCTATAAAGGTTAATGTTTCTAAATGTCTCCCGCGATCCAGCATTTAGTTTTTTATCAAATCTTTAATAACTTTTTGTTCTCTGGAACTAGTGGAAAGCGTGGTGAGGAATGACAAGACTTCTAGTCCTTATTCAAGTCCTGCCACAACAAATCTTTGAGCGGTTTAAAATGTGACGTCCAAGAACCCTTATAAAAGCTGATCCCATCTCCAGTGTGATGCTCTTCAGCAGCGTTCTGCTTGTTTCTTTAGATGTCATCGTACGGACAGCAAGGACCAGGAGGTTACATGCAGCAGGGGCAGCAACCTTATTATGGCCAGCACGGTCAAGCGCCTCACTCTGGCCAGCAGCAGTCGCCATACCCACAGCCTTCTTCTGGCCAGCCAGGGGGTCAAGCACCTTTTTCACAGCAACCCCATGCTCCCCAGTCATCTGGCCCCCACGGACAAGCCGGACCTCCTTACCAACAATCCCACATGTCCCAGCAGCCTCAGGGTCAGATTCCAGGCTCATCCCAGTCCCCATACTCGCAGCCTTCGACCGGACCCCAGTCAAGCCAGTCGACATACCCCCAGCAACCGGTGCCTCAGTCGCAGTCCTCACAGCAGAGCTCGCAGCCTCCCGCATCCCAGACACAGCCCAGCTACCCGCCAGGCCAAGGTGGCCAACAGCCCCCATCACAACAGCCTCCACAGACGCCCGCGCCTGCTTCCCAGCAGCCAGCAGGGCACGGACCCATGCCACAGGGACAGTCCGGCTCGTACCCTCAGAATCCCTCTCAGCAGCAGCAGCAGTCGCCGTACCAACGCTTTGCTCCTCCGCCTCCTCAGGTACGTTTGAGAAGTTTGAAGTGTTGACTTTTGGAGTGTTGTTGGAACTGTTGACTTTCATTGAATGATTGACGTGTAACGCGTTTGGTGATTCCGATATTTCTGTACAGACAATATTGGACTATATTTTTGGAAATGGGTGCAATTTCTTACTTTTTTGTCAGTTATCAGATTCGCTTCTTTATCAGTTAACGATTCTTTCCTGACGGTAGAAATATTTTTGAAATTGGATATTGGATAAGTTAAACGATCGGATCTTAGAACAATCAGCTGGCTGGTGATGGCTCAAAAATGAGAAAACTCAAAAAGTCACCATCACAAAATAAATGGCAAGCCCTAAATTGTCTTGAAAATTAGCAGGGAAAATATCTTTAACTAGACAATAAATGTCAGTGTTTTGGTAAAACTTTTTACCTTTTTGTGGTCGTTCAGGAAAAAAAACGGAGTACAGAATATTTTGTTCCGCACTCCATGTTTACTAATCGCTACATGGCGAAAAAACCTACAATTCAAATCTAATATTCGCTAAAGATTTTGTCATGTAAAGAGGCATGTTTTCTAATGGACAGGAAGCATATTACCACTGCAATATGCATTTGGAAAACACTAAAGCATTACTGATGTCATTGACTGTGCAGTAGCTGAAATAGATAACCGTATTTCTTGGAACTTTTAAGGTTCATTTTTTTCCCGCTAATAAAGTGCACAGTCGATTTTGAAACATTTTCTACAATTTTAAGTGTGCATACAAATACAATAACACTGCATTCATTTGTAATCCAGAGCGTGTTTCTTACAACGGTGTCTTTACTGACGTCCGTGTAGCAAAATAACTCTGTTTGAAATTCCTCTGTAGACTCACCTAGGTGTTTAATCTTTCCCACAGGAGATTTCCCAAGAGTCTTTCAGCTCTCAGTCCAGCGCTCCTCCCTCCAGTCAGCCTCTCGCATCTAAGAGCGGCTCGGAGGACATGCAGGGCCGGCCTTCCAGTCTACCAGTGAGTCTGACGCACACACTGCGCTAAAAGATGCAACCACAATCTCCCACTCCGGCTCGATCAGTTTTTTACGAGGTCAATTTGATTCTTTTCCTGTCATTTTTTTTTTTGAATTGACTGCAATCGGTCATCGTGGTGGATTATAGAGACAGGAATATGTGTGTATTACAAGGACCGTTTGGGTGTCATCTTTTGTTTAAGAGGAAAGGCTGCTCTGCTAGCGCGGCCTCTTTAAGATTTAACAGTGTTTGGGAGTGTGTTGTGTCCCATGAGACTGCTGGAAAAGGACACATGGAGGGACACCCAGCCGTGCTGATTCAGCACACGTGCAGCCGGCCGCTGTAGCCATGGCAATTTCAGGGACGCTGTGATCTCACTTTTTTTTTTTTATCATCCAGATGAGATAAATAAGGCCAGCAGCCTCTGGCTGAGTGCTTGTGAGTGTGTGTGCGCGCGAGAGCACTTCAGTGTGTGTGTCGGAGAAAAGTGTGTCACAGTTCATCAGTGCGAGTAGGAACAGCGGTGGAATTAATTCAGAATTTTTTAGTGTGTTGGGGTTTTTTTACACTTTTTTTTTTTTTT
>CM051501.1:12087292-12101631 GCA_028031935.1 Paedocypris micromegethes | reverse complement strand
TTTTTTTTTTTTTCTTTTTCTTTCTTTTTTTTTTTTTTATTTATGCAAGCCCTTTCATACAACACCGCTTCCCCTTTTCTCTGTGCTTCACTTTGGAAAGGGCAAAATTTGCTGTGGACGATGAACCAGAGTCTCAACACACACACACACACACACTGACATTACTGTAACACTGATGCCAACTAGACACGGACTCTGACTTTTGTGTCCTGTCTGAAAGGAAAGTACTTTTATAATAAAATTATTAAATGAATAAATAGCTTGAAAAAACAAACAAACAAACAAACTATTTACCAAAGTTGCTGTCTTGTTTACAGTGAGTTTTGGGGTTAATTGTTCCATTTCCTCCGCGTGAGGCTGCAAATAATACACAGCTCTTGCTCACGCGGTCTTTCTAGACTACTGGACTGGATGTTTGGTGGTTGCGTTTTGTTGCTGAGCAGTCGACTTTGCCGTTCTGTAGAGCCGTCGATAACTAGCGCAACAGTCCTGCACTCTTCCACATGGGAATCGTTGGCTCAATCTTGGATTTTTTTTTAAATGTTTTTTTTTTTTTTTAAGATGCTAGTTTGATGGTGACTATACTCCCCAAAGTCTCAAGAACGTACAACACCCTGACCTCCTCTTTCCAACCCATTGATTGTATGAATCGACCCTATAATAAAATCACCTCCTAGGATGAGTTTTCAAATGATGCAGCCAAGACTGTACTGTAAATAAGATGATGTACATTACACATTTTTCCCTTTTCCTCCCTCTTTATCTTTACATGCTTCCTACTCTTTGGCTTCTCGACTCTTTACCTCCCCAAAGCCCCAGAATTTATGAAGAATGGGGGCGACCACTCAAAAATCTGAGGTGTAAATTAAATATTTTGGGCTCTACGGTTCGTTCATAGTGCAGCAAACGACAGTACTATTTTAATTTTGCCTGGTATAACAATATGTACATGAAGAAACACATTTGATTTTTTTTTCTTCAGTGATATAAATTCTGCATATTTGTATTTCAGACTATGTAGCTTAATGTAAATTTCTTGTTTTTCCCCCCTTTTTGGCTCAATGAATATCATTTATTCACTATGAAATCTTTATACTATATGTTCCACGTGGTAAGAATAAATGTACAATAAATCTTGTTAAGATGTTTGTGATTATTTGGAGCTGAAAAAGTCTTGTTACGTAGTGTCCTTTTAATAAATTCTGAGTCAGTTATTTTACTGTACTAAAATTGAAGGACATTTTAAGATTTTGTTTTTTATTTTTTTCAGAAGATTTATATTTTAGAAAACTTACAAAAGAAGGATTAAAGTATCTATCAAAATGTAATTGTGTCTAAATACTTTACGTTTACTTAACGTTTTGAACATTTGGCTAATAGTGCCAGCTAAATGCCACAAGTTAAATAAATTTAACCTTACTTAAAAGCTAAACCAAACTACTTGGTTCTCAATTGTACAGTTATTTAGAATGTCCAGATAATACGACCACAACAAACTTGCGGTAGAAGATGAATGAATGAATTGCGACAGAAACACGTTTAACTATTTTACACGAGTAAGAAAACTAAAACGAACATGTGTCGTCAACTGGACTCTTATTTTGAAACCGGAAAAATCCGTTTCCGGAAATGTGTTACCGCATAAAATGTCCGGTGGTTTGTGGATCATTCGTTGCTTTTATTTCTTTTCTGCTTGTTAAAGTAGACATATTTTGAACTGTCCTTTTAGTAGGTTTAGTCTTTGGATAAAGATTAGGAACGATGCCTCATTTTAGCCATGTTCATGCATTGAAGCCCTTACTTTCTGCTTTGTATACATACATGGATTGACTACTTGTTTTGAGAACCATTTCCTACTATGCCGCGTTCGCGATGTTTATTAAATCAAGACATTCGGACAGTTGCAAGATTTGCCGCTGCAACGCGACTGATTTCTCTTTTATCGCAGGTGAGTGACTTTTGCCTTAACGGTTACATTTTAATATGCATGTGTTATATTTTGTCATACTAGTTGAAACTACAGTGAAGCAAAAGCAAAATAAAAAATTCAATATTCAAAGCCAGTGTCAAGGCGCCACCTAGCGTAATAATTATATATCACAGTTGTGGTATAATAAAAAGCATTAAATGCATGTATTCCTTGCTTTTAATGTTGTATTTAAATGCATTTTCAAAGGCTGTGCTGAATGCTGTAATTCCGGATCACGATGCCGAGGCCTTCAGACCTCCCAGGACCGAGACTCCCCTGGTGCTGGACCCCATCATCGAAGCTCTGTTCGGTGGCCTTACACACTGGGACGCAGAGCACTTCATTTTCATTGCAGAACGCGGTTACATATTCGAACACAACTTTGCATTTTTCCCTCTGTATCCCCTCGTCCTGCGGCTCCTTTCAGCCGTGGCGTGTTGGCCTCTGTGTTGCGTCCTCACCCTCCGTGGCCGCCTGCTTCTGGCCGTGGCTTTGGGGAACAGCTTTATATTCGTCCTGAGTGCCGTGGCTTTGTACAAACTGGGCTGCTTGGTGCTTCAGGACCGGAAACTGGCCCTCATTGCGGCTGAATTATACTGCATCACTCCGGCCGGTGTTTTCATGGTCGCTGGCTATTCAGAGACTCTGTTCGCGGCCTTTACTTTTGCAGGCCTCTGGTTGTTAGAAAGCAGGTCCACGTGTGGTGGATCGGCGCTTTTGTGCCTTGCTGCCGCCACTCGTGCCAATGGCCTGGTCAACGCTGGTTTCCTGCTGTATCTCTCCCTGCAGAGACGTCTGGCTGCGGCGCTTGGAGAGAACACGGCGGGTGGAGGGCGATCTCGCCGCCTTGTGCGGGAATTCTTTGTTTATTTAATCACAGGAGCCGCTTGTACGTCTCTCATAGCTTTGCCCTTTTGCTTTTTCCAATTCTATGGCTTCCAAACCTTTTGCCACACGACTGGTGCTCCGGATCTTCCACCGATGCTTCTGGACTGGGCCACAGAGAAAGGTTACCGCATGCCAGACGCCGCGTCCGTGCCCAGCTGGTGCCACTGGCGAGTTCCGCTTCTGTATTCCTACGTTCAAGATGTTTACTGGGATGTCGGGTTCCTGCGATACTTCCAGCTGAAGCAGATCCCCAACTTTGTGCTGGCACTTCCTGTCGCCCTTCTGGGGTTCATGGCTTCGTACACGTATGTGCTGGAAAACCCAGAGTTCTGTTTGTATCTGGGTTTGAAAAGAAGAGACGGAAAGGCCAATGGCTTCTGCAACCCCAGAGTTTTCCTCTATGTGGTCCACAGCTCCGTCCTGCTTGTTTTTGGGGTGTTCTGTATGCATGTCCAGGTATGCTTTATTTATTAATACAAAATGATTCATTCAAATGATTAATTGTAGTAATAAAAATATTAATGGTATTGTACATGTATAATAATTATACACGTATAGATAATTATTATTTTGGTTATTATTTAAATATAACTGGCCTGCAAATGTGAGATGTACTTAAGTATTTGAGTTGTTTGTTTCAGGTGCTGACCAGATTTCTGGCTTCTTCTTCACCCGTGATTTACTGGATCGCTGGTCACATGCTTTTTAAATTTGAGCCTCTTCTGCAGAATGAAAACAAGTTGAATAATGATCGATTGACGCAAGAACGAGCAGGAAGTCGATTATGGGCTTTGTCATGGATGAAGCAAAACAATCAAGTTGTTTGCCTCCTCGCGCACTGGCGGTCTTGCTCCTGTTGCACACAATGCATTGTGGGTTATTTCTTATCTTATTGGTTTTTGGGCCTAGCTGTGCATTGCAACTTTTACCCATGGACTTGATATCAAAGCCTGTTTCATGTTTTATCGCCCTCTAGTGGACATACACTGGTACGTCTGTTTAAAAACGTACAGCATATTAACAGTCGGTTCCCCTATTCTTTTTTTTTTCCCCCCATTTCTTTCAACAATAAATAACTGTTGTATTTATTCCTTGTGTATTATTGCCTTTTACACTGAAGCAATAGATGACTGTGGAAGTTTGCACACTGATGAAATTGAGACTCCTGAGCAGCCTTAAGGACGGCCAGAGTCAAGCTGGCCCGAGTCCATCACTATCTCCACCTTTAGAGTTGACCCATGAAAAACTGTTGGTCAGTGTCCTGCCTCTGTCCCGATTACTGTCATATGATCATAAAGTGCTTCGAGAGACTCGTCATCAGGCAGGTCAAAAACCTGCTGCTACCATCTCTGGACCCCATGCAGTTTGTCCAAACTACTCCTCGGACGACATCATCATCATCACCACCCTCCACGTAGCACTCACTCACCGTGTGTTCAAATGCTGTTTAGAGACTTCAGTTTAGCGTTCAGCACAATTCTTCCTCAACTGCTGGGCTTCAACACGTCTCTGTAACTGGATCCTGGACTTCCTGATGTGGAGACCTCAGTCAATCTGGATTGGTAACAGCATCTCCAGCAATACCAAACAAACCACTGGATCTCCATAGGGCTGTGTGCTGGGTCCACTGCAGTTCACACTGCTGACCCATGACTGCGTTGCACAATTCAAATCACATCAAGTTTGCTGTGGGTCTAGATCAGCAAGAACGACGAGTCAGAGAGATGGAACATCTGACGACTTGGTGTAAAGCCAACAACCTGTCTCTCAACATTGGTCACTCAAAACCTGCTCCATCTCCAGGAAAGCCCAACAGCGCCTGCACTAAAGCCGAAGAGATCAGAAAGTCGATTATGGGCTTTGTCATGGATGAAGCAAAACAATCAAGTCGTTTGCCTCCTCGCGCACTGGCAATCTTGCTCATTGTGCACGCAATGCATTGTGGGTTATTTCTTATCTTATTGGTTTTATTAGCTCTGCATTGCAACTATTACCCTTGAACTTGATATAAAAGCCTGTTTAATGGTTTACCGCCCTCTAGTGGATATACACTGCTACGTCTCTTTTGAAAAACGTACAGCATATTAACAGGTGTAAAGCCAACAACTTGTCTCTTGACGTTGGTCACTCAGCACCAGCTCCATCACCAAGAAAGCCCACCAGCACCTGCACTAAAGCTGAAGAGATCGCGCCTTCCATCAATCATCCTGAGCAGCTTTTACCACAGAATAACTATAGAGCGCATCTGTCGTGTTTAGGAGCTGCTCTTCCTTAAATATACAATTAAATATTATCATCATTTTTTAATTATTCGGCATTATTCAAAAGTTAAAATGTTTTGTTCGTTTCAGTTTCTTCTCGTCCACGTTGGAGCTCAACATCCATTGGTCAGCTGCGATGACGTAGTGCTCTCAGTTCATTGGCTGCATTCATCAGGTAATTTCGTGCTAAGGAAGTGATCGGGCAGGCAAGCAAGTTACTTGTGTAAATCTTTGCTTTAATCAACAATGATTCGAGACGTGGGAGTTTGAATTTATTTTAATATCTTTTGCTGACGGCTGTTTGGAATATTGTCGCGACACGGACGACTTCTCGAGGCCTCAACTTTAGCTCGATCTTGAGAAACGCGTTGGAGAAGGATCGTTCTCGTCGAAATGGTTGACAGCTAATCAACCAGCTAACGCTATTAGCGCATATATCTGAATTCACGGTTGGAGTTGTGTGTTTACGTCTCACATAATATGCGACAACATGTCTTAACGCGCAGCGTCTTCTCCAGGAAATCCCATTCGAGGGGTGTTTCGGGACAAAACGATGCGAAATTTCCCGTTTAGTTCTTGCGTGTAGCGCGTGCTCGCTTTGTTTACCTATAGGTTCGATCACCCCAAGTGTTTCATTGCCATGTTCGGCTAACATGAAGAGCTGTGCGGTAAACACCAGTGCTGATTAAACAAATCAAGAACTAGATTTTCATTTCTATCCCGGGAAGGAGTTTTACGAACAGATTGCTCGGAACAGCGCTTCTGTTTTCGTGCGGCCAGTGTGATACTAAAATGAAAAACTGCGAGTATCAACAAATAGATCCACGAGCACTTCGGACCTCAGCCACACCGACTAGCACACACTCCTGCGGGAGGAAAGGTTCGCGGCGCGTGCGGAGGAAATGGGAGGTTTTTCCCGGGAAGAACCGCTTCTACTGTGATGGACGCATCATGCTGGCCAGACAATGCGGGGTTCTTCCTCTCACCCTCGCTCTGATCTTCATCACCAGCGGTCTGTTTTTTACATTCGAGTGAGTGCAAGGTTCAATATTTCTACACATTTTCCACAGTTGGTCATACAGTCTGTGGTCTAATCTTGGTTTGTTTTCAGCTGCCCGTTCCTGGTGGTTCATCTCACCATCTTCATTCCAGTGATTGGGGGAGTGTTGTTCATCTTTGTCATCGTCTCACTCCTTCAAACCAGTTTTACAGATCCAGGAATATTACCCAGGGCTTTGCCGGATGAAGCTGCTGATATTGAACGGCAAATTGGTAAGAGCAGTTTTTTTTTTATTTTACTGTACAATAAAATGCAACAGTGCCACGATCTTTAAGTAAGTTTGGCGACTGGGATTATATTATCTGCAATGTATTTTGTTGTACAGACAACTCTGGATCCTCGACATACCGTCCTCCACCTCGCACTAAAGAGATCCTGATAAATGAGCAGGTTGTGAAACTCAAGTACTGTTTCACCTGTAAGATGTTCCGTCCTCCGCGCACGTCCCACTGCAGCATGTGTGACAATTGTGTGGGTAAGACTCTCACATTGACAACATAATCAGAGGCGTCTCACTTAAATCATCCAATCAGATGCTGTGCATGAGTTAATTTGCCCAATTGTTTTTAATCTAAAATCATTATAGTGCAAAATTGCAGATCTGAAATCTTCTATTTGGTTTTGGATGAACACTAGCAGTTTGAAATTACAAAACCATTGATACAGATCAGTTCCTTTTAATTTCGTCAAAACATGCAGACGCATTTTTCTGTTTGTGGCGGTTGTTTCTGAGAATTTCCTCTTTCTGTTCCTCTTGTAGAACGGTTTGATCATCACTGTCCTTGGGTGGGAAACTGCGTCGGGAAGCGCAACTATCGCTTCTTTTACAGCTTCATAGTGTCGTTGTCCTTTCTTACCTCCTTTATCTTTGGCTGCGTAATAACTCATCTCACCTTACGTAAGTATAATTCGTCAACCTCTAGAAAATCAGACGAGGCATTTACGTGCGGAACTGCAATTACACATTATCTGTCTATCTATACAGTCGATTCTAGGTAGTTGGGACACATCAGAACAACCGGTGTAACCCTAATCCAAATAAGATGTACCATACAAAAATGACAGCGTAAATATGATCTTTATTGTTTGAATCACATGCACGTATTGCAGACACACAACCTGTTATATTTGAATATATTGTTTGGTTATAAACAGAACACACACAGAAAAGCTTTTGTAGAATTTGGCCCAATTAAATGTCTATCCCGACTCCAGCATTGAGTGTACTTGCTGTACTTTTTTTATTCTGCTTGTCTAATTCTATAAATTGAAACTACAAATCAGTCTCTGATGTATTGTTTTTAGGATCACAAGGTGGAAATGGGATAATCCAGGCCATTCAAGAGAGTCCAGCCAGATATCCTTTTCATTGCTTTACTGGTGCACCGCCATGTTTGTTTTTTCCACAACCCTGACCCCTGAAACACACAATGGGGAGGTTAACAGAGTTCACTATCTGTGTTCACTGCTTCTGCTCGGAGTTCTGCCTTTCTTTTAATCCCATTCATCCCTAATCGGCTCAAGGATTCCACCACGCCTGTATTCCAGTCACTGTTGCAAATAGTTGCCCCTGGATACAGATTCCAAAGCAGGGAACCTGCTGTTAACCGGCCCCCCCTTAATGTCCCTGCCTTCAGGTCATGGTTTTCCATCACAACCTGTCAGGAATGTCTTTGATAAGTTTATTAACCTGGCATTCTGACCTCGGAGTGACACGTTTGATCCGTGTGATGAATGATCGCTACAAGCATGTGAACTTTTTTTTTTTTTTTTTTGGTTGTGCTTGACTCGTCTGTACTGTTACACTCTTAACTTGTGGTGCACTGTTGTTGAGCTGGTTGTTTGCTTCTTCTCCATATGGTCCATTTTGGGTCTCTCTGGTTTCCATACGTATCTGGTGGCCTCCAACCTCACAACCAATGAAGATGTAATTGTCATACTTTTTTTCATAATGATATGCAAGATGTAGTGTCAATGTTGTTTATTTGTGTGCACATTTTCATGAAGAAAAATGTTTTGCATCTTTACAGATTAAGGGCTCCTGGTCTAGTAAAAGGGGGGAAGAATCGGGGAACCCTTACACCTATAACAGCATTTGCATAAACTGCTGTGTGGTGCTGTGCGGGCCAATGCCACCCAGGTCAGTTGTGTTTGCAGAGATAAGAAGTAGAAATGTGTAACCTTTTTTTTTTCTTTTTAAATGTATCATCTTTGCTGTAAAATTGTAAGACAAAACTATTCTATTTGTCAGCCAAATGTAGAAATATGAAAATGTATAAAAAAGAAAAATATATACCTTTTTATTTAAGGTATATTTAAGATACATAATCAGGAAAAAATATGAAATGATTCACTCAAACGATAAAATACTGCTGTACATTTAATTAAATATCATAATGATGTAATGTAAATTTTTAGCTTTTTGCAGATCACAATATTTTTTAACATAAATTATTGTTCTTATAGTACTATTACTTTTATGCTACTATTACGCAATTTCCCAGCTGTGGGAAAAATAAAGGCATTTTCATGCATTCGTTACATATTGTTTATTGATGTATGATTGTATAGATATGTTTTTTTTTTTTTTTGTTGTGTGATGTGATTTTTCACATCATGTGATGTGTGGATGGTGGAACAGAATGGTGACGGCAAACAAGAAAATGAAAGCTCTTTTACAATCTTACTCCATTAAAGGACATTTTCCAGGCGTCACTCTTGTGACCACTTGTTTGATCTCCGTTATGGCGGCCATTTATCGTGCTGCCGGTAGATCCTGCTCAACTAAATGGCTTTTAATCAAGAGCCGTAGGTTTTGCTTTGACATGTTTGTTGTGCCGGGAGGAGGATCTCCACCCCGACTCAAACTGCATTTCTCTAACAGTTTAATTGACGGAATATTTTGCTCACTGATTTTTGTTCTCCAGTTTGATTGACAGAAGAGGCTTCTTGCCTCCTGAAAACACGGCTCAGACGGCCTCCGACACAGACCTTCCTCCTTTTCTAGCCAAGAATGATGCCAACATGGTAAGAGTGTCTGCTGACGCAGTGGCTTTCATTTCTGAAGTTGGAGAAGCTCCAAAAAATGTCAATATGATTTAAAATGTCCCATTTTAAAGTCAGTTCTGCCTCTGTAGTTCAAGAAGAGTTTTTATACATGTATTACTGTTCAATGCAGACATGGGAGTCCTACATCCTGTTGGTTGTGTTTTATACCTAATGTTGATCTTTAAGTTGTGAACCTCACACAGGAGGAGAACTGTCAAGAGTTTGCTCAGTCTTGCACGGCCTGAAGGCTCCTGCCGCCGTGTGAAGCTGGATGGTAAGGGTGTGCTGTAATGGCCGTCTGCATGCCATTCCGTGGCCTTTTTCTCACGACTCCCTGGCCTTTTCATCGCCTTTCATTCGAACTGTCTGCTTTGACCTTCATTGCTTTGCTTTTAAACAACTATCATGAGACCTGTCAGCCATAAGAAAGAAGATTATTCTCATGCTCCGCTCTTTGTTCCATGCTCGCCGTCGTGAGTTGAACACTTAAGCTTGACGTCTGTGTGTAGTTGTTTAATCTAAATATGTCTAGTTCTCATTTTCATCTCGGTCAGGCATCAGAGTGTCTTGACGGAGGTCCTGAACGCTGTTCATAATGCTTTTGCTGGATTGGTTTCTCATCTAGATGGAGTCTAGCAACGATTTGACACACATTTTTTTTTGGGGTAAACCTTTTTTGTTTTCTGGACTGTCTGAATCATACGCACGTACTTTTGGGTATGTTCATGCATTTCTAGTGCTATTTGAAGTGGTTTCAGAAACTAAAAGATGCTAGAAGCTTCATCCCATTTCCTTAATGGTCTTTTGGACAAACACTTCCATGTTCTCGTACCAAAGCCTTGGGGGGGAAGAAATTGGCCAATTTACTAAAACAATCACCAATAATAGTGCTTTTTATATAATTGATGTTTAAATACTTTCTCTGGCTGCTAAACTTTTGCTACAGCAGTAACGTCTGTGAGGAAATCTAGTCCTATATCTAGATTTACGCTCAAATTCTTTCTTTGGCTTCTCTGGTGAAAATTCTCCTGATTTATTGTAGAATTAAATTCCCAGTCGATCTGAAAATGTTGCAAATTCCCCAGTTCATTGGCCAAAGAATCAGAGACCAGTGCCAAAAATATAAAAAGTTAATTTCTAAGCGAACAAAAATTCCTCACTTTTGTTTGGGTTTTTTTGTTTTTTTTGCTTGCAAGTTTCACATTTTTGTCCAAAACCTTTTTTGTTAATCTTTTCAGCCAATCCGAGTAAGGGTTGTGAAACTCATTGTGAAACTCATTGTGAAATTAGTTCCAAGAGCCCAAACGCAAAAATCTGAAGCGTGGTGAAAAAGAAAAAACATTAAAGTATTTTTTTAGAAATGTACACTTTATTTTTGGCATTAATCTGATTTCATAGCAATTGCAGTGAGCAGTCGATATTAAATCAGGGGATTTTGCTAAACAAAGCAGCTATGTTACACAAGAAATGCAAAACCACGTAGTGTCGCTCCTAATAAAAAAATCACTTTCTGATATTTAAGATGTCGAGAGTTTGTTTAGCATTTGCTTCTACTTTTCCATTCCATTGGTTCATTGCTACACTAACCTTCATCGTTTCTCCTGCGCTTTGTCTTCAGTTGTGCTTGATTCTGTCTTCTGCTGACTCTCTGACCAACAGTCAAACCATCATGGCACTTGTTTTATTTATTTTTAATCTTTCAACAGTGCACGCAAGCGACGAAAGAGTTTCTGGAATCAGTGGCACATTCTTCAGTGATCCAGAGTAGCTGCACTCCAGGCACTCCCAAAACCGCCCCGCTTACCCAGGATCACCTCCTCAGCACCGTCTCCATCATGGTTTCTCCGCCCGGCAGGCCTCACTCCTCCTGCCTCTCAGGCCGTCAAGCCCACCGCCCGATTGACATGCCCTGTTCCCAAAGAGGGAGCATAAATATGCTCCACTTAACCAACCCGTCATACTCCCTCAACCTTCTCAGTGATGCTCCCGACTTTGGTTTCATCCCTCTTCACTGACTTCACACTCTCAACAAACGGTGACATTCTGAACTCAGGACCCGCTCAGGAAAAACGCCATCTTTTTAAAAAAAAAATAAAACATGTCAGAAAAGCGTTTGCATTTCAGCAGATGTTTTTTTTTTTTTTAAATTGGCGTTCTACACTTGATCACTTTGCACAAACTTCATCAGTTGATCAGTGTTTTACGGAAACCTTGAGCCATTTCAAGCCTTCTGCCATTCGCTTAGTATGGAATGACTGATGCAAAAACACTCCGAAAGGTCACTTTGTTCGCTAAAAGCCTTACTTCTGTTTGTTTCCTGCCGTGTTCCTGACCTAAATCAAACGATAAGTATTCAGGCCAACAGCCAAGTCATAAAAAGATAAAGAGAAAGTGTTTCTGCGCTAGTGATTTAGGGTGGAAGTCATCTAGTGTTTGTCGATGCAGGGATAATCGTCTTTTTTCTGCATTGTTGAAGCTTTCGGAAATATTTAAGCTTTTTTTTCTTTTTTTTTTTATTTTTGACTACTCCTGTGAAATGTTAATGCAAAATGTCAAATGCAATATTTCATCTGCATGTGGAACGTGTTGAATCCACGAAGCCACAGAACTTTCGGGTTTTCTGGAGATTTATGAACTTTAAGGCTGTTAGGACTTTTCAGAGAATAGCATATATATACTATCAGCTTAAACAATGGCCGACACGTTGAATTTTAATCGCGATTTTTTTTAGAAGCAAAGTAGGATTTTTGTCTGCGGTGGAGAGCGACGTTTTCAGATCCGAATTGTAAGAGTGTTTGTTAAATCATTTTAGTAAGGACAAAGGCGTCATATATTGTTCCAAAACCTGGTCAAACCCTGTAGTATTTCATAGGTGGGACAAGACGTGATTTTAATGTTATTACCGAGGTGTTGTTCTTAAGCTTTGTTACTGCTGGAAGAGCTAAAATAACCGAAACCTTTTTGCCTTGAAATTGATAGATACTGATGATTCATGAGTTATTAACTGTATAGCTGTCATTTAATAAGAGGACAGTCATGAACATGAGAGTCTGGTACATTTGTCTGAAAATTAGACCATAGTTTGTCACTGCCAACAATGTTGGATACCGTTTGTGTTTTTGATGTTCTTTACCTATAATAATAATAAAACTGTCTTTTTACTTACAAGCTGTTTTTAATCTGTTTTTTATTGTTGTTGTTATAGTTTTGTATTTGATTTCTTATGTGCGATTTACTGCAATACCATAATTCATGCTGATCATTGTTGACCGGTAGGTGGCAGTGTTTCCCATTTTCGTTTTTTTTTTATGTTTAAATGGATTTTATATTTAATTGTTTTTCTATTGGCATTATTGTTTGGTTTTGTTAGCTGCTGTTTTTATGATGAAAAAAATTGAGAAAAATATTTCGGCAACCTCATTGACTTTAAAGTTTAAAGCCAAAATGTCACAAGTCAGTATTTGTCTTTTTCCTAAAACACTGCAACTTGGAACGGCAGCAAATGCTGTAAATTAATCTCTGACAGGTTTTCTTTCCCCCCTTTAGGTTTAAAATGCTGAAACTTGCTTCTTGGCTGACTGTAACTTGCAGGAATGAGAAGCTGAAACGTGGTAAGAAGCTGTTTTTATTGACCAATAAAACACATGTCCGACTTTTTGTAAATGAACATCTTGAATCCGAGAAACCTTTATTTTTCTGACACTTAAATAAAAGTCTGCGTGGTTGTGAAGACGAGAAAGTGCTTAGGTCAAACATAAAGAAAATCCTCTTTCCAACTGGCACGATTAAGCATGTATTGATTCTAAATCATGTTTTTAGATTACTGCCACATTATCATCATCATAAAGTTTGTCTGGACAACTTTTGGTGAGATGCTTTTCCTCTGAGTGTATATGTGTGTGCATATATGTGGATGGATGTATAAATATATATAAATATAGATAGATAGATGGATAGATATATAAATATGGATATTGATAGATGAATCTATAAATATGGAAAATATGTATTACAGTACTATGTACAATTTTTTTTTTTAAATATAAAGGAATATAAAAGTTATAATATATGATAATGGTAATATATAATATAGTAAAAAAATGTAAGTAAAATTTGTAAAAAAAATACAAACTCGATGCATATTATACATTTCATCTGGCCTCCAAAGCAGTTTTACAGCCAAAGATTTACAGGTGTTAGAAGCAGATCAGGCCGAGCATTCTGAGCATCTGAGTCTCATAATAAAATTACCACACGTCCGAAAATGATTCCTCAAACGGTGCGATGTGTACGCTCCGGTGCAATTAATAACACATAATTCATTTTTGTTTCCCCTCTTTTTCTCTGTGTTTCTTTGATTGTGTGTTGGTTTACAAGCCATTTGTTGTGCTGCAAAGCCAATGTTGGAAACTATTTCCATTTTTCAGCTTGAAGCATCTGAATAACACAGCTTCGTTAATCCTCAATCCAGAGTCTATTGCTTCATCTTCTTTAGTTTTCTGAGGACTCCAAAGTGTCGGCTGGCAGAGGTCAACTGGAAAGGGCAGTGTTTTACTGCAGACGTCAGGCCAGTGATTGATAAGGCCGAACTGTAATGCTCTTCAGATGGACAGTGAGTTTCGTAGTAAAAGGCTCTTATATGAAGAGCTGAGGCTGTTCAAAGACCCGAGTTCATGGCCTCGTCCTTCTCGTTTGCTGGTTCTGAAGCCCGAAATGCAGGCCTGTGTTGATTTAGCCATGGCTAAAAATGGTATTTGAAGATCTCAGGCTTGTTTTCCTGCGTTTTTATGGGTCACACCTGTGATGTTTGATTCGCTTGAGTCTTTTAGCTTTGCTCCCAACTTTTGTGCAGGTGTGAATGCAGCAATGAAACTTTGGTGAACAGACTGAGACCCTCCAGAAGAGGTGGTCTCTTCAAACGCTGATGCGGTGGTTTTTTTTTTTAAGAATCCGAATTCAGCACAAATTAAAATCTGTCATGGAGATGGAGATAATGTGCTTGTTTTAGTGGATAAGATGGACATCATCAGGGTTTTCCAAATAAAAGTTAATGGGAAAACAAACCTGTCCGAACCAAGCAAGTGACGAAAAACATCACCCCCCCCCCCTTTTT
>CM051501.1:12059553-12072164 GCA_028031935.1 Paedocypris micromegethes | reverse complement strand
TTTTTTTTTTTTTTTTTTTTGTGGGAAGACCACGCATTATTTTATAGTGGAGCTGTGGGCAATCTGGGATTTTGCTAAATGTGACCTATACAGAATTCTTCACTGCTGTATGTCTGATTTGAGCCAATCCTTACATGTACGGTTGAGTGGACAAAGGGGCCATGGGTCTTTTTCACACGTAGCAGGAATAAACACCATTTCCCCTGGTCAAATCCATTACAGATTCTGTTTAGCACTCAGAGGAAGTTGGGGGAGAAGGCTGCAGCCTTAAAGAAAGTCATCATGAAGCTATAAAAGTCTGTGAAACTGTGGTTTCAGTCAGCTCCTGTTCCGCTTCTTGCTCGAAGGACCAAAGATATTTTATTTTTGTCACTCCGAATGGAATGTTTGCTGTTGTAATTCCAAGTGCCTGAACTATTGTACAAAACGGAGAGACTTGTGCTCTTTAACGTATCGTTTCTGTCTTCTACACATTGTAAAGCTTTTTTTCCAGGACAGAGGCATGTATTTCCATGTGATTAAAAACAAAAGCACAAAATCGTCTGGTGTTCTAGAGCTCTTTGCCTTTTGGAGCTGTGTGTGTGTGTGTGTGTGTGTGTGTGTGAGCGAGAGAGAGAGAGAGAGAGAGAGAGAGAGAGAGAGAGAGAGAGAGAAACATATTTAAGGACTTGAAAAGTCTCCGCATTTGTCCAGAAGCTTCATCTGAAGGTGGTCAGTGTTCTGGTCTGCGTGTGTGCCGAGGCTAATCTGAAGAAACGGATCCATTGCTGTTCTCGGACTTGAACCATAAGGATCCTTTCTAAAGCACAATGGCTTCTCTTTTAGCATGACACTAAAGGTAAACACACAAAGACTTTTTTGTTTACCCTCCCACACTGTTCCTCAAGATAGAATCCTATTTCGTTCAATAATGTCATATCCATGTCAATGTTTGTGTAAGATGGGCTGGTAGTGAAACATAACGAATGTGTTTGTGTGAGTGTATATATATTATCTACAGATTAAAAAAAACAACTCCTAAACTGTACTTTAAATGACACTTTTTAAAAAAAAATTAAATTTACAACTGTAATTTTGTTTTGATGTAATATTAAACAAGTAAATCTTCCTTGAAGAGTTGTTATTTTCATGGTATAAGTATGTGTGTTTCTGTGTGTATTTACATATGCATATGTATGTATAGTATATGTATATACAATACATATGTTCTGTATGTAAATACTGTATTCACTGGTGTGTCTGTGTGTGTGTGTGTGTGTGTGTGTGTGTGTGTGTGTGTGTGGTTGTAATGTGAAAGGCTTTTGACCTACAGAAATAAGTCAATTTAAAATGGAAGCTATTATTACCTTACCTAGTAATGTACTCGTGTTGAGTAGTTAACATATGGAGCATACCACTCATTTCACCATTGTGCTTTTGAGCCATTCTGTGCCATTGTCTTATTGGAATCAATAAAGTGTCAATCAAGAATCTAATTTTGCTCTTATTCAAACTCATATTTTGTTCATTTTATCGGTCCTTAGATATGTTTCATACCTCGATTAGACTTTTGGCCACGTGCTTGAACCACGGAAAATCTTTTGGCCCGGTGATCTTTAGGAATGGCATGTGGCTATCCAAAGGAGACATTTGAGTGTGTGCCGTTGCACAATCCGGAATCCTGAGGCTTGTTACACAACAATGAATTTCCTTATTCACACACAGCTGAATGAACATTGAATGCATTGAACCTTTAGTTAAGGGTCCAAAACTATTTTGAAAGTGTCATGACCATTTATAATTATGTTTATGTGAATATACATACATTGAATTTAAGTACACATATATTGTATACACGCACGTTTCATACGTGTGTGAAAATAAATATATGTATAATATATATAGGAAACTTATAGTACATATAATTTGAAATTATTTGTGTAATTGGTTTGCTTATAATATAAGGAAAAATATTAGACATTAAAATTAATGGAAATTAAATATTAAATCCATATTAGTGGATAGTAACTATTCAGAAAAGAATTATATATATATATATATATATATATATATATATATATATATATATATATATATATATATATATAAAATATATTTTTTTACATTTTTAAAGACATGCTCTTTTCTTTTCACGGGAGCCACTATGCCCAGAGCTGAAATACTTTTTATTTTCTCATACGGTATTTAGGAATATGAACACGAATAAACACTAGCCGGACTCAATTTCATTGTACCCCGGTATAATGACAATAAAGTTTCTGATTCTGATTCACGGGTCATTGACCAGTACTAACCTAGTTAGCGCAGGACTGATCCACATGTGTCACCTGGCTCACATCTGGCCCAGATGTGTCTGCGAGAAATGTCAGTGGCAGTAACTCCGTCCGTCAGTAGTTTTAAAATTAGAATGAGGTAGTTCTTTTTTAATCAGTGGGACGTTGGGAAATAGACGTTTAGAAATCCATTACGACATGCTGGTGCTGGATCAGACATGTTTTCGACAGGACGTGACTTTTATTCCACCTCAGTTTTAATTTACAGCCTGTTGTTATCTCTCCTCCAAAGCCACAGTCTCACGTTCACTGCGGTCAAAAGACCGAAAGTCATATTTCACCTTATGGATTTGAACACTTAAAGACGTCTATTGCCAAGATCATGTTTAGCACAGAAAATCTTTTAATATGAGACCAGTAACACGACCTACCAGCAGGAGACAAAGGAACCACCTTATCTTTGGGCCTTTTGCGGTGTTTAGTTGCCGTACATGTGGACGTGTGTGTATTTTCCCATCAACCATCTGGAACGAGAAACTCACGGGCCTCAAAATTAATTTAGGACTACAGTATGTGTTTCATACCTACCGAAGAAGTTCACCAGTCCATCATCTATGTTTTAAACACGTTTGAAGGACACCAATATGTCAATTCGGTTCAGTTTGGATTTATTTTTAAAGCACTTTTAATGTTTTTTTTGATGGTCTCAAAGGAGCCGAACGAAAAGAGCCGAACAAGAGACGGTGGCTAGGAAAACTAAATCCTGAAGGAAAACGAGAGAAAAGAAATATAACGTAAGACCCCAATAGAAAGTGGAGATTTCTTTTGTAAAGATGAGAAAACAAAAGTTCATTGATTTAACTGAAAAAGGCTAGTCTAAAATCCTTAATAAAGTAACAAAAATTGACTGATTTGACTTATACACCAACCCAAAAAGGTAAAACATCCATAGTTTATAATGTGTAAAAAATGATACTTTGGTGCATCATCAGCAAATTGAGTTCCACATCAGCAAAGTGAGCTAAAATAATTATTTTATGTTCTAGACATGTTTGCTTTTTCTAGACATTGCTTTTTTGAAGAGATTTAAGTCTCGACTTACCATTTAAATCGCTTCAGTGTCGAGATTTAATTCTGTTTTGCAGAGCTAAATTTCACCGCCACAACTTAAAAGGAAAATCCTGAATGGAAATTTGAATAAGTTGTTTAATATTATGATGGGAAATATTCTCCCGGCCAGTAACATCCATGTGTGAGTCACACTTGTCTGTCTCATTTCCCGCGGAACAATGGCGCTCCTTGTCTTCATCCTCGAATCAATGAGAGCACGTCTTCTGTACGGCCTGCACACCATTAAGCAACTGCTGTATTTCAAGTTTGCATAATTACATTCATTAGCCTGACGGAACGAGTGATTTCACAAATTAGCGTAGAATATAGTGAACAAGTTCTATTTTATTGAAGTGAGTCAGACTTCATAAATCATTCGCTGTCCTATTTAGAGAGCGGCGGATGCATTTCTGCACTTAGCGGATGCTTTTTTACAAACCGACGTGTGTTACATTACCACTTTGTTTTTCCAGAAGATCGAACTCATGACCTTGATGTTGCCAACCCGTTCTGAATATTCCCCTGGCAATTTTTTTAAACGAATAATGAATAATAATTAATTATAATAATAAAGAAAGCTAAATTGTCCAATGACACGATGACACCTTCAATGTATAAAGTGATTATTGGATTAAAGCGTGACAAGCCAAAACATGGTACATTATGCACCAATAACTTTTAAAAAAATTTAGCATTTTCCACATTTTTGAACATTTTTCCAACTCACGAGTAGATATGAGAAATAACTTGCGCATTAGAAGCAAAAACAGAAAGCGAATGGCTAATATTATTACTAAAGAAACCATGAAATGGTGTCAAAACCATAGATTTGTGACCTGGAATGTTC
The DNA here is from genome assembly GCA_028031935.1 of Paedocypris micromegethes. Lineage (NCBI taxonomy): Eukaryota > Metazoa > Chordata > Actinopteri > Cypriniformes > Paedocypris > Paedocypris micromegethes. The sequence continues at coordinate 12,067,934 of CM051501.1, read as the reverse complement.
AATGTTCAGTGTCGCCTCAGGGAAAAGATAAAGTTATTAAAAGTGAAACGGCAATGAAAAGATGGGAAAATGGGAAATGTGAGCTTCTTTTAGACGGGGAGAGAAACCATAGAAGAACTTTTGAATAGAAGCTATAGAATAACATCAAGATGTATCAAAGCCAGAATCGAGGTCGCTCTTTATAATGCTCAGGAATGCGGCGAAGTGTTTGTTAAGTGCTGAATGATGTCATAATGGTCATGAATATGCATTGGATCACTGTGATAGTCGGTTTGACCGCATTCATGTGTCGTGTACTGGTCTTGGCGGCGTTCCAGCGATTCGCATGTTCGTCTGGGCTTGAGTGTCTGGGTAATGACAGGTAGGAGCAAGTTCTTAGTGAGGGAAGCTCCTGATAAGACTATTTACGTGCTCAAATGGTTTTGTTCTGGCAGGTGTTTAGTCGAGTCACGACAGGGGTGGTGAAGTCTTCTGGCATGGCTGATCATCTCCCAGAACTCCAGCGGAACCAGATGTCCGTCAGTCAGCAGCGCAAACCAACCACTACTTGTGTAGAAGCACAGATATAACACACTTCCAGACTAACAAGAGCGAAGATTTTGAACATCACAGTCCACACATTTTTGTCCACAAAGTCTATTTTACTTCAATTTTGATTATTTTAAACTCAGTTTCCACAAGAAATTTCTTGATACAAGAAAATCATCCAATGCCGTGATATTATTAAGGAATTCTTTACTGCAAAATATACTTTAATCAGATGAAAATGCGCAGTTGTTGTTCAGTACAATAAACACTGTATATTGTGCACTGTATATGCATGCTTTATATGTGAAAAAAGAATAGAAAATATATAGTATACGCTTCATGAAGGCAGTTGTGGCCTAATTGTTAGAGAGTTTGACTTGAGATTGTGTGTGTGACGCAAAATAGTTTCTAATTGTGTTTGTTGGGTCATTTAATTTGCAGCTACAGTGAATTATTTAAATCCAACAATTCTTGGAAAGTAATGAGTTAAATCTCTCTCAAACTCCTGAATGTGCTGAATTTATTTCATGCCACTTAACCTTCTCCAAATGGCTTTTTTTTAATTCCCGCGTCTGAATGTCACACAAAAGCGTGTTATTAATTACCGTGATGAATAGACGAGAGCTAATGTACAGCTCACTTCCCACAACCTTAAAACTTTACTCTGAGAAGCAGAGAGAGATGATAGTGGAGCCACCATGATGCGCTTGACAACCGGCTTTGTGTGTCTTCCAGTCTGACAGGGTGAGCGCGTCCGTTGTGCTCTTCTAGAACTTGCCAAGCAGATGTCACTGCAGTAGGTGTCTTTAATGAAACCGTTTCACTCACGTGTTTGTCGTAAACTGACATCATCGGGTGGGAGCTAAAGGCTAACACATGCTGCTGCTGATCACGACACTGACCCGGTGGGCTGTCAAACACAAACAGGCATCTATTTTATGGGCCTTGTGGTCTCGAGGCCAAAAAAAAAAAAGATTTCCAGGCGTCTTTTGCGAGAGGAGACTTGAAAGTAGCTTTAAAATCTCAGCAGTAGCCATTCAATATGTTTATTTTGTCCAGGAAAATACTCATTAAGGACGTCGGTCCTGCTTAGCCGTCCCATATGTCACACGGCCCCGTCAGTGGCGCTGGGAGGGCTAAAAGGCTTTTTACAAAGAGGAAACTACCACATGAGTATGTGACAGGAACGTGATGTCACAGAAAATGATGGAGTGTGCATGAAAATGCCAGGGGGCAGGACTGTGGATATGGAATCCTCATGTGAAAGGGGCTGTGGGCCTCCAAAAACACACTGTTGCTAGGAAGTCCGAATAGCTCACCAGGGAGAGATCCGATCTGTTATTCCAATCCAGTCCTTATTTAGGCTACTGGTCGACATGGAATAAGAACTACTTGGGACGGTGCGATGAAGAAAAGGGCGACTGAAGAGACTCGGGAAGAGAGCATGAGGGAGAGAGAAAAGGACGGAATGTCCACCCTTCACTGTTCCTTTCCCAGAGGGGAATTGGAGCTCCACATTCCTCGCATTGCAGTCCGCTGACAAACAATCCCAACTTTATCCCCAGCACGCGGGGCAGCTGAATGGCAGCAGTGTCTAGGCCGCAGGCCTCTGGAGTTTTTGCAGAGGGGTTGGGCAGTGACAGCCAGACCAAACCCGACTGCCCCACCGCATTTCCTTACACCCAAACCAAACACTGGCCCAGCTTAGGTGCAACTGTAGGCATGACCGGACACCATGCAGTGCAGTGAGAAAAATACTGGCAGAGGACGGCCCGTCAGGAGCCAAGGGCAAATGTTGACCAATTCTGTGAGTCTAGTCAGTTCCTGTGGATTGGAAGTGACTAAAATTGGACAAAGACTATATATAAAGGCTATATAAAAAAAGACTAAATATGTCTGTGTGACTTTTATAAATGACAGCACAAGCTTTTTCCTTTTTTCATATGGATGCTAATGAAAGGCCGTTTTGTGTGTTTATGCTACAACGTTTCCCGGAGCTTTTCCCAAAGAATCACCAAAGGTCATGAGTTGGATTTTAAGGGAATGCAGGATGATGTTTGATAGTAATAAAAAAACATTGTACGATGTGCATTGTATTCTGCCTCTTACAGTAGCCTCCTGCCTTGGCACTCAAATTAGTCTTGCAAGGTTTAGTCTTGCAAGGTCTCTAGCCGAGAGGTGCGTACTTGAGATTGACCGCACTCAATAACCAAAGTAACCAACCTGAACGTCTCAATGAGTCTCAACACTGCAAAATTATCTTGGATTTAAACAAGAGGTCTGCTCCCATCTGAGAGATTTGGGAGAACCAATCTGTCCAGTATACTAGGATTCCATTGTTTCAGAGTAAAATCCATGTTCTTCAAACACAAAGGAACTTTGAAACTTGTCCTTGATGCGAGTGCTTTACTACTACACGAGGGACTGCTTCACTACGACACTACCACTACGATGGAGGCTACAGTATCAGAATGACTGTATGTAAATGAGCTCCAATTATCGATGGTAATGTAACAACAACATGCAAATGGACACCACAAGAACGTAAAGAATAAATTCGCTATTGGATCATCTCTGCAAACCAACTGGCTAACACTACAGGTGCTGGTGGGCTCAGCTCGACCTCCACAGACTAAAGTATAGACTGATGCTGGTGACGCTTTGAGGAAACACTGAGCGGTCTGTCCATATTTACAGTAGGAGAATTCTCAGTCTTTCCAGCCCCCACAGCTGAGGGACATCTGCAGCTTGCTCTGCCCAGGTCCAGATGTCCTCAGGTGGGGTGAGCGGCTGGAGAGATGCTTTGTTGGTTGTCGTCTCGCCCCACACGTGGTTCCCGTGTGAAGTCTGCAGGAGGAATCCGCATCGGATGTTATCGCAGGCTGGGGATTGAAACAGTTACGACTTGTGGTGAGTTGAGAAGGATCCAAGGCTGTCTAACGAGCTTTGGTCCGGTGTTTCCAGACCAGTGAGAGGAGATTATGAGCAAGGCCACTAGCATCCCACTGTCTGTTCAACAGTGCCCCATTGTATTAGGTTTTAGCTTTAGCTTGGAGACTGAATGAGAATGTTTTCCAACCCTGAAAACTAAACTTCCTTTGAATAAATACTATTTGTTAAAAAATTGTGTAAAATATCAATATTTATTTTCGAAAATGCTGATTGTATAGTGTCTGAATAAAAACACACAATTCTGAAACAAATGTAATTACATTAATTGATAAAGTTAATTACCGGTACCGGTAATATAATATGCATGCAAACATTTATTTATTTATGTACACATGTATATACACTGTATATACGTATACGTACACATATGCATACATTTCATTTATAAGTGCATACTATAAATATACATTTATAATTTTATAAACACATGTATATACGTATAATGAATTAAACGTATATATGTACTGTATAATGGCAGTTGAGAACATTTTTTTTATATTATGGTAAGTGTAATACTACCCTATATAGTTTTTGCTATTTGTAGTTTCAAAGCTCTTTTCAAAGCTCTTATTTCAACAACGTCTGCCCACAGAGAGCTTGTGAGTGCAGTAGTGTTTTGGTGTTTGCGTTTCAGTTCAGGTTGGGGTTATTGCGAGGACAAAGAGAAAAGTAATTATAGCTTGACATCACTCATTAGAAGCAGTGTCCCCGCAAACAGAGTGTGATTTGGATTTGGCTTCAGAGAAACTCTTTGGAGATCCCATTTCCTTTCTTCTTAGAAGTTTCTATAGAGGGCTGCTGGGAAGTAGTGTTCTTAAGCCTTGATCAGGGTTGGAATAATATACAAAGACCTTAATGGCATCTCTTTCCTCCCGTTTCACTGATTTTAGAGAAAGTTTCCTTGTAATTTATGTCTGCAATTTTGTGGTTTAGATTTACAGATGGAGCTGATGACAAGTACTGGACATTTTTAACAAACCTTTAGCCTTTAAACTTCTTCGTTTCCACTTAAAGGCGACATTTATAGATCAACGCACTACCAAGTCACGTTTGTGTTCTCTGGTTAAAACAGACTTAATTTATCCTTTACGCTCTAGCCGAACGCCTGCAGTTAATGTGAAAGATTTTGATCAGTTTTCCAAAAAATGCAGAATATTGTGGTGGAAATGAAGAATCTGAAGCGCGAGCGATCCCTTCTTTCCAAACCCTGTCTCTGCCTTGTCCCCTTGAATCATCTACATACACTGACATCATGTCCACCCACAATTCCCCAGTCGACTCGAACTTCCTGTTTGGGCTTGAAATCCGTTTGAGTTGTACAAAAGCTCAATGTGTGAAGGAAACTAGAGAAAACCAAGGAGAATTAGAGTGACATGTGTAGGTGGATGGTGTAGATATTTTCAGATAACTTGGAAGAAAGTAGCTCCATCTTTGAAATGTATTTACACACTAATGCATCCTGTCACATAAGCCAGAAGGGTGTAATGCATTAATAGTCTTCAAAAGCAAGTGCATCAACGGAGGGATTTGGAAGGGAGGATGCAAAAAGGATGAATCTGTTTTGCAAATATATACGCTTCATGCTTATTTACAAGCAAAAGACGAATAATTAATCGTAACAGCTACATTTCTGTGATGTAGTAGGTAGTGTAGGAGAACCTGGCTTTTTGTATTCTTCTTGTGCTTGCGTTGGTTTCCTCTGGGTCTCTAGTGTCTTCAAATGCATTCATGAGCATTTGGAAAAATTGCTCTGGTGAGTGTGTGTCTGTACGTCTTGCTCTGTGATTGGCTGGTCATTAATTCAGGGTGTGTCTCCGGTCTCCAGACCCAGAGTTGCTAGAATTGGCTCCACCTCCTCGTGACCCAGAATTGGAAAAGCAGTTGAGAAAATTAATAGATTGATGGCTACCTATGCTTATAAAACTTTATTAACTTAATTTTAATAGACTTGTTTTAGTTTATTTCTATTTATTAATCTTTCATCTATTAATTATGTCACATGGGTTTTTCAATGTTTTTCTTCCTAGAAAGATCCAGTCTTTTTGTACTTGTCCATCAGTGCTGATGACTGAAGTTTAGTTTTTCTGTTGGAATATTTTTTCTGGCCAATCTGAGCATTTTCCGTGCCTGGAGCAGGAAGCGGCAGAACAAATGAGAGGAGCAGAGAACAGCTACTGTTGATTCAGTGACAGAACAGAAGAGAGCTCAGAATTATTCTATCATAAAAATAAGAATAAAATGTGCTTTATACTGCGTATGTTCCAGGCAGCTTTTCAGATTTGTACAGTTTTGATGCAGTTTTGTGTACGTCTGACCGTGACCTGATTCCTCAGCATTCAAGCTTAAAGTGATTTGATCGACCTTGCTTTATAGCTCTTCTTTCTATCCAATCATCAATAGTCCTATCTTCCCTTTCTTTTTTCATTTCATCGTTTTTATTGTTTACTCAGTAGAGAAGTTTACATTTGGGTTAGATGTTTCATTTTCTCTTCCCTATAACAGAACAGTCACGTGTCTCAGTTGTTTTTCTTTTTACCTCTCCTTGACTTCTCAAAAATCTGTCGGGCTAATGGTTTTTCAAGTAGAATTTCTGGAGAATCCAATATAAAAGGAGAATAAAATCAAGTGATATTACAGGCGGCAAGTTTTGGTTCTACTTTAAAATGGCAATCTTTTCCAACCATTATAATCAGACGACAAAACTATGTTTTATTGGTCCATGTGATTCAGGCTTGCGAACACAAACAAAATCTGCTTTATACGTTAGCGACCCACTGCTAACTTCAGATTTGGAAAGCCTTATGAATGAAAGCTTGTTTAATTATGTTTTTTAGTATATTATTGTGTCACTCTAGGCTTTCTATATTACATTACATCAGTACAATAAAATCAGCAAAAATGCATCGAAACACTAGTCATTTTTAGTAGTTTTTAAAATATACACAATAAAAAAATATCTCCTAACATGTTATAGGAGATTTGACTTGAGATTGTGTGTTGTGTGTTATATTCATAAGCTAAATATTTGCTATTTGCAATTTAATTACTAACTTTATAAACACTAAAATAATTTATTTTGCTTATATATGTGCATGATGTATATTATATTTGTATATAGATATGAATACAAGGCAATACAAGGCATTTTTTGCAAAACCTTTTAGCATTTGCAACGAAATCTGACATCACTGGGCCGAGAAAGACAGTGAAAGTATTTTTCCGTCTCTGGCTCATCGGGAACATTCATCTGACGAAGGAATTCTCTGCTTCTGTGCTTAGTCGCATGATTTGGAAAACACCCTTGCCAAGCGGACCATAAAGGTGAGTCACATGACCTTGTCTTTCACAAACCCTGACCTTCTGAGCCACTAAAGAAGGAATCCCTCTAAACAAAATGTGCGGCAATCCCCACGGACCACATCTGCTCTGGTGGGCCAAGCATGACCTGCTGAAAGCCTGTCCGAGTCTCATGACATCACCCACCTTGGCCCTCTCCCTGGTGACATCACCTTGTACCCCCGTTTTTCTCCTTTTCTGACCCGATAATGACCCTAAAGCCATTATAGGGCTTTTCCATTAAAGCTGCTGGATCGGAGAGCCTTGCTTCCTCTAGACTGGAAGAATCATGTGGGATTCATAAATCCTCTCTAAAGAGTTGAAAGGAGTTTGGATTGCACCATCAACGTCTTAACGTTTATTTTACAAGTAGCTTTTTCTTTTCAGTTTTACTGCCAAATATTTGACAATCATATAGTAATCGCTCATTTCACAAAATCTGAAATTGTTCAGGGATGTTTTGTGAAAAGTGCCTTGCTGTTTTATCCTCTTTGCTTTTATTGAATCCAGTTTTTGTGGGCACTGAAACTATTTTTATTTGTTTATTTCCTGCTTTTCTCACATACAAACACACACACAGAGACACAAGCTTTTAAAATTGTTACAAATTAATGCCATGCAATCGCCAACAACGAACTGGAGTTTGTGTTTAACATAAAATCCCTTTGCCATCAAACACTGAATTTGACCTTACACTTTCTCTGAGAATCGAACCCACACCCTGGGTGTCGCCAAAACCAGCTCTGCCAAGTGTGTGACATAGTAAATGCTCTCACTGGAGAAAGGATAGTTAATCTGATTAGAACAATGAGCTCAATATGTCTACGCTGTTGTCAAATAAGACGTGACTCTTAAATTGTTGCTGCTATTCAAACACATTTGAATTTGTTTGGCTCTTCCCAATGAAGCCGATTCTAGAAGCTTCTTGTGGATTCTTTGCTTGGTTACACAACACTTAAGCAAAATAGTCAAACACGTTTACGTTAGGTGCCTACATCTACGTATCAGATAATAGACTCTCAAGTCTGAAAACACAGAAAAGTCTGACTATTTGTGGTTGTTTATCCACAAAGTCTCATAATCTCTGCAGATCTCTTTGACCTTGCCATGATAAGAAGGACTTTTAAACCTGCCGAAAACAAACAGGAACTATTTGCTTGAAGAAGCATGCTGACAACTGCTTGGCTCCCTAAATTACATTATTAATCTATATGAGAAACACCCAAGCTTAAGTATATAGAAATATTCAAAACTAATGGATCTGGATTTGGTACTGACTAGTACTTTTATTATGGCCTGCATGTAGAAGGAGATGTGGATGTTCTCACAGAAGGATTAATCATCAGATAGGTAGGGAAATGAGAGTAAGAGGGGATTTACACACTAACACACTTCTGCCTTCACCATCTTGCAGGGGACTTTAATATCTACACAAATGCATCTGTCACTTAACTTTAGATTCTTGTGAATGAAAGCTTGCTTAACTTATGTTTCTGTGTTTGTCACCGGAACTTTTAGTGAATTATTGTGTCATCCGCTGATCAATACACACACACACACACACA
>CM051501.1:11943537-12059544 GCA_028031935.1 Paedocypris micromegethes | reverse complement strand
TATATATATATATATATATATATATATATATATATATATATATATATATATATATATATATGTTAATGTTAATGAAGAAACCAGTCTGCAGTGATGAATGGTGAGCAAACGCAGGCCTGGGCAGTCCTCGCAAATCATTGAAAAACTGTCAATATACCTTCATTGTTTTTCAATGTTGGTCCTGTGGAGCAAATCCTGCTCTGTCTTTCCTCGGAACCGCCGTGACAAATGCATCTCTGTGATCCGGAGCAGGCTTTTCAAAGTGGCGGTTGTGCTCGTGTGAGCGCAGCGTATCCTCGGCAAACATCACTTCCTTCAACTCGCCACCATAAGGCAAAGCAGAAGAAAAAACACAAACAGAAACCTTCTTCAGCTGAGATTTTAAAAATAAACCCCCAAACCAGTGGCTAGTGTGCAGGCCGTGGCGATCCAGCGTTTTATTACAGGGGCTCTCTGTGCCTAAAAAAACTAAAGCTCGGTGAAATCATTCATTTTCTGGTCTGATGTCATCTCAGACTCTCCATAATTGCCGGAGTCCGGCGTCTTGTGTCTATAATTGGTAAAGACACCACAAATTCCCTGAGAAGACACTGTAGGTGGGTCCTCCAGTAACTGCTGGATTCATTATTGTGTTGTAAAATTGAAAAGGGAGGTCATCAAACGGAAAATCATTTTTTAAGTCTTTGGGTGAATTTTTTTTCTTCCCGTTCTTTCCCTCTTTTCCATTGTGGTTTGAAAAGCAGACCTTCCAGGCACGTTTTCCTTGTTGTCTGTCTGTCGCTGCTGAGAACTTTGCAGTTGCTGACTGATGTGGGGTTCTTGCAGAGGGTAATGATAGATCTGCTTCCCAGAAACCTGCTGTAAATCAGCACATTTTAAATGTATGTTGATAATTTTATATAATTCATGTGACCATAGAGGTTATTTAGGGTGAGGACAACGGAGGAAGACAGGAAGGACGTATAATGGTAATTTAGAAGAAATGATTCAGAATGAAATGCATTTGCATAAAGGATGGATAAACATGGAATTTTGCTGTTACAGTTTTCAGGGAGGTAAGACAGTGAGTCGGACTCGATGTGTGTGTTTTGCACTTTTATTTGATTTGTCAAATTCAGTTTTCATCCTACCTTTTGCTACTAAAATGATTACAAATTTATCTTCTAACCCTATCTTCTAAAAAATTAATTAACAATTATTAGTTTTAATAAATGTAACACATGCTGTGTCCAACTCAAAAACTTGTTGTATTAATTTGGACATTCCAAATGTAGGTATGTATGTACGTACATATGTATGTATGTATCTATCTATATGTTTATGTATATATATATCTATCTATATATATATATATGTGTGTGTGTGTGTGTGTGTGTGTGTGTGTGTGTGTGTGTGTGTGTAATATCTTATATTTACTATAATCTATTCCATTCAAAATCTTTTCGATCCCATGTCCCTGAAATCTGTCTGTCTGACTCACTGTTTGTTTAGATATTGCTAGCTGTCTGTCTTAGCTATTGACTGATAAGTTAGCTCTACCTGTCTGTTTAGTTATCGCCAGCTGTCTGTCTGTCTATGTAGTTATCTCTAGATGCCTGTCTCTGTAGTCAGCTCTAGCTCTCATGCCTGTTTAGTTGTCTCTTGTTAGAATACGTGTTTAGCTTACGCAGTGCTGCCATCTTCTGTTAAACTAACGTAGCTACTCCGCCTTCTTTTATAACTCTTTTTACACCAGCTACTTGAAAAACGTTCTATTGAATATGACATTTTATACTTTGACAACAAGGGCGACGTTAAAGCCTACCACAAATTCTACATATTGTACAAGTTGTGCATCCAGCAATACAATATTCATTTGATACCGCTAGTAGTTGCTCTAACATTTTATCGCCCTGGTAACTTCTATATTTAGCAGAGGTTATAAATCCGGTCTGAGTGATTGACGTGCCCGAATGCCCTGACGGCCACGCCCACCAGTTTCCACAACCATTGCACGAGCAACAGACGTGCGGGAACAAAACTTCGTACATTTCGGTCCTTTTATCGAGTTTTCTATGACACGACCCTTCATAAGCACACAGAACTGGTCAACCTAAGCGAAATTGATGGCAAACACACTGGAACGAGAGGAGGACCTGTTACGGATTTCAAAAAAACTTGACAAGATGGTGTCTAGAAATAACATGGTGAGCTTTACTTTGCCGAAGAAGCTTCTCGGTGTTTGTTTGTCCGAATTTTGCACGTGCTGTCGACGAGTAACATTTACAGGCATTTTGTTGTAGTAATTCTTTGCTATAAACTTTAAGACTAAAGACGCGTGAATGTGTGTGTAAAAAGACGACCGAGTCGCATATGTCACAACAGGTGTTTGTGCAGATTGACTTTTTTACAACCGCGCCAATAGCTAAACGTGCGCTATTACGACTGTGTTTTAGTGACACACTGTGTGGATATTTGTTTAGTCTAACTACGATTATGTCTAGTTAGTGAAACGGCACAAGGTCGCAATTGTGTTTTTTTCCGGCTGTAGTTTCCATGGAAACCGTTACACGCCAAACTAGCAAAAGCAAACATCATTTGTGCATTTTTTAATGAAAAAAAAGGCTAGTTTTCAACAGTGAATCATCCACGTGTCTTGCAGGAAGGAGCTATAGATCTTCTTAAACAGCTAAAAGATGTCAACATGACCTTGAAACTTCTTCAGGTATGTCTGCAGTGTAATTTGCAATAACATTAAATACGTTTGCCATTCTGTAAAACCAATGCTAAAAACATCACAGTTAGTGAACGAATTTATGGATTTTTATATATAATTTTGCAAGTTGTCTAACTGTAAATAAGAGACAAGGCCTTCTGTAATAGATGATGCAATTGGTTAGTGATTTTGCCATTTTTTTTCCATTGTTGCCTTCAGTTTGTTAGAAATGTCTTGTTTTGTCTAGAATTGTCTGATTTCTGTTGTTCCAGGACACGCGCATTGGCATGTCTGTCAACGGCATAAGAAAACATTGCACCGACGAGGATGTTTCCAAATATGCAAAGCTTCTTATTAAAACCTGGAAGAAGCTTTTAGGTGAGTTGTCGGTGATTATGGCATGCATAGGACAATAAATCCATTACGTCAAGCATCTATCATCAAGACCCTACATAACATCAAAATCACAAACCATGTCTAATTACCATTCAAATCCCTTTCACGTGTCTGGGTTTGAAAATAGATGACGGTAATGCAGTGTAAATTGCTTTAGAATAAAAGCGTTCAAGCGCTTGGTTTCCTTGATCGCTTACTTTTCTTTGTCAGGATCCTGCTTGAACGATACGTCTGCGAAGCCAAATATGGACAAGAACGGCAAACATTCAAGCAATCCCAGGTACGATTTAATGGCAAATGACGGGAATATTTTTTCATCGTAAAAGGGCTTTGTTCATTTGTTGTTTCGTTGTTTCGATGCAACAACCGAAGGTATATTTAGCAAATACTTTCCTTTTTGGTTGGGGAATATAACCTGTTAATCTCGACAGTCCACCAAAGTCTTCAAAGGAAATCAAAACAAATTTAGACTCCAGCAAGAAACCCAGCGAAAAACTCAGAGGAGAAAAACCAGATTCAGATCTTGTGAAAGACAATGATCATAAAAAAGAAAAGCCGTCAGTTAACCGCAAAAAAGAGCAGGACAGGTGAGAAGCCCTCTGGCTGAACTGAAATCAAAACTCAACTGGATTGAGATTTCTTCTCAATCTGTTCAGGAAAGATGCATTGCATAGCGACCATCATTCTTCCCCAATAATGCATTTGAATCCATCCGCAAAGTGTCCTCCAGCTGGGGAAGTGAGAAGAGAGAGGTTAGGTCTCATGCATGTGACAGTGGCATGTGCTTGTTTTTATAAAGTCAGCTCAGAGCTCCGATTATCAAAAGCTATGAGTTTCCTGGAAGGTTTTCAATGTGCATGTGCACTGCTCACGGCACTTGTGTTAGGGTCGAGTGTGGAATCTCGGTTCCAAGCGAGTGAATGCCGTTCAAAGAGTTTATTGTCCCTTGCATTAAAAAAAAGACGTTTTTGCACGTGCTGTGAAATTCCTTAATTGCCTTGATCAAAGTGACACTATACAGGGTAAAAAAAAAAAACTATTTTACAAACTGAAGTAACTACATAAAATGAAATATAAGAATTAAGTGCAGCTGTTGCGCAATACACACAAAGCAGAAAATTGTAACCTTTGAATGACTAGAAGAGCCAGCTACCAGATTGATGATGGGAAGAAGTTCTCAATTCTTTTGATGCCTAAAGCTTGTTTTCTTAAGTCCTTCATTTGACATTTCAGTACTTCCTTCATGAGTTAAATAAGAGTTTGTACAGGTGATCTACAAATGAAAATGGAGCCAGTGATGATGTTAGATGTTCTGTAGAGAGGGCAGAGAAGACCTGGTGATCTTACTTGCTGTCCCGCTGTCATGACTGTTTTCTGTGTTTATGTCTTTCATTAACTATTTTGTCGTTTACGGTTCACCAGCGTAGCTTGTTGATATTCGCTCCACCACACAAGTTTAGAAATCGTTGAGGATCTTCGAAAACATGCCAACCTGCAGTCTTAAAAATCACAGCCGCTGATTTAACCAGTTGGGATTAAATCATATTAGCCATTTGAGATTAATTGTTTGGGAATGAATGGACCAACTAGTTTTGATAGTGATGGAAAATGTTGCAAAAAATTGCTACTGGTTGATTGTGAGCCTCACCAGATGTTCTGATTAATCTGAGCATGCTACGACTGACAATTAAACAGCCAATCAGGTTACTTTGCATTATCTCCAGAATTACACAGAGAATAATTGTCTGATAATTTAGAGGTGATGTGAATAATTTTGTCAGCTTTTTATCTTTTTGTTTTCTTTCTTTATTTTTAGACAAAGAAATGGTAGCATTTTAATTTAAAAAGTGATCAATCTCTGTGGTGTTCACAGCTAATCCTCAAACACGTCAGGTTTATGACCAAAACTGCAATATAAAGAAATGAAACTGTTTTATTTGTTGACAATTTCATTAAATCAGTTTTTTTTGCTTACTTTAAGAGTTTAATGAATTGCCAATTTATAGAGTTTAAAACATCACCATTTAAGTTTTTGTTTGTAAACGTGAACTAATAATAATATGTGACTAATGTGACTAATAATAATTCACTAATTGCATACATTTTGAAAAATGTAATTGTCTTTGTAATGCCTGTTTTTTTTTAATGTTTTATTTTATTATTGTCAGGGTTTGGAGAGACAGATCCAAAGGCAGAAGCTGACTTGAGGCTTTTATTAAGAAATTTATGGGACAGAACAAAAACTAGGGGTTGTGGAGAAACGTCTTCTGCATTTCTGCAAGATATTCTTCATCAAGGATCAGGACAAGACTAGGATAACACGGATAATAACACAATAATTCGACAACAATTCAGCACAAGGCAAAGAAAAGTGAAGGTTTAAATAAAAGCACCCAATGGAGTAATAAGGAACGATAGAGAGGAATGATGACTAGTTCCTTTCAGAGCTTCATTTAACAACTTGATATCTAGAAATTGAATTATTATTCGAACTGAAGAATAACTCCAAATTAAAACATTTTGTGGACTCAACAAGGGACTACAAGTCACTCAGGTGAAGTACCTCTCAGGTTCCAATGGTGGCAGCACATCTGCGTTTAGTTCAGAGACGAGCACTCGTCATTCACCATTGACCCGTTTTTTTGCGCTGGCCACACACTCTTTACAGCCTCAAGAACATTCTTCGGCTTCACGGCTACACTAAAAAGTCTTTGAATATTGCATTTTTATATATCAAATGAAAAGCCAATGAAATTTTTTTTTGTCTGAGTTAGGATTAGAAGTCAATCAACCTAACCAATAATTAGGAAGATTTGCTTAAAAGATGAAGACAGCTATGATGCGTAATTTACCATGTCGCCTAATAAAATGACTATGAGAAAATCATGCTTCATTTAACACACAGTGACACTCAGAAAAACAGCTCCATCAGCCCAAATCAAATAAGGTCTCTGGATCCTGACAATTTATTTATATTTTTTACTTTTTTTTCCCCCTAAATGTGTACGTTATTGAAGTTTTTACTATTACAATTTGGCTTTATTTTAGTGGTATTTTAAAAATGATAATGTGTGTAAATTAATAATGATTTTTTAATCAAAATTATTCAGTGAGCAACAAATAATTTAAAACAATGCAGTGCAGTTTATGAATTTTCCAGCCCTAATTATCATAACATGTTTATGTTGTGTTGTAAACACTCACCATACCAAATAAAAATTACCAAACAGCATCACAACAGGTTTAATTAAACATCTTTTATTTCCCTTCAATATATTTTATAGAGGTATTATAATTATTTAAGTTTAAATTACATTACCAATATATTTGCACAATACAATAAATACAACAAATTTTCATAATTCACACATTAATGATAACAATTTATACATTTTGATATATATATTATGTAATTATTACAGTATATATTTTTATTACAGTATATATATATTTTTATATTTTTACAGTATGTATCTTCCATTTGGTTGCCTTGTACCTGTTCATGTGTAATGACAATAAACTTGAATCTAATCGAATATATTTCACATTTCATTTAGGTTAAATATACACACTAAAATACATGCATTTAGAATGTACATTTATTTATTTATGAACTTTCTAAAATACTACTGTTTTGTCTTATGGTAATTTCTGTATTAGAATGTTTTGCCTGTGCACATGCATGATTTATTCTTGCACGAAAACCTGCTAGTTGCTTTACGTAAGCACATATTCAAAACCATTATTCACGCTAGATGCATTTTCACTTTTGTTTAGGAAAGATGCCCCTGTTGATTTTTTCCCTCCTGTCATTTCTCCCCCTCCATCACGACGTTCATCAGTAGATATTAAGAAAGAAAGGTCAGAGCTTTGTTGAGCATGTTTTTAGATGCATGTGCTTTTAAGAATATACTGTTGAATGTAAGACTACCATTTGATTGGTCACAGAAATGTACTTTAAAGGCTGGATTTAGATGTTTCATCTCTTGCACAGAAAAGACACTCTGGTTCCTTTACATTCATCTGCTCTTCAGTCCCAACTTCCCAAACGTTTCAGCACAGATGGAAAGAAAGAGAGGTTAGAT
Organism: Paedocypris micromegethes; assembly: GCA_028031935.1. Taxonomy (NCBI): domain Eukaryota; kingdom Metazoa; phylum Chordata; class Actinopteri; order Cypriniformes; genus Paedocypris; species Paedocypris micromegethes. Next base: position 12,052,368 of record CM051501.1, on the reverse strand, counting down.
GATGTGTTTGTCGTGTCTGAAGTGTGATAAAGAAAAGCACCACTTGCATCTGCTGAATGGAAATGTGTAATATCACTGCCGTGAATGAGAGTTGATTATTTGTATGCAGGAGAGATGCACCTGACCTTCGCTTTTCCCTCCATCACCCTGTTCCTCCACATCCTCCTTCTCATATTTCTGTCCCCAAACGATCCGAGATGAAGAAAGATAGGTCAGAATGTGCATCTGGGGGATTACTTCTCAGCGATTTTTAGTCAAACGCTCATATTCACCGATTTTAAGTATACATTTTGTGAAATTTTTTGAAAAAAAAAAAAACCAAAACGTGTCGACACCAAATTTCTCTGTGCAGGAAAGATGTTCCTGAGACTCAGACACCACCTGCTCTTAAAATGTCTTCACCACCTTTCAAACGTTCTGCATCGGAAGAATCTAAAGAAAGGTCTGTTGAGCTAGACGAGGCTTTTTTAAATCTGTAGAAGACTTTAAATTGGCACATTGCTAAATTATAATTGTGTTTCACGGGAATTAAGTACAGTCGATGTTGATCAATGATCAAGTACATATCAGGATTCGATCATTTTATCCCAGTTAGCTAGCTTTCCCGATTATATGGAATGACTTGTGTTCAATTCACTTATTCTCTGCTTCTGCCTTTCCGTGTAATCTTGAGTTCTCCATTGTCTGTCAGTTCCATGTTTCTTTTGTGCTTTTTTTTCACCGTGTCATTCGAAGGTTTTGCTCAGGCGTCTTTGAGGTCCTAGTTTTTCTTTCAATTTGTGCGGCAGTTCTTCAGTTTGTATTATTTCGCTTAAGTTCAGCGTCCATGAGGCCGTTTTGTTTTTCCACTGAAAAATAAAAGCGTTCTCTTCATTCAGTGTAAGATCTTAGCATGACAGACTTCACATGTACACACTCATCTAACGCAGTGAACGAAGCCTAAAAATTCCTGAAAATTTGTTTGTGGTTTTGTTTGTCGACTGTCTGATGCGTAAATTTGTTGTTTAGGCCAAAAGCTCCCGATCCAAACGCTCCTCTTCCTCCTTTACCGTTTAATCTACATCCACCTTCGAAACAAGAAGCGAAAAAGGAAAGGTCAGGGCGTGAGGTTTTCCCTTTCTGAGAGTCATAATGATGCTGCAGGTTTGTTGTTTACACTGTTTCTCATCAGGAAGGAAATGGATGACAGTATTCAGCCTTCTATTCCTATAAAACGTTCTTCGTTAGACACAAAGAAAGACAAAGAGAAAGAAAGGTTGGGCTTAGAAGTTGTGAAACCAGACTTCAAATCTAGAGAGAAGTAACCTTAAGTGTGTTTCTCCAGACTTCAAACGTCAGATTCGAAGCAGCGGACCTGTGAGCATAAAGAGAAAGAGAGGTGTAAAGCATGAACATCACTAACCTTGGGAGATTGTTCTGTTGAAATGAGTTTGGCCGTCCTTGGTGTTGTGAATAACAGATTAGTTTCAGTTTCGTGGGTTCATGCAAATTTCCAGGATGAAATATTCATTTAAATAGTTTCCGGCAGACTGCATGGTTTGCGGTGACTGTGATTGGTTTGCGTCCGCTCGTGCTGAGACGTTGCATTTTTCTGCAGAAAGGACACGAAAGACAGTAAGCCAGTGAAACGGCCACCAGTGAAGATCAAGATGGAGAGGTTGTATCTATGTGTTTTGCAACAGATTAAAGGCAGAGGGCAGCAGCCGTGCATGGAATAATCGTCTTAAATCTTGAAGGCTGAAGGTTGTCTGGGATAACCTGGGCTTTCTTTTGACCTTTATCTCTTTTCTGCCTGTGTCTAGGAAGGATTCCACAGACTGTAAAAAGACACCTTCCCGAAAGCCCAGCTTGGAAGGCCATCAAGACAGGTTTGCTCCAGCACCACTCTTAAAAAGACATGCAACAGTACTACAACTGATAACTTTATGGAATATTTTTTGTCATCAAGACAAAAATGTAGTTTTGATGTAGTTTTGTCATCAAATGAACATCAACTTTACACAAAGCCAGCAATGTTACAAATGTGTTCTCCAGACTTTTAAAAAAATGAACATCATACATTACAAACTTTAAATAGTTCAATTCTCTTGTGAATGCTGAGGACCTGAAGCTTCATGAATTTAAACATTCAAATGAGATCACAAAATAATTCATACAATATACCAGTCCCAGAACTTGAACTTCAATATGTTTTGGGCCTTAAACTCAGTGGAAACTCTTATTTTTTTCCCATCACTTATGACTATTACACTCATTTAGCAGACACTTTTATCTAAAGCTTCTTACAAGTCATTGCAATTTATACAATTAAATGTACAACAACTTCCAGCTCTTCCTGGGAATCAAGCTCATGATCTGGTGCTTCAAACACAACGCTCTGCTCTAGCTTCTGGGAAAGCTTTAGCGTGTATCCATTAACTCTTCCCAACAACGCCATTACATCACATCTGCATTTCTTTTTATTCTCTTCTTTTGTAAAGTCTTTTGTTGTATTGCATTTAAGAAAAAACCCTCTTCATCTCAGGTTGTTCTTAGCAGTCGCTCCTAGAGTGTCAGTCTGTACCACAGTCGCACTTTCAGATTGTTTGAAGTCTAACCACTTGACTGAAAAAAATGAAAACCTAACATAAAATGAATCCAAGACACCTAAACCGAATTTATTTTTAAGATTATGGGGGGAAAAAGATGTGACGAATTTTGTTAGCGACCGCTCAAAATTAATCTATTAATCGCTCATCAATATAATAGATCGTGAATCGAGAATCAACTGTACATCTCCAACTCATGAAATAGCATAGTGAATACTTTTACTCAAATAAAATTGTCTTTTATTTTTCTGTATGGACTCGAAACAGTATAAGTTAAAGGGTCTTTCCCACAAATATAAAAACACCTAGATGTTTATTTGATTCTTGCTCTTATTCGATTAACGATTTTGTTTTTCCTTAACAGCAAGAGTAAACCAGAGACCCCAAAGACACCCACCACGCCGACCAGCCCTGGTCTTCTGCCCACTGAGCTGCAAACGTGGGATACAGTCAGGAAAAAATGCATTGAAATGCTGGCGGCCGCCCTGCAAACAGATGGTGTGAATGGCGACCGACGTCAAACACTGCCCAGACATACGGACACATGACAATGGTCCTCATGCTGAAGCCACGCTTACCATATGCTATTGTTCCTCCTCACAGATGACTATAAGGACTACGGGGCAAACTGCGAGATCATGGCTGCTGAAATAGAGTATTATATCCTTGACCCTTCTTGATTCTTTTTGCCAAAGTGACTGAAATCAGGAGATGAAACTTTGGGGTTGGTGTTTGATCTTAACTCTGCTCATACATATTTACGAAGAGACAAAAGCCACAGATATGAAATACAAAAACAGAGTCCGCAGTCGCATCAGTAACCTGAAGGATCCCAAGAATCCGAATTTGCGCAAGAACGTCCTCGGCAGAGCCATTGAATTGAGACGCATAGCCACCATGACCGCTGAGGTAAACACAAGGTTTGAAGTCCTAAAGAACCAAAATCATGTTACTAGGTGATTCTGTATGTGAGTTTTAATTTTCTAAAATGAACAATTTATTTTTCTGTTCAGTAAAACATCTGCTTTGAATGCAGGAAAAGCAGAAAAATATCTTTCAAGCCAATTTTGTAATTTCAATAAAAGCAAGTGTGTGTATGTGTGTGTGTGTGTGTGTGTGTGTGTGTGCGTGCGTGCGTGTGTGTGTGTAAATTTGCTCTAACATAGATTTTTGCTTAATCACAGATGTGGAAACTGGATTCGTTTTTTTTTTTTAAACTGCACTGATTTGCCTCGCAATTAAATTTGCCAATCTCTCCATCAGCATCAGTTTGTTTCTTTCGTCACAGACGCAATTTGGAATATAGTGATTTTTGGCAGCGTAACAATTATGATTGGCTTTTTTATTTCTGTTTCCTCATGCCCAGAAAGATTAAAGATCAATTTAATAAACACAATGGCTGTATGAACAATTGCAGGAAATGGCCAGTGATGAACTGAAGCAGCTGAGGAACGTTCTGACCCAAGAAGCCATCCGAGAACATCAGATGGCCAAGACTGGCGGAACCACCACTGACCTGCTGCAGTGCGGCAAGTGCAGGAAGAAAAACTGTACCTACAATCAGGTCTGTTGACTCTGGTTCTGTTGACGCTTTTGTCGTGAGTTACACGTCATGAAAAAGTTTTCCTAGTTCCTGTCTGAAAACCTTGAAATCCGCCCTTCACAGGTGCAAACTCGAAGTGCCGATGAACCCATGACTACCTTTGTGCTCTGCAATGAATGCGGAAATCGCTGGAAGGTCAGAATGGGTTTCCTTTTATAGAATTTAAATACGTTTTTCTGTAGGACTATGAGACTGACATGATCTTTTCTGACTTTTTATTTCTAGTTCTGCTAATTCCCAACAACTGTGACCATTTTTTTTTGTTTCTTTCAAGAAAGGTATTATAATGTGTTATTCGATTGAACCTGAACTCTTTATATGTAAATGATTTCTGTTAACCTGCCAAAGGTGCTTTATAGATCAGGTAAACTAATAGAACAGGACAATTTTCTTTTTGAGAACGAGTAATTGTACATTTTTGAGAATCGTACAGTTTTATTTTATTTATAAAACTGGCTTATTTCAGTCTTTAAATACCGTATTTAAGATTTTTTTTACTCCAAAGCGTGTGTGTCAACCAAATAGTTTAAAAAGTCTCGTTAGGGATCAGGTTTTTATAAGATTACATTAAAACAAAAAAAAAAGTGAAAACATTTGAAGAATAATTGAAGTTTTATGGGAGAACTGAAAGCTGCTGTCAACTGAACACTGACAATTCAACATCAGTGGCCAAATCACCAGCGATCAGCACTGGCTAACCAATCACCAGCGACCAGCATTAGCCAACCAATCACCAGCAATCACCACTGGCCAACCAAACACCAGCGATCTGCACTGGCCAACCAATCACCAGTAATAAGCGCTGGCCAACCAATCACCTGTAATAACCACTGGCAAACCAATCACCAGTGATCAGCACTTGCCAATCAGCAATCAGCAGCGTAATTCTAAAAATAATTACATCTAAAAAATGTAATATTATTTTTCTACACGATGTTGAATAAAAAATTGTGATCCACCAGTGTGATTCAAAGAAATAAAACTCAAAAAGACGTAATAGAATTGCTTTTGTGGTGTTTTAGTTGCTATCATGTGCACAGCCATTTCCTCCATATAAAAATATAATTTTAGCTTCAAGTAACATGGATTTAAATCTTTGAACATATAACAACAAATGACCTCTAGTTGTACATTTTTAATCTGACGTATAGTGGCTGAAAATTCTTTACTATTCTACAATCCTAATTTAAAACGTGATATGTTGTTGCTAATGGAAAATTTCACCCAGATAGAAATGACTACAAGTCTACCGAATATTGCAAATAAATAAATAAAAAAATCCTTGTTTTATAGTGAGTACGTGGGTAAAAAACAACAACAAAAAAAACGAGTGTAAACCCTATAAGAAGGGCATCAGGCCCAGCACCCTTGAGACACACACAAAGCTCAACACAAACTCTTTTCAGTCAGGTGTGATGGTTCTTGTCAACATGTGAAAGCAGCAGTAGTCCACATGTACACATTCAATCCCTAGTCGCCAGTCAGGAGAAGCCGAGCAATTCCATCTTGTTGATTCATTTAACCCTTCTACTTGAAGAAGATTAGTGTTGTTATTAGTGCAGCACCACGGACAGCTCCAGATGTGTGAGAAGATTCCAGAAGGACAGACAGCGTCACTGGGTAACAACCTCCTAATTATTTCCTTGCATATCATAAGGTTCTTTATTATTATCCTTAACATGTTTTTAAGATTTAAAAAAATTTATTTAGAAATGAATACATAAAAAAAACATTGCTATTGAAGGTTATCACGATAGAATTTGCAGTTAAATGGGAGTCGTTTCTCTTTCTGTACTTGTGGGAAATATCTTTTATTGGAATTTCAAGAGCCACGCTGTTTGTCATTATTCATGGGCATTTGGTATTGACGCAATTCGAGCCAAGCTAATGAGACCCCTGTCACTGTATTTTGGGTTTAATAAGTACCCTGATCTCTGCAGACCGGCGTGGAAGAAGACTACTCACCCCGTGTGAAATTACTCGTTTTAGCCCTCAACTTTCATTACTGAGTTTACCGGGGTGCTCCCTTATTAGAAGTGAATGGAATTAATGGATGTTCTGCTCCTGACAGAGTTTCCTGTGGTGGAGTGGAGAAGTCGCTGAGAGAAGCAGCGAACAGCTTCAGTATGCTGCGAGTTATTTCTCTCAGGTTTGAGAAGATAATTGGAAGCCCTGCAGGTAAGAAACTTTGTCATTTGATTCCTTTGAGATTGAGGAAAATCATATTACAGCTTTGGAATATATAGTGGGCCACTGGTGCTGCTGTAAGCATTGGTGGTTAAATTGGGAGGGGGGGGGTGAAGGGGAATTGAACAAAAAATTGTTATGGTTTTCTTCTTTTTTTCTCTCTCTTATTACTGTAAATGAAAGTACACGATTTAATTAATTAGTGTGAAAGTGGGTTTTTTTTTTGCAAAAGTCCTTGAATGTCTCTGGTCAGATTTTAAATTCAAAGCATTTGTTCAAATTAGCATACATCTTTTGTTTTGCGTGTGTGTGTTTCAGTGATTGATTTGAGCTATTTTGCTTAATTAACTTTTCAAAGCCCTATTTTTAATGAACACAAGCAGGAAATCATGTGTGTAATGAAATCTATGTTTTGCTTTCTGCAATATATGCTCAAATGCCTTATTTTAGTTAACAAAAACAGGTTTTCCTAACAATAAAGGCATGAGAGAAAAGAAAATACTGTGTTCCATTGCAGAAAGCAAACACTACACCTTACAATTTGTAGGAAATACAGTTATCAATTTCTAATAAACAAGCGTTTTCTCCTCAGCACCGCAGCCAATCCAGCTCCAGCACTCCCGCCCCCCTTGCAAAGATGATGCGGTGAGTCAGTGGTTCCCATGACAACTACACATCAGTGAGAGAATCCATTAGGACTTCTTGAATCATTTTTTTTTTCAAAGGTATCAAAAGGCTGAGACTCTTTCTATCAGATACCTAATGTGTTCTATTAGACCTCAGCCATTATGACTTTAAGAAGGTGGATGACCACTCTCCGCGTTCTAAGAAATTATAGCTAGATTTGCTGAATCGTTTATGTATATGGGCTTTGACGCATCTAGGTGTGAAATAAATAAGCTCTGGCTTCGCTCTCAATCAGTGAAGGGAACGATCTCTCGCAATACAGATTGACAGAAAAGAGACGACCAACTGCATTTCCCGCCGTGATGCAGAAATGCTAATAAATGCACACCATATGATTTGAGATGAGTGCTGATTTGGCCTTCAGATCCTTCATCATAAAGAGCTGCTAAATGGATCAAACCTGTGTTTTAGCTGGGATTTTGTCAACTCTCCTGACGGTGATGACCACAGTTCAGTGAAAGGAATTGCCTGGAGCGTTTTTGAGCGCTCATTTCATCCCCAAAGCATCATAGATTGAAAAGCATTACCGTCATGTCAACACACATTTACCCAGACGCTCAAGTGAGCTGTAGAAAGACAGCTGCTAAACTATGACTAAAAGCAATACTCATATTGCGCAGAATACGATCTCTGCACGGTGAGAAAACGGGGTTTAAGGGTCTGATTTCTCTTGCTGTTAAACAAGGACAATTTCGTTAAATACTTTTAAAATACTTTTAAGTTTCATTTAGTTGCTGTACCACAATAAATCAATGACACAAAAATAACAGCATCAACAAGTATGAAACTAAATAAAAGTCTCATATAAAAGCGTAAAAATCAAGGGAATGCATACAAATGTTCACCGCCGTAAATGTAAATCCAATAAAGAATAAAAAGAATTAGGGACAAAGCAACAGAAAGAGCAAATCTAGTTTGGAGAGGGAATCTCCTTTAGATCAAATGTGAACGTGAGACCGAAAGTACAAATTGATTATTGATTGCACAGATCTAGAAATAACGTATTGAGGAGCACAACCATGAGTTTTGAAAATGTATTTCAAATATTTGAAAATCTTAAAATCTATACGACACTGGGAGCCTATGAGGCCAGCACTGGGAGATTTTCTTCCACTTTATTATATTTATTGTACACTGTCATGTGACCAACCACCAAAATCATGTGACTATGTTCATTCCTGTCTGCTTCAGTTACAAAAGCATGACTTGGACTCTTAAGGTCCTTCGTGGATAGCGTGGGGGAAAAATGCGTTTACTATAGTACTAATCTGTTTCTCAAGGCAAAATTAGATCAAAACTAACGCCAAGAATCCTTTTACGACCATCGTACTTGAAAGCCAAGCTGTTTAAAAATGTCTGAAAAGAGTTTTGGCAAGAGAATTTCAGTTCAAGCTATTTTGTGTTTGTTTTTTCCGGACATATATATCAGTGCTTGTGTTTTATTCCTTGCATGGGACTGAAGATGAAACACAAGTAATTTACATCGCTGCCTGCCGCTGGTCTGACTAATAAACCTTTATTAGAAAAAAAAAAAAAAACAAGACGTTCCCAACAATGGAAGACGAGAGAGAAGTACAAAATTCTTTATTGTGTGTAAAGCTCTTGAGTGGCCACCTGTCTGCTTGAAAAAGGTCTTTTTATATATTTAATATCTCCACAATTTTGGATGTATTGAGTGGAGATATTCAGGGAGGCATATATGAGTCTCGTCAGCAGGAGCTCATCTCTGGTGTGAAATATGGGATGGTCAGATCTGGATGAGAATGGAAAGTGATAGACTCATTTCTCGGTTTCAAAGTGTTGATGGCTGACAGAAGATCTGTTCCAATATGTGGGCAGAAGGCTAGTCGCTTCCCGCTGGCCGTTCTCATCAGCTTCACGTGCCAGTCACTCGTGATCCAACCAACCAGCCAAAATGAGCAACTAGTCGACGAACTAGTTATTTACTGGCTGGTTCTGGCTGGTTGATTGGTTCGAGAGTGCCATCGTCTCGTCATGGTCGACACAATAATCTTACGTCGATAAGCGTGATCGATTACAAAACAGGAGCAAGGTGCTAATTAAATACAATCTAATCTAGCGTTCACTCTGCGTAACATTAGGTAGGACTGTTATAATTGTTCATTTATCTGGATATATTGGTCTCGATAATGCCAACACTGGTTTGCGTTTGAATTAACATTTCAGAATAATCTAATACAATGGCAGCAATGTTCTTCTCTGAAACTCCCACTGGTCTGGATTCATCAGTTGGGCTGATGATAAGAGCTAGCAAGACTGATTAGATGCTAATGGCATTCGTGGCTTACTCTGTCCCTCGCATTAATGATAATTAAGCAAACCCGCTGTCTTAGCATGCGCTGATCCTCGCGCAGACAGACTTGTGAGCAATCCAGCACGCTACGTTTGAGTGTTATATTTGAGTCTCCGCTTGCAGCTAAATCACTAGCAGGCTTGAGGCCTGCGAAGAAAATTTGGGCTGATAATAAAACTGCGTTATGGGGGCCTAAAGTCCGCGAGCCCCTGGAATCCTCCCCACCGTCTCTGAGATAAGTTTACTTCGTAGCAGCGAGCTAAATAGCCGTGTTATGCGCTACTCACTTTACATGCAAATAACTTAATTGAGTTTGAATATTAAACAATACATTAATCAGATAATGCGCATCTAGTGCCGATTCAAAAGCCATCCAAACTCCCCCGGCATTCAAATAAGTGATAAATATAGCTGAAATTACTAATTTATTACCAGGTTGAGAGCAAAATTAGCATTTAGTGAACTTTGCATGCCTTTGATGTAAACACACATACTGTATAATTAAGCGTTAATATAACAAGCTTTTATTAGATGTGAGAATTAATGATTAGCCATATACATGGAGATACTTTTTGATTTTTAACATAAAGTGAAAACCTCAAAATAAGATATATATTTATTTATTTTTTGGTTTGTGTTGGACTTTTTCTGCTCAAGCAAAGCTTCAGTCATTATTGCTGGACATCAAAATCCCAACCAGTCAGACACCAAAGACGATTTCTCTGCCTCCTTTTTGTTTCCTGTTTTTAATGATGGATGTTTTTTAATGAGCAGTTTTTATCACATGGTCAGAAATGCATATGCCTGCGTGTCTTCAATGACTTTATTAATTTTTTATCCTGTAATATTCCCCTATTACTTGTGTCAAATTACATCCTGTCAGTTCATTGATTCACGACTAAATAATGATTTGGCTTTTGATCAGATGGCGTAATTGGCGCATCTGTCGGGATAAAGCCGGTCTGAATGCGCGAGTGGTCAAGCTCAGCATCTCTGCGAATAAAAAACCCAGTGAAATTGCAATTACAGTTTGGAGAGAAAACGAGGACATTTAAAAGACATTTGTACTGAACCTCTGCACTGAAGATCTAGCAATAATGGTAAGAACCAGAATGGTCCATATAAGTTAATCATCCAGCCGCTCTCGTTTAGGCGCATTTAGGACCATCTGTAGCAACAGATGCTCTCGCTGTTTCATTTTCTTCCGGCCAGAGAAGATAGTGACCTTGTCAGGATCAATGATTGTGGTCACTCGAAATGTATCGCCTGAAATTCTCCCCAGTCGATTTGCTCATTTATATACCGTATTTTAGTACTATGTGGCACACTGTATTTTAAAATGCACACATTAAATAATTTGCTCATCTCAACTTTTTTTATTTTGAGGCACACACGTGAAATTTCAACATTTTTAGGATTTTAAGTGTGCCTTATAGCCTGATAAATACAATATGCATGTAACTTGATGCATAATTAGAGATAAATAATATTAGGATTACATTTCTATTTAGCCATTTTAATTGTTTTTTTTTTTAGTTTCCCAGTGATAATCCCACTCTACCCAAGTAGAGTGGAGTTCAGGATTAACACACTAAGAATGTGAAGGAATCGTGTGGAAAAACGTTGTCAAGTGCTGGGATTATATTCTCTGCTGTTACGTAATTTGATCGTTTGTGGAAGTCTATGCATTTCAAAGTGTAATTAGAAGAAAAAGAACATACTTGATTGAACTGATCACCGAATCTGTTTGACAGGATTTTATTATCAAGTCAATTACAAATGAGACTCCTAAGGGTCATTATTCTTTTCTGTGAGAAAATTAGCTGTAATCCATACCCATGACTGAAATCTCTGGGGGGAAATAGTTATGTAACTGATCACGCACAGATCGAATGCGCTGAATAATTGAAGTAAAATAATTACATGCGTCCCTGCTAGAAAGTGAATGAACTTTAAGTCTCTGGGGGACCACAGCAACAGTCTGCTGCCGCCGCCATTTAAACACAAAGCCTCCAGATGGTCTCCTGATTCTCAAGTCAAGCCAAGAAACAGTCCCAATCTCAACTTACATGTTAACATTTGTGTGAGGTGGAAACAAAAGAACTCTGTTGGGTGCAAATATGTCAACTAAAGCTAAACACCTAAAGAATCATATCACTTAGACATTTGATTGATAGCTAACAGACACACACCTACACACACACATACACACACACATACACACACACACACACACACACACACACACACATACACAGTCAGACAGATGGACAAAAAGAGAAATAGCCAGTCAGAAAGACAGACAGAGGGATAGATAAGAGAGATGGATGGATAGATGATTGGATGGATGGATGGACGGACGGACTAACTAATGGATGGGCGGACAGACAGATGGATGGATAGATAGATAGAGATGTAGATGGATGGATGGAAAAATAGAGACGGACGGACGGACAGACAGATATGGATGGATAGATGGATGGATGGATGGAAAAATAGATATAGATAGATGATTGAATGGATGGATGGAAAAATAGATATAGATAGATGGTTAGATGGATGGATGGATGGGCGAACGGACGGACGGACGGATGGTCAGACGGGTGACATGATTGGTGTTTGAGTTTCTTCTTCAAGCTTTTAAAGTCAGGAATGTCTGGAAGTGGAAAAGCGATTGTTTTTCTTTAGTGACGCACAGAAGCGCGTATATTCGCCGCGTTTGTACATATTTACTATGTGGAGTGTCACCTTTTCCGTGTGGGCGCAGCAGTCGCGTCGCGTGCGCTTCACTTGTCTTCCTGCACTTCAGGAGAAAGTAGGAGAGGAGTAGCGCGCGCAACACAGCAGAGCACAGCACGCAGTTGGAAGAAGATTGCGCTGCAGAGAGGAGGACAAGAGGAGGTCTGCAAAAAACAATCACTGTTGGTTTGCAGTTTTTTTCGTTTGAAGTCTCTTTTCGTTTGAAAAACACGTCTGAGCAGTTCGAAGGCATTCGCCAGAACAATGGAGCTACCAACTGTGACTGTTAGTGATTTTTCCGACGGATTTTCTTTTAGTCAGTACAACTCGAGCTTCATGGAGGAACCGGTCGCACTCCTGACGAACTGGAGCGGGGGCAGTGGTGAGCGGCAGCCGGTGAGAGGAAGCTCCGCGGTGGCTATCGCGGTCTGCATCACCGTGCTCTACTCGCTCATCTGCGTGGTCGGACTCTTTGGAAATGTTCTAGTGATGTACGGCGTGGTCAGGTAAGATCGCTGGTCAGCCAGTAAAAAAGCCATTGACCAAAGCCCAAGTTTCTCCTGCAGGAGCATCATTTTCGTCGCTGAACATTAATTAAAAGCTTAAAAGAATAAGTATGTCTGTCATACCAACTAAACAAAAAACGTTACATTAACTTTATGTGGGGGTCTATCAATTTTTGTCTTCCAGGGCAGTGGGACAGTTCTTTGGGGAACTTGGGCCCACCAAATCTGTGTTGACTAAAAACTGATGCCTGTTTATTAATGACTCTCTACTTTCTTTACATCTGTGCTTTATGTTCGAAATGGCATTTTCAGCGTTTGTCAATGCGAATTGATAACTATTAATTAATCTTCTAAGGTGCTTTTTACATTTTGGGGTCCACAAAATTGTGGAATATTTCCACTACTGCTTCCGTTCTTCCGCAGACCCAAATGACACGGTTACATCACGGAATATTGTGGAGCACAACACTATGGCTGAAAAGAGAAAACCAAATGACCTGTTCATTGAGCGGAGTGCGCGCGCGCGTGCCTGCGCCTAACGGGATTGATTTCAGAACAACAGCATTTCAGTCTAAGAATCAGGGGAGAAACTATACAAAAGGAAGCAGATGTAAGAAGAACTCATTAATAATTCTTCAGAAAATCTCAGCTGCAGAGAATAAGGAGAACCATCAAAGTTTTTTTCTACACAAACCCCACACACTTTTATACAGCCAATACAGATTTGCACACTGTCGGCTTTATTTTAAAGGAACCAAAAAAAGAGCACGTGAATGTTTTTTACATTTTTACACAATCACACACTTGCCTGTTACCTCTTTAAAGCTCTGCTTCATACGTTTTTGTATAGATTTTATGCAATTTGGACCCGTACAGCTCTTCATTTAAAATTATATTCTGTGAAGAGCATGTGACGAGCACCAACCGATAGCATCAGTTTATATGAATAAACCAAAACGCAATTTACATTCAGTGTAAGTGTCACGGAAGTTAAAATAACAAATCTATTCATACAGACGTAAAAGAAAATACAAAGTGATGAATAACCACCGTGTCACTAATGGACGCACCGCTTCAGTTTGGCAAGACTTCAAATGTCAAGTGGTCGTGAGAGATCACAATGTGTGGGCACCGGGCGAATCTTAAAGCTTCAGATAATCAACGGGTTCCAATTTGCACCTTTAGCGCCGCTGGACCGTGTTTCCTCACTGTGATTGTTACACCGCTATTTATCTGCCTATAGTTCCAGAAGCAGAAAGCGAGCTGATTATTTCATATTGCAGAAAAAATCCATAATTGCATAAAAGCCTGTTGTTGCCCTGTCGGACCCTGACAGCAGATGCATCCAGGCTTTAAAATGCATTTCTCGGACCGGAACAGTTTGATTTGTTCAATAAATGATAAACATGATGCCTCGAGAACATATGTGTACTTATCTCAGTGTATTTGAGCATCTTGAATTCAGCAATTTTTCATTTCTGGGCCAGAAACTTTAGGGTCTGAAGGTGGGACGCACCTGGGAATGATGGCCAACCAATCACAGAGCAAAACACACACACATTCACACTCTCACTCTCCTATGAGCAGTTTTCCCAACTCCAGTTATTCTTTCCAAGGCCAATTCAAACTCTTTTTGGATTGCGGGCAGGGAAGAAACCGGAAACCCAGGGGGTCCTGTGGACAATGAGTCCATCTTGTTGTGAGGGTTAGGGTTAGCTCTACACACCAAGACTGCGTCAGAAGAAAGTGTCTGCTAACCCTAGGTCATGAGTTTGATTCCCACAGAAAAAAGGAAGTTGTTTGATGTCACTTTTTTATGAAAGCATAGTAAATTTTAACCGCACAACAATTGTAAAAAAAAATTCTAATACTGTACCATATTTTTTCCACACATAAGGCACACAGTTTTTTCCAGATCATAAGTCACATAGACAATTCCAAACATTTTCTTTTTGTTCAGACTTTTAATGCGCTGTGTAGTCCAAAAACTACAGTAATATTCTAAACCTGGCAATAATTTAGATTCAGTTTTTTTTGCCACGAGAAAGGCATTTGAATAAGAACATGTGTTTCTTTTTCCACATTTGATGTATTTTGATTTTTTCCCCCCATATTTGAAGTAATTACGATAATCATCTTAAATGCACATAATGAAAAGTGCAACGTCGGTGTGTACGCTCCACGCATTTCATTCATCAGCGTCTGCATTCATTGCACTCTTCTGTTCATTTTAACTCCAGGTGCAGCTGGAGGAAGAAAACAAGAGTCGCATCTGTCATGCTGAGTTTCCTCTTGTCACTCCACAGGTACACAAAGATGAAGACTGCAACCAACATCTACATCTTTAACCTGGCTCTGGCCGACGCGTTAGCAACAAGCACTCTGCCCTTCCAGAGCGCCAAGTACCTCATGAGCACCTGGCCCTTTGGAGAGCCGCTGTGCAAAGTCGTCATCGCCATCGACTACTACAACATGTTCACTAGCATCTTCACCCTCACGATGATGAGCGTGGACCGCTACATTGCCGTGTGTCATCCGGTCAGAGCCCTGGACTTCCGCACTCCTGTCAAAGCCAAAATTATCAACATCTGCATCTGGATTCTCTCCTCTGCCATCGGCTTCCCGGTCATGGTCATGGCTGTGACTAAAGTGACAGACACAGGTAGCAGAAAAATTCATTATGATTTATCATTTTATTATTCATTTATACGTTATACGTTATAAATTGTGAATTATAACATGACTATCGGTCTGTCTTATCTCTTCATATATGTATATATATATCCATTCATCATATAATCTATCTATCTATCTGTCTGTCTGTCTGTCTGTCTATATATATGTCTGTCTGTCTGTCTGTCTGTCCGTCCATCCATCCATCCTTCAATCCACACACCCACCCACCGATCCATCCATCCATCCATCCATCCATCCATACGTCCAGCTAGCTACATATTCGTCCAACCATTCATCTATCCAACTGTCTGTTTGTCCGTCTGTTCCATTGTAGAAATAAACTGTTTTGCATCTCTCACTCTGTCTGTCTTATCTCTCTCTTGCTGCCTGTCTGTTTGCCTGTCTGTGCATTTTTGTCTGCCTGTGTATAAATACCCATTCATCCTGTTCTATTTCTAGTCTCCATCCATCCATGATTCATCTATCTATCTTAGTAAGTGATTGCTAAATGTAGTCATCAATCTCCAAATTCCAATTAAGTTGTAAAAAACTACTTAAAATAATACTTTTGACATTTTTGGGAAAATGATCTATTCACCTCAATGCAAAATGAACCTTGGCGTTTCTGGATGACTTCATACATCATCTGTACGTTCTTCTCAGGCAAGACGATCTGCATGCTGAAGTTCCCAAACCCAGACTGGTACTGGGACACAGTCACCAAGATCTGCGTTTTCATTTTCGCCTTTGTGGTGCCGGTCCTGGTTATCACCATCTGTTATGGCCTTATGATAATCCGCCTGAAGAGCGTGCGTTTGCTCTCCGGCTCTAAAGAGAAAGACAGGAACCTTCGCCGCATCACGCGCATGGTCCTGGTGGTGGTGGCGGCCTTCATCGTATGTTGGACCCCCATTCATATTTTCATCATCGTCAAAACCATGGTGGAGATAGATCAGAAGAACCTCCTGGTAGTGGCCTGCTGGCATCTGTGTATTGCTCTGGGCTACATGAACAGCAGTCTGAACCCAGTGCTGTACGCGTTCCTGGATGAAAATTTCAAGAGATGCTTCAGAGATTTCTGCTTCCCGTTTCGCTCCCGCCTGGAGCAGAGCAGCTTTTCAAGAGCCCGTAGTGCCACCAGGGAGCCCATCTCAGTCTGTGCCAGGTCAGAGTCAACAAAGCAGCCCACATGACTAGACCTGGAGCAGATGCCTCCTGGTCTGCAGCAACGGACTCTAAAGGACCTCCAGTCAGAGGTCACGCAAATCTCAACCACAGAGTTCTGATCTTACAAACAAACTCTCTGGTGAGCATCTTACGAATCACAAACCCCTCGTTTCTCAATCTTGACCATGACTGAGTGGAGAAGGGTTCTAACATGTTCTCCAATAGGTTCTCCCCGTTCAGGAAATGTGATCTCCTGGATAATCAGGAATTTAATGACCTAGCTAAATCTTGATGGTGGCCTGATGATGGAACATCTAGGCGCATTAGTATCATGAGTCAGGCTTTATTAATCAGATTTTTGGGATTCAGTAACGGACCGAAATGACAGACAGATTGATTGGTCACTTTTAGGATCCATTATTTTGTAATATTTTCACCAGTTTCTTTTCAAAAACGTTTGAAAAGTCCTTGTACATTTCCCTCCCAAGAAAGTTTCTGAAAGCCCAGTTGCGGAGACAACATTGTACAGTGAAATATATTTTTCATCTCGGCTTGGCAGGAATGATTGGTATGTTGATTTATGGGCCGCTGGGATTCGTCCCTCGGGACGGACCTTTAAATAAATCGAAACGTTGGTCGCCGCATATTTTGTCGTTTGCTGGTGCTTGAAAGTCTAACTCTAGGTGAATTCGTGCTCTTGAATCTAGTTCAAAGTGTTTCTATTAGGAGTCGTTTGGTTTATCAGTGTGTTTAGACGAATCCAAAGCAGTTTTTGATATTTTTGCACTTACTTTTCTCTCAGTGTTTATTACGTTTCGCTTCGCATCGCCGTTCGTGCAAAATGCCATTTCTTTGACCTTTTTTCAAATTCGAATCTTAAAGTGACATTTAATAAACGGTTTTGGGATGTTGTAGACTTGGTTCTAAATGTCAGCTTTCTTGTACAAGGACAGAATGTAGTTTCCGACTTGTTAAAAAATGAACTTTTTCTAGCGAAGATGGTGTGTTTGTGTACTAGCGACAGTGAGCTTAGCTTTGCCGTAGAAAAACTGTGCTATTTTCTCATGAATCATTTTTTATTGATGCGGAGTAATTAACCAAGGAAGCTCTGAAATGCCACTGTCTGGATTGTGAAGACTTAAATAAAAAAATTTTAAAAAATCCATATTGCTCTGTAGACTCCATTTTTTTTTTGAGGACGGTGACACACATGCGATTTTTGGTGCGGGTGTTAAAATAGTAGAGATGAGCCAATAAAAGCTACTCAAAAAGCTTTAGCAGGTCGTTTCGCAGCTCTAAGCTCAAGTACTTCAGCCTTTTTTATTCAATAGCAAACCTTTCGCCCGGAATTATGAAATATACCGGATGAGAGCGTTTCAGTCAAGCACTCGAAAAGACGAAATTTACACAAAAGCTGTTGCGAAACCACCACAATTGTAATAATCCGACGCGGAGGAGAAGAAACTGGGCCATTATAGCCAGAACGGTCTGAATGTTGGCTTGTTTTTGCCATCGGTCCACACAAGTGGAACAAAATGTGCCTTCACCTGGTATATTTATTAATACCGAGGCACTTTTCGAGATCATTATCTTGTCAGCGCTAGAAAATGAAACAGTCTGTGGTGAAATAAATGCATATTGGCTAGTTTGATGTAAATTACGTGTCATGCACTGGAGATAATGGAGAGGAAATGGATTGAAGTGACAGGCAGACATATGCAAACATATAAGATGCTCTGTCAGTAAATGTGTCGTCCCCACGACTCTCTGCTTGCTAGCGATTGTGGCCTAATGGTTGAGTTACTCCTGCTATCAGAAGGTCACAGGTTCAGAACCCAGACCAGCAGGTTCCACAGCTGAGGTGTACTTGAGTACCGAACCCAATCTGCTACTTATGATTGACCACTGCTCGGGTGTGTCTGTGTGTGTGTGTGTGTGGTTGGATGGGTCAAATACAGATCACACATTCCAACCAAACCTGGCCGCTTACCCTCATTTTTGCAGATGAAAGCACTGAAAAGCTGGAATGAAATCATGATTTCTAGTAAAAATGAATTAAAGTGTTCTGTAAAAACACACCATACACTTACTAAATGCTATAAAAGTACACAATAAACACCATCATATAAAAAAGTATTTTATTTAAACACTAGTTTTCTTATTAAATGGAAAATACAGTATTGCTATATATAGTATACCAGTGTATATAAATCTATTTATTTCATGAAACAAAAATATTTCTCATCCAAAAGGAATTAATGAATTTGTTGCAAAGCCTTGACACTTTGAGCTTAGGCATTTCATTATGAAAGATTTTGGCTTCACGTGACGCTTTTATCTACCTAAAGGACTTTTTTTGAGAAAATAATTGTGTAATATTCTAATGAAATATACACATTTATATTATTCGTAGCAGCTAAAATAGCATAATCCAACTGCATAAAAATGCAATGGTGATCAAATACTGTATTTTACTAAAATCGAGCTTTAAATGAAGCTTTAGTATGCTTTAAATTTTTACATGTGACATTACAACAGAAATGTTGCAAAATGAAATGTAACGAAGTGTGACTGATGCAACTTACCTACGCCCAATGTTAACATCAGTTCCTGTCACGTGACATGACATGAGGATACGTCCTCATGTGAGATATTGGGATAGAGATAATTATTTAAAATTAGTTTAAATTGTCTAAGTGTATACCGTCTTATTTTTTAAAAATCATCCTTTAAATGAATGAAAGTTTCCGTAATGGGAAATGATTTTTGTTTGTAATGACAAAATAATAATGTAAAAATTAAATTATTGTATAACAATATGTTAACAATTGCTTGCTGGTAGCTCGGGCCTTCAGAACTGTGATTTTATAAGCGATGACTATCTACCGCATTCTTTATTATTATTTTTCATGGATCAAATGACAGGTTGGGAACAGTAATATATAAGTAATAGTATAATAGTAATATAATAGTATATATAATATATATATATATATATATATATATATATTATATATATATAAAATATATATATATAAATATATATATCATACATCTAAATAAGAAAGTTTATGTCTTTGTTCTGTTCTGTTTTCTTTTTTTATGAGGAATATGCTCATCCGGAATATACTCAAGGGAAAGGTATTTCAGGAAAAAGTAATTATTAAAAAAAAAAAGTACATAGTACCGAAAATGAAACGTGTGCTAGAACCTCGTACGTTGAAGAGCAGATAATGAAGTGCAGCAAAACTTAATTATTGCTACTTTATTAAGTTACATCACTGTTTGCGTGTGACAAGCTTCAAGTGTTTGTTACATAATGGCGCAGGAAGTGGCTTCATCCGTGTCTGAGTGGGAGGAAAGACGCATCAGCGTAATGACACGGATGTCAGCGAGTTGAATCTGGACGTAGAAAGACTCTTCACTAAACATTACAAACGCAGTCCAGCAAAGCAGTGTCCGACTAAACCCCGGTCCAATTGAATTGTTTGCAACCCAATCTAAAAAAATCCATGTCGCACCTAATGAAAATCACCAGGGTAAATGCCAAATCAATAATTCTTGAGAGCCACAGCAAAATTACTCAAATTAATAGTGTAAGGAATTATTTAATAGCACACCGTACCTGTCAGTCTGAGAGATTACAGCATTATTTTGCTCATGAATATTCATCAGGGAATGTGAAATAAAAGCACATACACATTCACTGAAGCTAAGCTCGCGGGATTTGCTGTTTTGTTTCCATGGTGATGTTTGGTTGTTTATCTTGCAAAATTACATGATGTCAAAAAAGAAAACACACTTAATGATGAAAAAAAAAAAGGATTTTCAGACACACAATATTGAATTAAATGTATAATGTTGAGTTGAATATATACCTTTGATTAATATTTACTATAACTTTAAAAAAAATTGAAATAATTTATTTTTGCTTATAGATTAACGTTGAAGAATTATAGAATTGAACATTTGAATTATCAAGTTATTGAATTATCAACATTCACCTCCTTCACAGGTTATAGACACACGGGTGACTTGTGCTTCTATTCTATTTTTTCCACAATGTTTGTCCCGATTAAGCAAACAATTAACGCAATTTTGGCCCAATTTCCTGGAAAAAAAAGTTCAATCTAGTCTGTAAACTAAATCAGCCACAGTATAGCTTTGACGAATCAACGTTAATCATATCCTCACAAAACACAATAATCATCCATCTTGGTTTTTAAGACGGCCTTCGTGCAATTATCTCATGTGGTCCAGCGAGCAGACATGGAGAAACACTGATGACGGCAGTAAATGATGGTGGTCAATTAAGTGCTCGCAGAAGAGGCTGTTAGCATTTCAAAGCTTTCAGGGAAAATGAGCCTTGGAGGGCTTTTCAAACCAAAAACCCCGAGCAAGTCTCTCAGCGTGACTCACGGCGGGCTGCGGTGTGGAGAGCAGGCCCGGGGCGCCACGCCGTTTCCCCCTCGCCGATATCAAGTGCTGCTTTCATCTGCAAATTTTATCAACACTAACAAAACCATTTCCAGTCTGGAGTGGTCATAAACAATCTAGAACGTACACAATCATTAACTCCGATGTTGCGTACATCAGGACGCGCGCTCACGACAGTCAAGCGACAGAATTCAATTTCAATTTATCGACCCCACGGAAATGGATTTTTCCGTGTGCTAAGCAGGAGACCCTCGGCCTTGAGAGAGCGGAGAGAAAGCCATTACCACAGCACTGGTTTAAATGTCCATGCAAGATAATGGTTGCTCGTCTTTTTCCTGGAGCCACACCAGTATTAGATGTCGATTTAATCATCCGTACCAAGTCCTGGAGTCCAGCAGGAACTATTACGAGAAACCCACACGGTTTGAATCCAGAAAAAATTGTGGTTTGAGTCAAAATCAACTGGTTGAACGTGGTCAATTTTCCAAACATTAAGATTTTAAGTGCACTCCATCCTCCAGGTATTTTTTCAACAGAATTTGTTTTGCTCTCATCTTCATTCCAGCTCCTCACAACATGGAAGTACATGAAGCTGTTCCAAAACTGAAAGCTGGGTTCTCTTACAGAACAAGAACAAATCCGTATTCTATCAGCTTGAATCATCACCATTCACATTTAATCTTGTTTAAGCTCACATTTAAGCTTTTCTTCTGCGTAGTTGCTTGTTTTTCAATGTCAACCCAGGTTTAAATGTCCTAATGACACATGGCAAATAGTAAAAGTGCATCTTCAAGTTTGAGATGTAAGTTTTAAAATAGAATTTCAAAATAGATTTCTAAAAATAAAGTAATCAGCAAAGAGAAATCTCAGGAAAGATCAAGAATTCAGGCTGGGTTAGTAAAAGAAGCTCAAACTTTGTAATTAACAAACAGATTTTTTATTAACCATCCATGGAGCCAGCAAACGCAGAAACAGTTCCAACAGGAAAATGCTTCACATGGCAACAGCAATTCATTTTCCCCAAACACAATGAAAAACCTAAATCTGCCACAGTTTCGTTTTAATGCTCAGGCCAAAAAGCACAGGTTAAAAACCAGTCTTTGAGACTAAAAGATTAGCAAAGGATTTTTTGACGGTTCACACTTAAGACAAACTGCCTCCAGATCAACAGACGGGTTAAAAGAACGAAAGCGAAAAAGACTAAAAAAAGATTCCATGTCCAGGACCATCTCCAGTGAAATGTTGGGTTCCCAATAAAGTGGGATAAAATGCTCGATTAGAAGACACTTACCCTACACTCATCATTAGCTGCTTTGCTCAGCAAAGGATTATAACCGACGGTGACCGTGAGCAAAACTACAGGTTCAACACCCGCTGATACAGCAGCTCAGATTTCTGTAGTCAAGTAGAAGATCAGCTCTCCTGCTTATCTCGGACCAGTAAGACTGTGTGCTGCCCTCCACTGGACACTGACAGAACAGCACGGTTCTCCAGCTGCTTGCCCGTCATCTCCACTGGGCTCCACTCGTCCTCTTCCTCTCCTGTGCCCAGCTGCATGTTGGTGCCCATGCCCCAGGCAAACACAGAGCCTGGCAGATGGAGATCAGGGTTAGAAAACTCACCACCAACCATCACTTTGATTAAAAAAAAAGCAACTTGTGATACAGACCAGAGGCTCGTGTATGAATTTGAAAACTGAGTTTTATATTTATTCACAGTTTAAAATTTATTCCAGAAAACTGGAAGCCGCATTTGTCCAATGCTAAATCCTCATACAGGAAAACCATATAGTATCAATTAATCAATAAACAAGAGATAGAAATAAAATATTTTCAGGTTTGCGTTTTATATAAGGAGACTTGGTAACAAAATGTTCATTTTTTGTCAAACCGGTGTTGGGGGTGGGGGCTTTCTGGGAAAAAAAATCTTGTGGGACCAATTCTGCACGTGGGCAGACCACACTAACTGAACCATGTTCAATTAAATGTTCTTCTCAAGATTATGGCTATAATACTGCTAAAAAACAAACAAACAAACAAACAAACATACAAAAGCCTCAAAATAAACATGAATGGCTAATTGGATTTACATTAACATAAAATATTTGATTCATAAATAAAGTGAATCAAGAGTGACACCACTGAAAATATGGAAAATGATAGTGAATATGATGTCCAGTGAACAGGAAAAATGTTTTTGGGAACATTTTCATTAAAAGTAAGTCAGAACAAACAGACCTAGGGCAATTTGTTGAACCCTAAACACATGCTAACGGCTTTCGAAAGAGTTTTTGGGGCTGATGTAGACAAAACCCTAAGTGTTGCTCCCCTGTTCTCCAGCCTCTCTCAGCTCACCTTGCTTGGTGACAGCGTAGCTTACGGAAGCGCCACAGGCAACCACCTGAACATCACTGATCCCGGGCACAGTGGTGGGCTTGCTCTTCTCTCCAGTGTCCTTCCCCAAGCCCAGACGACCGTACTCCGCACGGCCCAGACTATGAACTTGCCCTGTGCATCAACATTCCATTTAGATGTTTGCACTCATTACTGGAATGATCAAGATGAAGAACATACCCTCAGAATTCAAGCACAATGTGTGATGTTGCCCCCCGGAGAATCCCACCCAAGAGGTGGTGGAGTTCTTAAAAGCCGTGATCTTGACAGGAACAAAGCAGGTATTGGTGCTTTGGGTTCCTGGAGGAGCAGAAGTGGTTAAAAACACATTGAAATGTAATAAGAACATGTATTAAAACAAACAAATCTATAGAATCCTACCGAGCTGGTGGTAATTGGACAAGCCAAATCCATAAACGTGGCCATCTTTAGTCACAGCAAAAGTGAAGTAAGCTCCACAAAATACATCCGTGAAGACGACTTTCCCCCGTGGCTTAGTAATCACCATCTGTGGCTCCAGCAGCCTCACTGAAGAACACAAAGATTTGAACGTTATTGGAAACATCCATCAAAAGTTAGACAACTAGAAAAAGAGACGCTCTGCTCTGCGTGTGCGGGTAGAGATTTTAATGAGTTTAATGACGTACAGCATTTTAAAGGGCCATGTTGCTAAAAATAACCGACTAGTCTGCTAGTAGACATCTAGTCCACAATTTGTCTCGTCCGTGGGTGCTTTCGTGTATTTAAAGTGGCACTTGTGCCAGCACGGAGACACGTACTTAATCCCTTCCTGCCTCCACGGTTGGCAAAGTGTTCGGCCACCCGGCCTAGTTGGCCTTGTTCTCCACATCCCGAGGTGTACAGCTCTCCACTGACGCTCAGCATTACTAAATGATCATTTCCTGTAAAAGAAAAACAAATATTTGAACTGCCCATTGCCACAGCAGAAAAAAACTGTAAATACCTTAAAAAGCAAAAAAAAAAAAAAAATCCCATAAGCAATTCCTAACATCCTCTTCTTCACATTGTTTAGTTAGAAAACACGAATAAATATTATTAATAAAAAAGTGCAACATACAGTACTCACTTCTTTTCATTCGAACAATTAATTTTTTTTACATTTTTCACGTCTTATCGTTCAAAAAACATGTTAATATTCCTCACCAACCTGAGACAATTTTGACCACAGGCTTTCCCAGTGGCACTTTTACAGGCACAGTGCATTTCTTCATAGGCTCCAGGAGTCCGATAACACCATTATTGTCCTAAATCAAACCGAACAGTTAGTCAGGTAGAAGTCAGGGAGTGTGAACTGTGCGGTGGGTAAAAAGTGGATGACACTGACCCTAAAGGAGCCCCAGACATAGACATCTCCGTCCTGCGTCAGGGCAGCGGTATGGCTATCACCAGCGGAGACCTGCAGGACATGCTCTTTGAGTTCCACCTTCCCAGGCAGCATCTCTGTGCCTTCCTCGGACGTGTCGCGGCCCAGCGCTCCTTCATCATTACAGCCAAATGTATAAACCTGCATAGACCAATGAGAGAAAGCTCAAATCTAAAAATGGGCTTGTTTCTGTTTGTTTTTATAGATTTTATTCCCATTTTAGTGTCAGTGGCTAGTTGTGCCACAATTGCCTGACAAAAGTACAATCTTTATATCCAAACAAATATACTTGATGTAAACGCTTAAGAAAAAAAAAAAAAAGTCGGCACGGGTAGAAGAAATGACACACCGAAAACATTATATGATAAACACAGCAGATAAGATACAGCTTAATAAGAGTAGAAAATGATCAGAAAAGATAAAGAAATTATGGTCCGGAGGATGAAAAGGTTGGTCCAAGCTGAACGGCTAGTCTACGACAAACCATTGAGAACAAGTTAACCACTGAAAAGTCAGTAGTAGGGAGCTGTTGCACATCTCTGCATAAGAGAAGAAACCAACTTATAGTCTATAAAAGTATATAAAAAAACAATATCTGAATCATTCCTTAAATGCTAATAAAATTGATAATTGAAATAATACAAGCTAAACACAATGACGGTTTCTTTGAAAGAACTTAAATAATAATTGACTTAACAAAAGCTAACAGAAAACGGTTCCAGTGGTTACTGATTACAGTGACGCTACTGATCATCAAGTTAAAAAACGTTTCCTCATGACATTAAAATAAAGTAAAAATAAAAGCATACATTTGACATTTCTGAGTTTCGCCTCTGCTCAAAAAATGTGTGGTGTTGATTTTTTTCTGCCCTGAACATACGTTTCCAGTGTGGCTGAGGCAGACTGTGTGCATGCCACCGGCCACAGCTTGTACGATCCCCTCAGGAAGAGTCACTAGAGCCGGCTTCTTCCTCTCCAGCACATCTTCTCCCAGACCAAGCTGCCCAACGTCACCTTGCCCGAGAACCAGCACCAGGCCTTTCTCCTGACCGTGACTACTGTGGGAAACTACACACCAACAAGGGTTATATGAGATTTAACGCTCTTACTTCACAGGTTTTTGCAACTATGCAGCCGCAGTCACGTACGTTTTTGCTTTTTGACAACAGTTGTATCGCTTTCTACAGTTGGCGGCCTCTTCAAAGCTTTCTTTGGTGGCATGCTGGATCCTTAAATGACCTAAATATGAAAAAAACAACACGCGTTTACGCGCGCACACACACACACACACACACACACACACACACACACACACACACACACACACACACACACACGTGAGTGTGAGAGAGAGGATGAATGACGATGGATGGAAATGGGTACTGAAAATATGTATTTAGCGCAACGCTATTTTTACGTCTACACGGACCAGAAGGAATTAAAAAAAAACTACTATTTATATCAAAATAAAACTTAAAAACAATTTCCGGAAAACAGGAGCCGGATTTGAGAAGCGGACGGAAGTTCAGTCTGACTGACAGCAGCAGATGTTTAATGGCGATTTATTGTACACGGCATTGAAAAATCATATTTACCGTATATTGTTTGTTTTTAGATGCTTTAAGAAAGCGAACATTTATTAAACATTGTATAATTGCAGGAATTTAGCACAGTGTTCAGTTCAAGGTTTGCAGAAAAATAAACCTCTTTAGGGGCAAAACGTAAAGCGGGTATTAAAACAGCAACGGAACGATTTACTTATTCTACACGCAAAATGCAAAGTCTTATAAAACAATGGTACATTTTATGAGCATGTTGATAGCAACAGCTACTGCAGCAAGCATTTAAATAATTCAATGAACTCGTGGAAGTCAAAGCTGTTTTTAACTCCTTACCGTCAACGCCGGCTGGGAAGACAACAAAACGTGTTCTGTTGAAAAACGCGTGATGTGCTAAAACGCGTTTGTTTGATCGCAGAGGTTTACGAACATGAATAAAAGACAGGAAGCGTAAAGCAAGCGTGTCCCGGTCTACTGGTACTTCACGTAAATTCAGAGGAATCCGAGTCAAGAAACAAACGTACTTGCGCCCCCTACAGCGCGGGAGAAGAGGAACATTACGGTCAATAAATACTCTTTTAAAATGAAACATTTAGACTGTCACTTTGAACACTGTAACTCTAATTAAAAAAAGGAAATAAAAACATCTGTATTGTATAAATATGTATGTAGTTGCAACATATTTTGTGTCAACGTGTTTTGATATTACAATTTCAGTATATTCTGCATTTGATTCTAAAAAATCTCCATATACAATTTCCCTGTTAAAATTTTACCTTTTTCTATGGCAAATGAGTGCTTGCCTTCCTGAAAGTTTTTCTACAAAGTTACAAAATGCATTAATACTGTATACAATTATAAATCAGAATTATATACTACATTTGAGTTGTAGTTTAAATAAAACTACTTTAAATATGTCCTTTAAATAAAGAATAGTATCTCAAGGTTACAACATATCTGAACATCGAAATGCCTTTAATCATGTACAATAAAATGCATAAACCTGACAGACTTTTAATAAGAAATTGCAAAACAAACAGAAAAAAAATCCCAAATCTTTATTCCTTCTTTATATTAATATATATATATATATATATATATATATATATATATATATATATATATATATGAAGAAATATAGAAATAAATTCTGATTTATTCCTGTATATATAGCATATAATAAAAACAGGAGCAAAATGTTTGGTAAGCATTTTAATTTATATTTAGTTGTTTACATCTAAACAGCAAATTTCTGTCAGTTTCTAAAAGTTCACATAGAATTAAAAGGCAAGAATAAACAACACTACATCAAAATGGTTCCTTCTGCCATTTCTGTAGCGTCTGATAATACGCTACTAAATTTGTGCTTAAAAAAATAGTAACCTATATGAGTCATTATATTTAAAATACTTTTCCAAATAAAAGGAAGACCAGATATACACAACCATGTCAGGTTAATCTACAGAATGAATCTGTACAGCAGAGCAAATCCTAAACATCTTACTGGCCAAAAACAACAAAAAGGCAAAAAAACATGGCAAGTTCCTGCCAGCAACTCTTTAAAAAAAAAACAATTCTTCATCCGCCACGGTTAAAGTGGCTATACGCTTTCAGAAAATCAGTTTGTGAAATGTATATCTTATAAATGAGACCTCTTGTGGTAGTAGTAACAGATAACAGTAACTAAAAAAGTCAGATCTTTGTTCTAATCCAACAGATCCAGTGAAAACCAATCCCAGATCCATTTCCAACTGCCATTAGTGCAATTTGAAATATTGAGCGTAAATGTAAAACAGATGCAGAATGTGTTTCCTGTAACTCAAACCAAAGTCATGAGAGAACAGAGCTGTGCCTTAAAGTTTCTAACATTTAGAATGTTCCAAAAAAAAAAAAAAAAAAAAATCATAGCAGCCTTTACAAACAGACACAAAAACACAATTCACAGGCTTAATGTCCAGCTTCCTGTCCCAAACTAACACTTACTGTAGCATTATTCTTCTGATTATTCTCACTTCATCAATATTATTAATAGTATTCACTTAGTAACACTTCCCTGAAAGGAAATAAAGTATCATAGTAACTTAAAAGCAGAAAAAGGCCATTCCGGAAGAGCGGCGAGTCGGCCGATGAAAGCAGGATGTGAGTAGGATGTGATTGGCACGAGTGAGTCTTCTAAAAGTCCGTCATCGTCTCTCAGGCTTGGCACGTGGGTCTCCGAAAAGCCAGGAGAAATACTGCATCAGTCCCCCAGAGGTCAGTGTAGGACCCCTGAGGAAGCGCATGAGTGCTCCAGGAGTGCCGGTGCGGATCGGTCCGAATAAAAACCGTCTGCGAGAAGCTCAGTCAGCTCTATCGCTCCTCATCAGCAATAAAAACGACCATTTCTTCTTTTTCTCCAAGGGCCTGTAAGTGCTTCAGTTCCAGTTTGCAAATGGAGCTAAGGACGATGAAACCTGGGGCGAAAGAGACGGAACTCGGTAAAAGGGACTCGATGGGATTCGAAGAAAAAGCCAAACCTGGATGGATTTACCTGGTGTAAATTCTGCTTTCCTCGTGCACTTCCATTTCCGAACTCTTAAACTCATTCAGCTCTTTCCGAATAGCAGCCTATAGAGAAAGCGTTCAGCCTGAGATGCAGAAGATGCTGGCGTGTGAAGGTTCTGCTGGTGGTTGTACCTTGTCTGCAGGGGTGAGTTTGGTCCAGGGCTTGTCGGCACGCCGGTCGTAATCCTGGGCTGATGTCACCTCCACATACTCGTGGAAACGCAGGATTTTTCTGGCTTGAAGTTCAGCCACGGTGGGACGTTGACTCAGCTGAGCAGACAAACACGTGTAAGTCGTGTAAATATCAATCGTTGTAATTTAATTTATTGCATTAAGTTGGTTTTACGATTAAACGAAAAAACATTAAAAAGTGTATGCCAAATTTTTGTCATTTGAAACATTTCTCACATTGGAAAAAGTGAATGTGAAATATTCGCAAGTAGCGATTGTGGGATTCAAGATTTCAGTACGAACTGGATTTCACGTGGCATTACAGAAATTTGTCAAAAAGTGTTATATTTGGCCAACATATGTGTTATAAACATTACAGTACGATGATGTACCTTTCTAGTGAGTCTCCGCTTGATCTCCCGCACTTCTGCTTGTCTGTCCGCTTGGTTTTTGGCTGTAAAGACACTCAACTGTCTGACTACACAATCGACTAAACACAACGGACTAAAAAAGAACTAAATCACAATTCGGACAGCAAAAGTAAAAAAAGACACTTACGCTGAAGGATGTTTCTCTGCTCCAGCTCTTCAGCAGTGGGTCTCTGGCTCAAACGTCTAAGTAAAGACATAAAACACATTACATTCAACATAATAAAATACGTACAGAATATGAAAATATGAATTAGATCAATCATGATAGATCTATAAATAATCTAGAAAATTACAGTCAGAGCTAAAAATTAATTTTAACATTATATATACACACAGCATATTAAAACATATAGAGAAAATACAGTATATTCCTATACATATTTTTTTACATATGTGAACATATTTATGTGATCACGCATATACACACACATAAAGGTATTAACATATGAACAAAATATATATGCACATTAAGTAGCACAATATTTCATATTTATGATGAAAAATTATCATAAAAAGCAATCACACATACAGTATACTGTATTTACTAGAAATTGTGTGATTACTGTAATTTATGAGAATTTAGAATTGTATAACTAATAATTACAGTGTGGAATTTAAAGCAATTTACTAACCGAATTACTTTAAATTATGCGGAAAAAATGTTGTTCAACTCTAGGACAGAATTCAGCAACAGAATTCGTTCACCGTGGACGTGTGAGCGACATGTGCGGCTAAAGCTGTGTTACCGTGTGAGCGCGGTGCCAATCTGAGTGCGGATGGCCTCCCACTGCTCCTTGCTCTGCCACGATAGACCCATGTGCTCCACTTTGGCCTGCCTTTCGGGAGCCTGCCTGTCTGGGGCCGAGGGCCGACTGCTCAGTTTCAGCGCCAGCGTGTCCTTCCTCTTCACCCGGCTGGCCAGAGCACCTGCAGCGCACACACACACACACAACACAAGGTCTGAAAAGTCTGGCTCTCTTACACAGACAGATGTCCGATCGATCCGTCAGGCAATCAGACAACACAATATTTTAACTATATTGAGGAGAAATTGGTTTAAAATAGCACATTTGGAAAAACAATTTCAATGTGATACTGCGAACTTTAGGTTATATCATTCTTTTTCAGTTTTCAGGCTTTGTATCGCTGCTTTCAGATTCACATACTTGGTGGGCAATCATCATCCTCATCTTCATCAGAATCATCGTCTTTGTACAGCACAGGCCCATCTGAGTCGCTTTCATCAGGGTGATGGTCTTCCTCGTCATCTTCCTCTTCGCTGCTGTTGTTTCCTTCGGGGATGATGCTGACACTCAGTTCTCCCACCAGACAGCGGCGACTGCGAGGCTCCAGTTCTGGTGGGCACTGAGGGGGCGGGAGGTGATCCGGAGAAGGCAATTCTTCATCATCATCCTCCTCCTCATCTTCCTCAGAGTAGTCATCCTCATCCCTGAGCAAAAAAGCATTCCCTTCAATGTTTACCCAAAATATTTTTGATCATTTTCTATCCTAAACAAATATTTACTGATAAACAACTCACATCTTAAGAGGCTGAATGGTGACCGGCAGTGGACGGCCACTGTGATACTCAGGGGGGGTGTCGAAAAGCTGCAAATGGGCTCGCTGGGAGCTGTCCGGGTGTGGCAAGCAGGGTCCTGGGCTACTAAGTGCTCTCTGGATCATTATATGTAATGGGATGGGGGCTTGACGGGCTGGGGGTTCCTCTGGTGGGCTAGGAGGATCAAAATGAACAGGAAGTGGTTGAGGGAGAGGATACGGATAGGAGTGTTGGTGAAGGAGGTGATGAGTATGAGTCCGTGGAGGGGAAGGGGGGATATGTGTGGGAAGAGGGGGGGACGGGGGAGGGGGCAGCAGCTGGTAGCCCCCCGGGATGTTGGCCCTGATGTCCTCAGAGAGGATGGAGGGGAGAGAGGAAATGGTCAGCGGCGAGTCCTCTGGGTTGCGCTTGGTGACGGGTGTGGTTCTCTTCGGGGGCATTGGGGGGGATGGCTTGGCTGGTGCCAAGCTGTTGCCACCTTGCGTGAGTTCAACTGCAAAATAATAATCATATAAATAAATCAACACATTTGTATGAATTTATGCTAATGTACTGCAGTGAAACTCAGATTTTATAAAAACTGTAAAATATAACTCTAATCACTCGCAGAGCACTCAATAATAGCCAAAATAGTTTTGTTTCAATTTACATTTAGCAGAAGATTTCATCCAAAGCGGCTAGCATTGCTTTACAGTTTATACCAACTTAATGCTTTCACTGGGAATCGAACCCATGACACTTAGTGGCCTGTCAAAAATGAACAGTCAGGCATGTGGAAACCAGACCAAGAAAAAAACTTGAAGTATTTCAATTTAAAATAATTCATAAGTTATCCTTCCAAACTCAAAGACTCAGCAAGAGAGAGCAGAGGAAAACAGAAACAGCCAATTATATATGGCAAGCTGCCAAAAATCATGCAGCAGCGAGTGATGCTGAAACCATGAAATAAAGCAGTTACGCACTCACGCGGAAAACCGAAAGTCTGCTATCCTCATCCCACAATCAACAAACGCACAGCAAAAGTCAAGAGACTCTTCGTGTGAAACCATTTATTAAATTGTTCTTGTGCTTATTTTGTTTATATTTGTTCCATTTTGGGTGCAATACAATGTTGCCTTTACTATATGGCCAATCAGATGATCATCAATGAGAAGGAAGACCATTGTATCCAATACGTCTTCTGTATGATAGTTACTGTAAACGAGAGCTATATAATAGTTTACTGTATAGAAATATCATAGATAAAATTTCATATTAAACAATAGTATTAAATGAAATAAAAAACGTTTTCTTACATTAAAATGCGAAAACTGTCTAAAATTGTTCATCCCCATTATCTGTGACTTGAGATAATATATTTTTCTATATGTCTACATTGATAATGATATTTACATTTTTCACAATGCTTACATTGTGCCTTTTTCAAAAACAACATGCAAGCAACAAAATTAATACTGCGGTAAAACTGCCCAAGTCTTACAACATGGTGAGGTTAAATAAAGTGAGATCTCGGTGTAAACCAGATTCCAAAAATAGAAATCAATGCTGCTATTTATAGTCACAGATCCAACATGTGTTAAATCTCCAAGACAAAACAGTTTAGATAAAACACACAGTCAACCTGACAAAATACAATTACACATGAAAAGCAAAAAGCTAAATTTACTAAAGTGCCAGCAGACCACGTCACATGACCATGATGAATTATTCCACACAAGAATAGAAGTCTAGCGATAAATTAATTCCACAACCACAGAAATCCAAGAATCCGCACGTGGTTGCTGTGCCATCTTCAGGTTAAAGGTCACGCTTGGGTGGCATGACTCTAGGGCAGAACTGAACCGATAGTTTCAGGCAGGCAGTGGAAACTCATAAATAGTGAGAACTCATGACTTCATATATTCCTCGTTCTTGCGTTTGAATCTGCGAATATGTGCCATGCAGTTAAGAAAGTGCCGCGGTGTAAAGAACAAACAAAGCGGCAAAGAGAGGGCCACGTCTCACACGGAAGCGAGAGGGGTGAGGAAGATGAAGTCAGCAGCGGATGAAGGACGCAGCTCCGGAGACAGGCCCGGCCTTGACGTTTACCTGTACGCATGCCTCCTGCCCGCCGGCAGAGGTACACAGGCAGGGACAGGTAGACATCATAGTCCCCCTCACGCTTCCAACAGGACCAGTAGAGGGGGAAATCACCGCCAGCGCCCCCTTGCAGTGCAGAGGCTGGCGGTGGACAAAAAAAACACACACAGTCCCCGGGAGTCAAACAACACAGATACGGTTACACAGAGGGACCACTTTTATCCGGAATCTGCTGTAACGGTCACAAAAACAGCGTGAGAATGGAACTACACATGATATGGAATCAGTGCAGCCTATGTTTAAACTTCCCTGCTGATTTTAGCAAAGTGTTACACACATACACACAAAGAGTGAATATTATTACATTATAAAATTGAAAATCTTTGCAATCCCATGGTGCCGCATTTGAAATTTCCAGGACTGCCTTTCAGAAACCGTGACTGAAGCTGCTGGCCAGCAGGAGGCAGTGTGTAGTTTAATGGCTTTTCGATTTCCAACAGTCTTTAATGTACAACAAACGTACAATTAAACAATACAGAATCACACCAGCAACAATACCTGCTGAGTTAATGTACTTTTTCCTAGGATTTATTAGTATTTTATATTTAAATGTACAAATTAAAACTGCAAACTATTGATTAACCTTAAAATAATTACAGTGAGAATGCAACTATAATGCAAGTTTTACAGATGTTGGAGAGAAAACACAGATATGTCTTTTTGTGTTCAGCATCAACCGACATAAAGAATAATACAGAAACCTTGTGTAAATCATTTTTTTTAAAGGCAACCATGTTTTGTGTTCCACAAATGTGATTAAAAATGTATGATTTCTGAAGAAAAGCATCTGTCACTGACATGTATATTTCATTATGTATACACAAGCATGAGGCATAAATGAATGTATTAAATCACAACACTATAATGCTAATAGTGATGTAACAATACACATAGCTACAATGCATATACTGTACATGCTGTACAATATTTTAAAAAATGAGGAAAAAGAAAAAAAAAACAAAACGAAATCTAAACTCCCATGAACAGATTCCTTTACAAAATTTTGTCTTACATGTAATTGTAAAACCAATGTGTGAATGTGAAATGTAAAATGCAAAAAACAACAGAGACAGAAAGATCAAGGACGTTGGTGTGTGTTTTACTACCAAATATTTTTTCTTGGAAAACTCCAAACCATAAAAAAAAAATCTAAGTGCTGCAATTTAGATTCCTTCTTTTTCGTCCCTGTTGCGTTTATTCACCTTCACTGTAAAGCACTTTAAATCACCTTTGGGTATGAAACACTCGACAAGATGATGACCATACAAATGGCACTTTCTACTGCTTTGCTGCTGTATTTGATTGGCATTAATGTATTTAACCATTAAAACAAATTGAAATGCTCTTCATTAAAAAAGCTTTACAATGGCTTCAAGTGTGAACAGAATATTAGTACAATATCCTAATTTGCATATGAAATAACCCTCAGAAAATTACGCAACACACACTTTCCTCCAGCAGGAAACCGACAATGCGAATCAGTTGATCTCCATTAGAAAATGAATATAAACAAGCAAATTTGCTCTCAACATCTTCGGTTAGACAAGCCCTTCTCCATAGAATAAAACGCAAATGTTCGCCGAATGAATGGATGTGAAAACATGCCGCCCATTAATCTATAAAGGTCAAATGTTTTAATTGTGAGCATAAAAAAAAACTGACATTCAGTTACATCTTTTAATTTGAGATGGACAAATCTTCACAAATGGATTTGGCTTATAGGTTTGTGTGAAACAATCTTTAGGTCTTTAGCCTTTAGACCGTGATTTCCAGAAAATATTAATAATGACCATAACCGTATTAAACAAAAAGTTCAGTGCAATCGAATTAATGGTCTCTAGAAAATTCTTTGACATTTATTGGTGGTCCAACAGCTCGAAAGCTTTAAACAATTGTGTCTACTCACCCAACATGGCAGGGTTGTTGCTACGGTTGATTGGCTTGGGTGGAGGAAGAGGAGGTTGTTTTGTGAGCTGGATTGGTGCAGAGACCAAGGATGATGGTCCAGAGGAAGTGGTGAGGGGGGCGTTGCTGGCAGCCGGAGAGCTGACACCAGCTGAGGAGACGTTTCGTGGCAGTTTTCCAGCTGAGCTGACAGCAGAGGATGAAGAGGAGTTGGAAGAAGCCGAGGAAGAAGAGAAGGCTGCAGGGTTGTGGACAGGGGTGCGGGACAAGCTGTCTGTATTGGGCTCCAGGGGGGACTTCATTAGCCATTTTGGGGGCATGACGGACTGCTTGGGGGGCAGAGGTTCTCGCAACGTATCCCTTAAAATCTCCGAGCTGGGAATGTAAGGACTGCTGTCAGACTCTGAAAAAAGAGAATTGTTTAAGTTAAAGGATGATTCTATAAAAGATTTACATAATTAGTCAGCAATAAGCTTTAATACAGACACTGAAATTAATAAATTGTGAAGTAATAAATTAATTTAAAAATACAAAAATATAGTTCGTCATAATCTAATCTCTATTTATTTGGTTTGGAAAAGAGACTGAACATATTCTTTTTATTTAATAATATTAATCATAATAGAAGAAAAGGATGGAAAATCTTCACTTGGCTGAGGACACAGTAAAGCAATGGTGGTTTATTAATTAGAAAAGAATAGAAGAATAATTCAGCTTAGGTGCACTCAGTTCCCAAATAAGAACGCTAGCTGGAGCAGAACCCGGGGGAACATAGACACACGTCTCACTCCAGTTGGAGGAACAGAAGGAGAGGAAGTAATGGTGGAAGTTACGAGAACAAAAGAGGAGGAACAAAAATGTGTACGAAAAGAGAATTTACACAAACCTCGTCTTCCCCTTCCTTCTTCCACAGACGAGTGACGGGGAAGTGTTGGCCTCCAGTCTGCATCGGTTCGGATCCTGCGTCCGTCCTCAGATGGGGCTTTCATCAAGCCAGGCCTCTTTTCAGCATTAGGATGCAGCCTTCCTCCGCGACGGCCATCCTTGTCATGCCAGGCCAGATTTGGTTTCCAGTCCTCTGTTCCTGTAGCCCAACCACCTCTCCTGTTTTCATCTTGGTTGGAGGTCCGCGGGCCTAATGGGACTCGATGATTGCCATCGGAGGAGACACGGCCTCTGTGATCGTCCGACTGCGGAAGCCATACCGGGTTTACTCTGAACTCAGAATCAGAGGGCAAGTGAACCTGTTCCAGGCCCAGGCCACCGCTGCCTATCGGCAGAGTGTGACCGTTCTTCACATAAGCTGCCTTGTGTCCATGAGTATCACCAGCTTCTGTAAAGAAAGCAATTGATTTCCCATCAGACATTGTTTGGATATAGAATCAGCTAAGACATTTCTCATGATTCTCATTCACAATATGTTCTTGTATAGAGATTCCGTATGAGATGGTTCTACAATGTGCTGATCAGTCTTTCTTTCTATAACTACATTATCCTCCGCTCAGGAAAAAAACAACAGTCTACAGCAGCGCTGATTACAGTTTGGATTTTAAAGGATGAATAAAAACGTATTAAGTGAGAAAATAACTCCTTAAATCCTTTGGTTGAGCCCATCAACACTACTTCCTCGTTTTTCACCATTCCATAATTGAAATGCTGATTTCTAATTTACCATGAACCATGTTTACGGAAGCGTCATGAAAAAGATATACCTTTTAGATTAAAAGTGTTTTGGAATTATTATAGTGAAAGTTTTTGGGTTTCAACTCCAGAAAAGACCTTAGAAAGCCACAAAACATATGGGAGACTATGCTTGAAGAAAATAGGACTGACTGAGGTAAAGGTTTTAAATACGTATTTAAAAATATATATTCAAATAGTTTAAAGCATTAAAAAAATGTTATACACAAGAAATCCAGCAAGATTCATCCAGCAGTTCGATTATCTTCAGGGGTCTAGAAAAAGTGTGAGTCGTGTTCCTCTCTACGTTTACACGGACGTCTCTCGGATACACAGGCCTGTAAAGCAGGCAGTTTACGGCACAAGACTTTCAAAGCTTTGTGCTGCAGGGCCCAATTTGCTCTACTTTCTTGTCTCGGGGAAAAAAAACGCATGTCATTTCCTTCACAACACACGAAAAAAATGCATCAAATTGAAATTTCCACCCTTCATCTTCCTTGGAAACTGCCAAATATGCCTCTGCTCTTCTTACTGCTGCCACATTAAAGAGAAGCTGTGGTGATATACGGCTGCACATAGGTGTCTGTCGTTCTCTATTTTCACAAGAATCAGATGCGCTTCAAGGCAGAAAACTGTTAATCAGCGCTAAAAGATGCTGCATATCTACAAAAGAGAGATGAGTTGATCATAAAGGCTCATTTTTCAAGCTATGTTAAGCTTTTTTGATACCACAAAAAAAATGACCCAAATTATCCTTCCAGAGTCTCACTACCAAAAAAAGCCCCAAACCCTTAATGATTACAGAAAAAAAATGTGTTGCAATATCCCATTATAAAAACCAAGTGAAGCAATCACAATTGATTTATGATTGGCTAGTCACTTAAAATGCAGTTCAATGTGCCTTGACATAGGCACAGTGACATTGGGACTCAAGCTGGCCGTCACAAAAGCTCATATTCCTTACCGTTCTCAGGAAGTTCCTTGAGCACTCCTTGCTCAATCAGCTCCTGCCTTGGTCTCCTCATCGACATCTTTCTTTCCAAAACTGTGTAGAACAAGAACCACTGTGATTTGTGCCACAATATACAAAAACAGAAACAACATAGTATTTCGTATACACATTGTCCCAACAAACACTGATCATAGTAAGCAGGTTTGTTTATTTTTAGCATCACAGTAGGAGCGCTCATTACGTCAGTCTATCACATACTTTCGCTATGGATTTTTTTTGGATTGACATCAGATTTTATTTTTTAGGTTGATACATTAAAAAAAAAAGCTAAGAAAGACAAACTAAGTTGTATTATTGCGGTGTTCATGCGGTTATCATACAGACACATAAATAATACATAAATGCTTTGGGCCTCGCAAGCTGAAAAAGTGTGAGGATCTTTTTCAGCCATGGTCTAAATCCTTAAATCCCACTTTTTCATATAGTTTGAGAATTTATGGTGGGTTTTTTTTGGAGAACCTTTCGATGGGATCCAAAACAAAACCAGATGAGAACCTGCGCTGGATATCAAACCTCCCCGTTTATTGTTCCGGCAGCACTACAAACATTCATGCGAGACTAACATAACATTCATATCAGCAAAGGAAAGAAAATATTAAACATAAGGATGTGATCTTAAAAAAAAAAAAAAACTTGAGGAAATGCTGCAACAAAGAAAGAAAAAGCAAATCAAAAGACCTTCTGAAGTTTCCTTAAACTTCTCGCTGCTTTTCTTCTTCCTCCACTTCCAGGGTTTGAAGATCTTGCCCAGGGTGGAGAACTTGCCCTTACGTTTAGGGGGTGGGGTGCCATCTCCTGCCGTTCCCCCTTCGCTCCCTATATTGTGCTGGTGGTCACCTTCATCATCTGGCAAAGGAAAGTAGAAGTGTGACTGACCAGTGAATTACAGAACAGGCCCAATCCTCCAAGGAGGCTCGGGTCAAACACTTTATATAACTCACATTTTGCCCAGTGTGGACTTTAGACAAGCACCTTATATAAACAGAGCCAGGAGACTGAAACACACACAGCACGGCAATGACACGGTCACACTTTCGCGTGTCCGGCATGTGCTCTGGCTCAGATTCAAGGACGATTGACACCACAATCCTTCTCCAAACTCCATCTCCAAACATTGTAAACCGCAGTGTCTCGAGCCAGTCATTAGTATTTCAAGCTCAACACGGAATGTTTTGCGTCGGCCCTCGTAGAGGCCCAGTACGTCCCCGTAGCGGACCCTCAGTACGGCGGGTGCTTCCTCCTGTCACACACTCACATTCCTCACAGGTTCCTCACTGCCAAGAGACTCACAATCTCCTATCGTTGGCATCATATCATTGAAGTGGGCGCTGGGAATGGCTTTGTACTTGTCAGTAAATTAGCTCAGCCAAAATATAGACTGACAACAAAGACATTATAATACATGTCTATTTAGCGTCTTTATGGGGAAAAAAGAAGCATAGCATGCTTTTAAAAATTAGACCTAGATATAAGAAGCTTCGTTAAATGTCCAATTTGGAATCCAATGATAAAGGAGAATGGTGGATTAATTGACCAAGACAAGCATAGAACATATAGTATTAGCATAAGTACAGTGGTTTCCTGTTGAACCAGTGAAGGTTGTGTAAACCAGTAGATGAATCCAAAAAAATCTTAAATCATAAATCACATTTGTTCTTTATGTAAAAAAACAAAAGCAAACAAGACGGTTTAAATGAATTTTTGAAAAATAAACTTTAAATAAACAACTTACTATTACATTTAATTATTACTCGATTAAATCATCTACTTAATGATAATTAAAAAAAACAACAACAAAAATAATAATAATAATACATACATGAATACACAAGTATGTGTGTGTGTGTGAATCACATTGTCCCAGTAAACAAAAACCAGTCTACCTGGACTCCAGCTGCCATGAGAACTAGTTTGAAAGCAACACTCCATTTAAGCGTCTGCTTACTTCTTTGTCTGGCGTCTTTAAATTCAGCCGCAAAATGAAAGTCAAAGATTCCAGAAAATAAAAAAGTGTCTCATTGTAAAAATAATCATTGAATGTTTGTCCAAAAGCACAATGTTTTACTCCCAAAAATGCTCCGGAATTTGCAAAGGTGATGAGTCCCATCCAGAAATCTTTCAGAAGAAGCCAAGCAAACATCCACTTCTCACGTGCAGATGTACAGTACAGTGCGTCCCTGAAAGACTCACATTCCCCCAGATAAAAATGAAAACAGGCCGACACACATCACATATGCCAGCAAAAATAAGCTTTAGCCCAAGTTGAAGATACGAGCGGATACAAATATCTAGAACTAATGTATCAAGAGTTATCAGTAATGAGCCAAACAAAAGTAGATCTAGAAGAATTCAGATTTCACAAAGAGAAGGCGGCGAGGCCTGGGAAACAGAGGGAGGAAACGCCGCTCCACCCGGATCCTGAAACAAGGGGGAGAGAGGAGGTGACGGAGAATCTCTCCCACAGCGGTCAAAATAGGAAAAACTGCTGATAAAGCAACGATGAGGTTTACTTGTTGATAAGCAGCAGAGTTAATGCTGCCGAGAGCTTTCTGAAGTGCTGTACTTTCAACATTTACAGTGCGAATAATCTATAGCATACAAAATATTACAATACAAATTCTTTTTTTAATTGTTTATAATTTTTTTAATTGAATCATTTTTTACAAGGCTATATAGTCCTATAGAAAAGTCAGATTTTCATTGTGCATAAGTGAGAGTGTTTAAGGATAAAATGAAACCCTGAGGGTCTCAATAGGCGGCAAAAAGATTAAACAAATCATTATAAATTAATTATAATCTTTAAATGACAGTAAGAAATAGTTCTGATTGTATCGCTTGTTGAAATGTGTACCGTGTTTACAGGTCAATGATCATCTCTTTTATTGTACGTCTTTAATAATAAGTATTCAAATTGTAGAGACACGCAATACATTCAAATGCATTAATATACTAAATGTAGTAATCATATGTATAAACATATGATTCTTAGAAAGTCTGCAACCTTCTCAACATTTAAAAAAGCACTAAAAACTGAGCTCTTCCACCAGCACCTTAACACTGATTAACTAAAAAAAAAAAAAAATTGTCTTGTGTTCACTGGTTTTGTTGACTGTCATGCTGTTCTGTCTAATAAGTTTCCTTATATAGCCTGTATTGACATCTACTGTAGCCTATTGTAGACAAATTGCTTCACTTGCTCCTCTTTTTGTAAGTCGCTTTGGATAAAAGCGTCTGCCAAATGACTGTAAAGTAAAGTAAAGTAAAGTAAATAAACAGACAATTCTGGTTAACTAAACCACCGGACCAGTAATAACCACTGGACCAGCCGCTTTTTCGAACTGTGTCTTAAAAAAAAGTAAATATATAGATTTACATAAGCCTAATATTATTTGCTTTAAATAACATCAACTGAATTGTTAAATAAATTTGAAATAAATAGAACTTTAAAAAGTGAGAGAGAATAAGTCCAGCCAATGTTTGGGGAGCGCCTTGTGAACATACAACGCTGAAATTGTTGCTCAAATTGCCAAGAAACACACAACAGCACCAGAAAACCAGTACAGAGATGAAGACGCCCCTTTAAATTACTTGCACACAATGAAGTGACACACACAAACCCGGAGCAGTGGGCAGCCTTAAGCCGTGGTGTGGGGGTCAGTGTCTTGCTCAAGGACACTCAGCTGTGGAACTTACCAGGATTCAAACCTGGATCCAATGGGTGGCAGGTTGAACTTCCTACCTCTATGTAGGTCACAAAGCCCTGACGCAAGTGACAACACAGGAAACACTATCGAAACTTTGTGCCGCTCTTTCAATCAGAATGGAAAACAACTTTGGCGGTGTAAGAAAAATGATTTTCCTGTAACATTAGCAACTTCCCCAACACCACGCCACAATTGAGAATTTTTGGGACGCGTGTTTGTGTGCTTTGGTCATTTATGTTAGGTGTGTACGTTTTGCAGACGCGGATAGAAGTGTGTAGGAGTGTGCTGTCAGAAACAAGCTTGCTGTGTTATGCAAGCGTCTGCATCCACTGGGAGTCAATCACTGCCTCGCCGCTAACCCCCGGATGCATTGCTGACTCTGTGCTAATAAATACAGCTCTTCTACTGAGACGGCCTTGTTTGTCGAGTGCAAAACGCCTGTCAAATGAGTCAATGAAGAGTGATTCTGATAATAAACCGGAAATGGAGAGTGTTAAACATAAATCCAATTACATACCAACGTTACAGTTACTTTAAGAATCCCATCGACCCCAAAATATGAGGAGCATAGGCCATTGGTTAATTTATTTAGAGCATTAGCTTACAACAGTATGCTTACAAAATGGTCGTTATAAAAAAAGGTCAACAATAGTGAATTTACAATAACCAAAATGTTACAGAAAAATACAGAGAAGCAGAGTTTATTCATTGAACCAAACATTATCTTTCTTAAATATGTCATGTGACTATTACGTATGAACCCATGGAACTGTGGGTAATGTAGTGCGGACTGACATGATTATAATTTTGAAATTAACATTTTGAATAATCTGATTAAAATTTAAATATTGTAAGTTATCATGGTCTCACTTTGCACTCAAGTATTAGGTTAGATATCTAGGATACTAGTTAGGTATCAAATGTAATTTTATGAATCTGTGAATCCAGAAATTTGAATGTTCGAGTTATTACTGGTTAGATTTCCCTTGGGTAATTTCCCCCTGGGTCAATCTTAACCTGTACATGGTTAATGTAAAACTACAACCGCATTTTTATTTTCCTCACATATGGTCTAAAACTGTTTTAATCTTGTATTAACAGTTTGTTTTATTTTCCTCTAAGTGAGGTAATATCACAATACGACAAATGTCTTTTCATGCTAAAAATGGAAACTCAAATGCTCCCTCAAAATTAGCTGTTTTCAACAAACACTGCTCAGGATAATTTCTGCTCAACAAGAAGATCTGCTCAAGTTAATTTTAGTGGTTGCTTTAGCAGAGCAGAACAAGCATTTAAGAATGACAACGTGGTTTGCCCGACAAAACAATGAAAATTTAAGTAAATTATATCAAAAGGCAAAGAATGTTTTATATTTAAAATTATCAATAATAAATCACTTGGTGTGCAGATTTTTGAGCCTCACATATGCACACTGGTCAAATCCAGTCAAACACGATCAAGGTCAAAAGTTTGTGGGGTTAAGCTCTACCTGGACACGTTAAATTGACATTTTTCCTGCAGGAAAAGCCTGTGGGTTTAAATCCAGCTTGAGCAGAAGGTTCTGAAAGTGAACAAAGAGTCTTGTATTGTGACATGAAATGAAGCCGTGTTGTTTGGCTCAGGAACAGTACAGACTTGATCGTTTCCTCCGTGCTGTAACTGCCTATTAGCCGTGCTTTGTCTCCCTTCTCTTCCCTATCATAGGCATCTACCATTTCTTGAGATGGGAGGAAACATCATTCTAATAGCGACTTAAAAGTAAGCATCAACATCAAACACATTTCAGTGGCTTCCTGGCAATGTGTACCACATTAAAACTTCCCTCTTCATCTGTCCATTAAAGATCGAAGCAAAACGAGTGGGAAACGATGCTGACCAACATCATCAGCGACACCAAAGGAAGAATATTACGTTCAGAAACAGTAATAACTCAGCACTGACTGCTTCGCAAACCACCACACAAAGCCAGAGTGAATACGTCACCACGCTTCAAGGTTGCGGGACAAAACATACAGTTCCTGTGATTTCACACTGTGTATGTGTGGACAAAAGAAAAGATGGAGGATGCTAAAGAATTCCTCCACTGATATTCACAAACCCCCACCGTGCTCCATGTCTGGTTTCCTTCAGCTCGCAGTTAAGACCCACTGCTGAGTCATAACCAGTTCCTGCTGTGTTGAAGTCGGGCCGATGTAATGCAAGTGGAGCTCAGGGCTTGGCTCACTACTTATGAGTGATGGGCAGCTTGTCTTCTAAAAAACACCGGGACACCATAGCGGGTCTGTGTGTGATGCCAGGTGAAGGCGGCGCTTGAGCAGAATACCTTTCAAATCAAATTCCATCTGATCAGACCATGAACCGACAACTGTGATGTTCTTCTGGCCTGACTACAGTCAATATTTTTCTTTAAGAGATTATCGCAATGCCTTCTGGAACCCTTACACGAACAAAGGAAGCGAAAGATGCTGATACTAAAGGAGTAGAAAACACCACTGAAACTAGAATCCTGACTGTTATGATATATAAGGAGAAAGATCTAGATTTAGTCTACTCACCTAAATGCGTCTGGGTGCTTTGAGTTGCGCTTTCTAAAGTTATTGTCTGTCCCATCCTCTGTTGGCATCCTCTGCCCAGGTGAAGCCGAGCAGCCAAGTTTGCACCAAAAGTTCCTCCTTAAGCTTTAAAGGACTCATTTCCTGTCACTCGTCGTCGATCTCATTTTTCCTTTCACCTTTCTTCCCAACATTCCAATTTCTCTCTCCTTTCTTTAAGCGGAGCTCACGCCAAGTGCTCTGTTTTTCTTTCTCAACTCCTTCGGCAACTCACTCCACCCCCTCACTCCCAGATGAGACCCTCCCTCTAGACCACTTTCACTGACGGATGCCTGTAATTCCTTAAAGTAGGGGTCAAAGTGTGAAATGTTTAGGAATACGCAGGGATACGAGCGTGCGTGTGTGTTCTAACAAAAATATAATCAAACATTTCTGCCCAAAAAATGTTGACTTTCAGGTTTAAGAAAAGATAATAAAACAAAAGGAATGGATCATTTAATGCCACTGACAAGACAAAAAACTGACCTTTTCTTCCACCTCATTTGAGTACATTCAATGTATCAAAACCACAACTTAAAACCAATTACCATAAACATTAACATGATAATAA
The DNA here is from genome assembly GCA_028031935.1 of Paedocypris micromegethes. Classification (NCBI taxonomy): domain Eukaryota; kingdom Metazoa; phylum Chordata; class Actinopteri; order Cypriniformes; genus Paedocypris; species Paedocypris micromegethes. The sequence continues at coordinate 12,007,822 of CM051501.1, read as the reverse complement.
CAACATCAAGAGGGACTTTGTGCATGTAACCTTAACTTTAAAAGATTGCAGAACGTTTATATAGTTGTTAAACATGATTTGAGAAAGAGTTAAATCTAAATTTTATGGTTGTTTTACATTTTTTTTTATATAACAAAAGTTTAAAAGTAGTCAGCAAAAAATGACTAATGTTTAAAATCTTTTATCATTGAATGTCAAATATTTTATTATTTAAAGTTTATCAGATCAAGTCATGAAATAAATACACTGCAAATATACTGTTAAATAAAAGATTAAAGTAAATATTTAATTTATTTTTAAACAAAGCAAAAAATAACGTGATTGATTCACTCACTTGAACAGTATGTGTGAGAATTCAATGTTACAATTATTTATATCAAACTGATTAACCCGTTGAAAGTCAAGATAATGTTACAATATAAACTACTGTAACACAAAACTATAAACTATAAGCCATTTTTAAAATATTTTTTTATTGTACAACACAGCTAGATATTCAACTTAGAGGTGGACTTGGAAGAACAAATATAGATACTTCCAAGGCAGAACACAATGCTCTTCACACACCTACACACACTCCTTATCCATGCAGACGAAAGACCTTGAGCAATCGGCGACCCGGACTCTGCCCTCTGCACGTAGCAGAGAGAAACGCACGCTAGTCATCATCATCCACAGGAATTCCAGGAATGCAATGTTATCCAGACTACATTAGCAGTGAAGGGGAATGTGGAAGTGTGTAGCTTTGTAACTTGACTACAGCCGACTGCATTTAAAAGCCTATTTCCTACAGCCCCAGACAACTTCCGTCTGCTGCACTTTAAACACCTCGACATAATTCCCTCAACTGTATAAACCCATTTTCGTCTTCATTTCCTCTGTCTGTCAAGCCTTTATGGCCTGGTCTGTGGTCAAATGCTTCCAGACAGACAGGGAACAAAACCTTCAGAAACCTGCCTTATTAACACAAAACTGTATGGAATAGATTCAAAAGTTTCAAAACATTCCAAAGCATTTATTTGTTCTAAAGATTTATTTTTTAAATTATGTTAATCTAAATCTCGCATCTAAAGGATCTGCTTAAAAGATAAAACACTAAAAACAATGATCAACAAGATCAAGACATTCAGACGCACTAGTGAAAAAGCAAAGCCAAAAACGAAATTAAATAAATACCCTAAACAGATACTACAATTGAAAGATGAAAAACTGAAGAAGAAAAAATTAAATTGTGATGGACGGTTCCGATAATACATATAATGTGGAAAAGGCCCAACTCTTGGCCTGCTCACCCCACATATAAAATGATTCCTAAATCCTTAAAACCATCACAAAGTTTCCCACTCCGAACCACAGAAAAGACTTGAATGCATCTATACTGGAAAAAATACGACTCCGTAGACCAGCTCCTATGTCCCACTTATAGCTCAAACACTGACACAATTCTACACAGAGAGAACAGAAAGAGAATCTGCTGCTGAAGACTCCCAGAACCTACACTGACCTGGAAAACCAGCTCCAGAAAGTGACAAGAAACAGCTAAAATGGCAAATGAGCCAAAAAGCTCTTCTGCTGTCATTCATTTAAGAACAAGAAGTATTAAATAGTGACTTCTGCACAACTTTTAAAGTTAAAAACAGTTCTTAAAATAGCCTTTTATTTGATCACAGCAAAAAAAAAAAAAAAAAAAAAAAAAAAAAAAAAAAGCAGTACATGCTTACCTCTATTTTCCATTACAGACTCTGAGACACAACAATAAATGGATCCTGCAAAAAAAAGCAACAGAAAATTACATTCACCGTGTATTCAATCTCTTGTTCATTATTCAGAACAAATGGTTTCAACTGAAAGTTATTTAAAAATCACTATTCTACACATACATTTTTAAATCAAGAGATCAAGAAAGGAGTGAAAACATACAGTTTTGCAGGTCATTGGTGTGGAGAAGAGGAGGTCATCCACGGTGTCTCTTTTTGACAATATAAAAGGACTCAAACCAGCCGACGGGGCACTTTTGCTCATCTCCAGGTGCCTGGAATAGGAAACACACAGAAAATCCTATTGAAAGAGAGTTTGGGTCAAATGTTGAGCTCAAAGTTTCTTCGGTGTTCTGTGAAGCGTGTCATTCAGCAATTCCTTCAGCAAGTGAGAAAAAAACCTAACTTCTCGTCGCAGATTAGTAAAGGTGACAAAAATATAATCCAAAGCAAGTTCTAGGTTTACAGCAAAAACCAAAGCCTGGATTTAAAACAGAGCAGTGTGAAGAGCGCAAACGTCTGGAAGAAGACGAAAACCACAGAAAGGACTCTGAATAAAAGACAAGCAATTATCTGATGGAAAAGATACTGCATGCGAAAATAAAGTGAAGGAATGGCTAACAGCGAGAAACACAAATCAGACAGGGAACATCCGCCAGTAATGGACTGTAGAAGTGGAGGATGGATGGAATGAAGAGAGAGGGAGCGAGAGAGAAAATGCTAATGAAAATCTCCAGGGGCATTGATCGATGAATCCGAGCAGAGACAGACAGCAGTCGTACCGCACTCCAGACTTCTGCTTAGTCGGAGAAGAGATAAGAAAAGCAGAAGTAAACGGCGGCTTTCGTCTCTGGCAAATGAGGGCAATTACCTGTAAGCGGCAGCTAAAAAAACATCTTTTATAGAAAAAACGTGTGAGAAAGAAATGATGATTTGCATTGACTGCTCGTCCAGCTTTCCTTTAGGATGCTGATATTTTAAAAAGGCCTGACAGTGAGCTGAGGTCCAGCGTTCGCCACTAAGACGGCAAGAATGCAGTAAGCTTAGTTAAGCAGCCTATACCAACCATGATCATTATCCCCAGCACTCTTGCATTTTTGAGGTCGCAGGCACCAAAATAATCTGAAAACGGGACGTGCGTTTCCACTCCCATCTTCCAAACACCCTCAGATTTCAATTACACAAAAGAAAAACAGAAAAAAAAAAAAAAACAATATGGCAGAGAAATCTAGAAATCAAAAAAAGTAGCACAACTGTATTTAAATTTGAGCGGACACAGTTGAAATTGTTGACATTTTAATTTCCTGTAAATAGACAAAATGTGCGTAATAATTACCTGTATGTTTAAGTTGTGTATGTGTGTATCAATTTTATCGCAATCGCAATTTTAGCATGTGCCACTGTGACTTATGACTTATCTAAATTAAGTGGAGCACATGAAATCAGAAGAACGAATGGCATCATCTACATCCACAATGGCTTAATCCACAAAATACAGCATTCAATGGTGTGTTTTTAATTCAACAAAATCCCATCCTAAATTCTCAGTCACCATTTACCATTATGGAGTCATAAAAATAACAAAACCATAAAAAAAAAAAAAGAAACACAAAAATGTGCTTAACAGAAAGGTGTACTGTCGATATTGTAGCAGACTATAAAATGCAAAGAACAGCGTGCTGTGCCAATGCGTTGATGCAGTGACCAGGCCGCTGGAATACTAATACATGTTCCCAGACTCATGCATGTGTGAAACTCAAGCAGTTTCTGCGATATAAAAAAATGGCCTGGCATTGTTGTGATCTATTGATTTTCATTTGTGCTTGTTCTTTTGGAGCGAGCACAAATGCTTGGCACAGGAATTTCTGTCGGGTTTATTGTTTGTTGCTCACAAAGCCTTGCATTCCCAATTTAGGGCGAACGGTTTGTGGGTTGTGACTGTGGTATTGAAAGTTGAAACCACAGGGTAATATTGACCGATGCTATGCATATATCAAACAATGTTCATGTACTTTTCCATGACTCGATCAGCAAGGTTTTGGGTTCAATTTCCAGTGAATGCAGGACATTGGCTCAATCTTGGACTGAAATGTAAGTTTCTTCTGTAAGAATCTGTGAAGGTTAAATTTAAACCTGAATTAAAACCACAAGGTGTATTGAAAACACTATTGCTGGCATCTCATCTCTCTTTCCTGTTTCTCTTCAATACATGAACAACAATATTTTGTTTAAGTTTCAATCAGAGGTGTAAAGAGTCCCTGAAAACTAAACTTGAGTTAAAGCACAAATATCTTAATGTAAAAATCACCCCATTACACGTTACAAGTCACCAATTACAAGAAGACTCGAGTAAAAGTTGTAAAGCATTTTTACTGAATTTAGGCTCACCAAGAAATGTGAAAAAGAAACTCTTTATTTAAGGTTTTATTTCATAGTATAGAAAGGTTTCAAAATGGCACAACTAAATTAATAAAAAAAAAAGAACAAAAAGTTTCAGTCAGACTGAGTCAAACTCTAATGTGCAAGCGCTACACTTTACCTTGACATTATTTAGCTATATAATAGCTTATAAAGCTTATTTAGATTATAAATAGCATCCAGTACCTTCGACACCCTGCAGATGGCAATATCACCTTGTCCACCCAAGAAACTAACCACAGCAGAAATATATGCCGACTTGTTGTGCCCAATCACATTGTAACTAGTAATGGCAAGTGTCCATTCAAAATGTAGTGGAGTAAAGAGAACAGAGTCAATCAAAAACTTAGTCAAGTAGAGAGTAAAAGTTGCTTATATTTTTGATACTCAGTACAAATACAAAGCAGCAAAAGATTCAACAAAGTCCATTTACTCAAGTACATTACACCACTGCACATCACCCTTGACATGTCCTTGTTAAGTCTTATAGTGTACGCTATAAGTACAGTAGAGCCCCAGTTCCTAATTGTACAATCTATTCAAGCTCCAAATCTTTGCGCAAAAAACACATTTGATACGACATGTAAAAACATTCCTTAACATTTGATTTGTTTAGATCTTTTCACACAGCTTGACTGAAAGGTTGGAGGAAAGAGAGAAGCAGAACGCAATTTGATAAACTTGCGCTATTGATCTAAAAGAGAGAAAATGTACATGCTCTGTTTGTGATGAAAATCTGAAACCACAAAAATTAAAACCACAGCAAAATGAGGGTCTGGGAAAAATGCATGACCCGAGTACATGAACAACATACAGTGTTCTACAGATTCCATTTATAGGTCACACTGCATTTATTCATAGCACATTAAAAACATGACATGCACTCAAAATGTTGCTCAGATTTTTAGCTAAACTTTTGAACATATTTTCTTCTTGGGAAAAGCCTGTCAAATTTGCTGATTGGTTCAGTGCCGGTTTAGATGAATTCACTCTTACACACCCAAGTTTCACGCAACGACAGTTGTGAATCAAGCTGGAACTTTGTGATTGTACTTCATTAAACGGTGCGAGAGAATCCGTCCAGAAGCCATGCATGTAATGTGCTTAATGAGTCGCGCATTGTACATCACAGCCACCAAAATATCATGGGAAAAGGAGGAGGGTGCGTTGCCATTTTCAGATGCTAAGAGAGCATCACCTCTCAAATCTGACACTTAGCGAAACCCAACACATGCTAATCCCTGACACGCAGGCACATACGCACACACTCATCCACACAGACTCCCCCAGGACATGAAGTGTGAAAAAAGGATCTAACCGGCCTATTTCTTCCTTGGTCGGGTTAACTCTTCGGCTGCCACCCTGAATCCTTCAGAATTCCGTTTTACAGTTAAAGGCACATCACAGAGAGTCAAGAAATACAGTATGCAACCAAACTGTTTAAAACATATCCGCAAGTCACCATTTAAGCAATGTTATGATTTACCTTTAGACAGGCCTCACGGACACAAAAGAAAAACTGACTCATACTGACAGACAACCATCCAACCAATACAGACAGACAGACCGACCAATCAACAAACAGCCAGGACAAAAGATCAACCAATCAACAGCCAGACCAACAAAATAACCAACAACCAAACGGTGGACAGACAGACTGACAAACACACCAACCAACCGATAGACGGACCAATAGAACAACCATCCAACAGACACACCAATCAAAAGAATAACCATCCACCAGACTAACCGACAGGGCAATCAATAGATCCACCAATCCAGAAACAAACACACACACAAACTACTGACAGATTAAATGACCAAACAACCAATCAACAGACAGACAGACAGATCAAACAACCGACAGGCCAACCACCCAACGGACAGACCAAACAACTGACCAAAAGACAGCTATACATTAATCCAAATTCAGACAATTCATTTTAATACAAACATTTGCTAAAATATGAAAATAAAAAACAGGCAAAATTAACACATGGGGTCTCAAACTCGGCTCTTGCTGTGACTCTTCTCACTAACCATCAATGCTTAGAATTCTAGTTTTAGTTTTTTTAAATTAGGCTAGAAATCCTGACATCCAAAATTGACCAACTCTAAATGAAAAACGATCATTGGTGTGAAACAACAGAGCTGTAGTCGAGATGGCTCACTTCCAAATCTCCAAAGTTCACTTTTAGAAGTGGCATGGAGGCAGCAACCTCTCGGTATAAAACTAGGCCTACAAGTTTACAGCCTAAGAATAGCTTAACACACATAAAAGTGGGTTTAACGTCCTACATCAAGCTGCTTGGAGGACCACGCGGCTCTATTCATCAAACGTATTCAACGCACTGACAAAAGAAACGAAACCAACATTCATATTTAAAGACAAGGTCTTCAACTGGAGGCTGCGAGGAATTACGTAGCATGGAAATGGGAGCAGCTGGTAGGCTCGTGTGATCTTTAAATAGCATTCCACCTCTGCACATTAGGCTCGCTTGCGTGTTTAGGTTTGGACAGAAGCAGCTGATGATGAGAAAAAAAATGTTGTGGAAAGTGGAATGCAATGGTGTCACAAAATCAACCAAAAATGAAGATACGGCTAAATCTATCACACATTGTCTGGAATGTATGGAACCTTAGCCAAGCCTACCTCTGCAGGCGAGACCTCAGCCAGAAGTTTCGTTGTCAGCAGTGGGAAGCGAGACTTTCATTGCCCATCTCCACACCGCAGTGCAAGCCTTCAGAATGACTGGACGGTGCTGTACGATCCCATTCTGGACCACCTGCACGTCATTGCCACGCCTGCCCCAGAAAAGCTCCGTGCACCCCAGGGACATGTGGCCCATTTACCAAGGAGCCCAAAAGGCCCGTCCGAACCAAACTTCAGCTTCCCGCGGCATTCTGTCTACTGCTTCACAACCTTGAGCGGGTCAAGATACTGTATTTTGCTGTCTTGGAATTCCAACCAAACATTGATTCCCGTTCTCAAAATGCACATAAAGGAAACACACATTCTATTTCCAATAGGGATGCACCAATTGCATGTTGGGCTGGACAGTGCATTTTTGAAAGTACTTGTACTTGTTTCAAGTCTGCCGATACCGGGAGTACGGGGCAAGTGCCCGCCCCCAGCGCGCCTGCAGTAGTGATGGGAAGTCCGGATCTCCTCCAACGGGACTAACGACACGTCACTACAGCTCTGAGACGAGGCGAAACAAGACAGCCACGTGTATTTCAAAGTGAATGAAGATGACAAAACGGCGGACCACAAGTTGTGCTCAGCGAAATTGTCCGAAGGCTCAAAATGTAGCGTGTTTAATCAAGCGCCTAAAAATCCAACACGACAACAACTACAAAGAGTTCACTTTAAAACACAACTCACGCTGCAGCAAACTCTAGCAGAGGAAACATATTCAAATATTGTGCACTAACTAGCAAACATCTTTTTTCATTTCCTTTGTGCTGCGCAAAACAGCAGAAATTACAACAATGAATACTTGAGTTGCATTGTCAGGGTTTACATTTTCTATTATTATGTATTCTGTAATATGTTGCATAGAACATATGAATTTTAAACACATGGTCTTAATTCCAAACCAGCAATTTTTATTATATGACTATACTGTTAACTGTACAGTTAAATCATGTTTTTATTAAGCATACCTACTTTCCAGCATGATGAAAAAGTGGGGAGGTGGTAAAGACGGGTGAGATTCAATCTCCTGGACACAAACTAACTCAATCAGGGTTGACTGATGGGAAAATACAGCAGGCTGCAGCGAACAGACTGACATCAGTCAGTGATTTCTGGTTTAATGATGCATCAGAACACACTGACTGATACCAGATCATTTAGGCAAATCATAAGTTTGTCATGCATCCATGCTAATTCGTAGGTTCTGCAAAGCCACAGTTTTGTCATTTATTTTCAGCGTGAACACAGATTTGATTCCTGCTGCTCCATCCAAGTTTTCACTTGTTTCCTGTTCTGATTGTGCTTGTGGTGTGAAACAATCTGGTCTAAATGGACAAATAAAATCCTTTAGAGCAAAGACCACACAGACTCCCACAAACATGTACTGTACATATATATTCACACACCGTAAAGGTGCACACATATACACGTATATATTTGTCAACTATACTCTTTTCTAATATAGTGTTTGGCCTACAATGAGGTTGTTTCTTCAAATTAGTAAAATTATTCAAAAAAATAAGTTCCGAACTTTAAAAAGATGGCATTGAACTGTCAATCTGGCACATAAACATGACATGGACTGAATTTTTCATCAAAGGAATCGTTGAACGTTTGTCCTCTTGAAGCGATTCGAAAATTATTTTGAATTATTTCTTTATGAATCAAATGAAATTTCTGAATATGATTGAAGGACAATTAAGTGATCGTTCTTTTGATGTATTAAAGAAACAACTGCATTACTATTGATTGCACTCTATCCATCCCGCTACTATACGTGTGATCGATATATGAAAGTATAACACGTGTGTGTGTGTGTGTGTGTGTGTGTGTGTGTGTGTGTGTGTGTACCATCTTAAATTAAATGCCACGTTCAACCAATGTCAAAAGCAGACAAGAAAAATACGATTCTTTATCCATACACATAGTCTCAGTCAATAACTGTAATATTTCTCATTGCTGACACATCGATAGATTATTGCCCTCCACCCTACCTTGAAACCGGCGACCCATCTCAGTCTTTCAGTCGTGCACGCTAGAACAGAATATTGTGCAGTGAACGAGAGTTGCTGTGTGATGGAGCTCTGCGCGGATCAAGTGCCTGAAAACGTCTCGCGCACAAAGAGCAAAGCGGATCCTTAACGCGCGAGATCTTCCACTATATTCCGCAAGCTAGCGAGATCAATTCCTGCACGCGTCGTGCGTCAAACCTGCTCTTGCGCGTGGTTCCCCAAGATGTAATGAAACAAAAGAGGGAAAACGGGCGGTAAATGTGAATTGCGAGTAGCCGAACGCACGCGCGCGCTGCCCGTCAGCACGCGCAGCTAAATGAGCGAGTGATGAATTTTCCTCCCCAGAGAATAAACACACACGTGAAGCCGAGCAGGTTTTTATTTTGTTATAAAGATATATATTTTTTTACGTTCAATTGAACTTTTCAACTAATTAATAGTGAATCTAAGAGCTATGCATTACAAATGCTGGCTTTGTAAAATGTGTGTTGCCGTGGTGAACGAAAGAAAAACAAACAAACGATTTGCTGATAGCGGATTTTGGCACCGAATAAAACAAGTGTAAAACGGGAAACATTGGCTAGTTATGTCAGGCTATAATTGTGGAAGAGGTTAAAAACGGTGCCGACAGGAGTTGGCTTTCAAAGACATTGAGAAATCGTGAAATGCTGAGATTTACGTCGAAACGATTTCTTCCTCCATGCTACCTGCTCTTGAACTATGTGAGTAATACGAGAGCAGGTAACTTCTCTTACCTTTTCCTATTACGTATAAGGCACGGGCCCTCCTCTTCCTCCGTATAGTTTCACTTTATGCGCACCGCCAAACAGCTACTTTTTCCATACTCTGTTTTGTAACCCTACTCTGAAACTTTCGCGAAATACCGGAATAGGATAGAAAGTAAGTGTGGTTGTTGTAGTTTTTTGTATGAAAAATCTCAGTCGTATTTGTTTACTGTTTTGACAGAAACAACTACATTACCCATGTGGCGTTGCACAGGAAGCGATCAGGTCGAGGCATTCGGTGTGTCCTAACGTGAAATTCTTTGTTTGTTTTTAAAAGCCGTTTTACGAACATATATTTTGTGCAATGCAGTTATCAAAATATAGATTTAATCATGAAGTTGTGAAGAAAGCTCTAAAGTGCACGAAATATGTTTTATTATTTTTTTACGCTTACATTTTCAAAGAGTTGTTCCATCAATCTTTCGTTGTTTAGTTTTTTTTGCCGCAAAAATTGTCTTGTTTGTTTAGATGTTTTAATGTGACATTTATGGTTGTAAAACATAACGAAGATGTGTCATACAAAATGTTTATTTTTGGGCCGTTTCGATTTGGTCCGCAGATGTTTATTGATAACAATGCCATCTAGTGGAACGATTTGGAAACTATTACGTATTGTATACATGTTTTTGGTTTTGTTAACTGTGTTGTTATGGGTGGGTGGGGAACATAAAAAAGGAATATAATTGTATTCAATTATAATCAATAATGGTACAAACTACGTTTCACACACACACACACACACACACACACACACACACACACACACACACACACACACACACACATTTTTAAAATTTTAGTTTATTATATAATTGTTTTAATTGCAAAAGTGAGCTTACATGTAAAATCAATAATCTTTTATATTGTTACTCATATTACATAATAACTGTGATAAGATTATGTTTGATTCAGAAAAGTTCCTGGTTCACGTGAAGTTCCAAACGATCTGATTTACCATTGATTTGCATATTTTTAAAAGGAATATATTTTTTGCATAATTAGATTATGAAACAGTTTCGTTGATTTTGCAAAGTCACGCGTGATCATTTCTGAGAGATATACAGAGGCCATTGTATAATAGTTCTCCAACACACTGCAACAAACCAAAGTTCATCATATCACAGATTCTATTCTGTAAACTAATAAATGACGATGTCTTGAAAATTTGACTTCTACAATTACAAATAAGAATTATATAAAACATAATCAAGCCTAAAAATGTTCAGTTGCAATTGCCTAAAATCAGTTACACAATTATACAAAACAAATTTTTATATTTTTTTTTAAGGAAAAAAAAATCAACTGCACGTGAAGCAGCTGGACTATAAACAGAATTACACATACTCTAGACTAGGGGGCACTAGCTGGACAAGGAAAATGAAATTAGTCAACAAACAGAATATAATACTGGTGCAAAGTATGATATAACAATGTATATTAAAATAGTTTATTTAAAAACATTATCAAAACCTTTAAATTCATATTAAAAATAATTTTATATATAATTGGAAAGCAGTGTTTGTGTTTTTCACTATTGATATGAAGTGCTAGTGAGGAGTATGTTAATCTACTATTATTATTATTATTATTATTATTATTATTATTATTTTACGTTAAAAAAAGAATTAATTGAGAATATTTCTTATTATTATCTATTTCCCCTAAAAAAAAAGAAAGTGATAGACTGAGTGAATGGGGAATAAAGTAGAGGAAAAAGAAAGTAGAAAAAAAAGAGAGAGAGAGAGGGAAAAGAGAAAAACACACAAGGAGGGAATGAGAGTGTAAAGGAGTGTGGAAACATGAGGTGAGAAGGAGAAGATGAAGTTGAGAGAAATAAAGAGAGATGTAAATGTGAATGAGAGAGTGAGAGAGAATGTAAAAGAGAAGGAAAGAGAGAGTTAGAGAGAGTGAAAAGGAAAGATAGAGTGAGATAGAATGAGCGAGAGTAAATGTTTGTTTGTGTGTGTGTGTGTGTCTGTGTGTGAGAGAGAGAGAGAGAAAGGATGGAGGTTAATGAGCATCAGTAAAGTAATTATCTGTAATGACGGAGATGAGCAGACTCAGAATGACTGTGTGATTAGTTATCTCACTCTCACTATCCACAAATTCATCTTTATCAGCCTCTTGTGCCAAAACACACCGACGCTCCAGATTATCCAGGTCAAGACCTGCAGCTTCTTTTACGACCCATTAATGGAGCAGTAAATCCGCAGCCGTGACCGAGTGGAGAAAACGTGCCAGGCTCTATTATCTCTGTCTAATTCATACCACGACCTGGCGTGTTCGTAGGCCGCGGCTTTCCTGCCATTCTCTGACTCTCAGTGCAGCTCTAACGCCGATGGTATGTGTACACTTCCTGTTATTCGATGGCGAACAAAGTTTTATGTTTATTCCACAATGTGATTTGGGGGAGACGCCATTGTTAGTTGGGTGCGTAAACATTTTAAACTTTCCAGAGCTGTTAAAGTCTTTCACTCCGTGTTTTGACCTCAGTGGCCCGAACACCCACACCTGGAAAAACCTCTGTTCATTCTGACTTCGCCAAACACCCATGACGTCACAGCAGATATGTCTGGAAAAAAAAAGTTATAAGGACAAAATGGTGGTTGTTGTTGTTGGTCTTTTTTAATAATATTTTCATTTTATAATATAATTTATTATAATTTACCTGTTTTATATAATAACTTTAAATAACCTAAAAAATAAAAGTCAAAAGCAGAAATCACACAATACTTTTAAGCAAAAAGAAAACCAGAAAAAAAGATGACCTCATCTAGTCTGTATTATGCTGAGGAGTTATGTATTTCTGAGTCATTAAATATATAGTGTTAATATGTCAAATTATTATTCTGTTTATAAACACCCTTGACATACTTTCTTACATAAAACCTAATCCAACTGTTTAGGAAAATGGCATTTCAGCATCTGTGAAAACATTGTAGCATTGAAAATAAAACGTAGTGTGTGAAAGTTGCTACATGCATCAAAGAAGGCTTTGATTTTGTCTCTAGGCAGTCTCTCTCTACGATCTTATTCACCCGATTTTTCTCAGCACCAAACAACTTGCACTTCAAACTATCTTTTAATGCAAACACTCTGTTTAGATGCCAAGGACCTTTGTCAAACCTCCTGTTGTTGATACAATGATACAAACACATTATTTTTAAATCAGATATTAAAATAATCTAAAACACACATTTGAAATATAACTGAGAGGAAACCATTTCACATACAATAAATACAAGAGTGGATATTTAAAGCGGATGTGTTTTTGGTATTCACGGAATTCATGACTTATTCTGTAATAACGTATGACTCAGGAATATTCATCACTGTTGCTATGACGACAATAAACAACAGCAGTATAACTACCACAGCTTCTTGTTTCCCTACAAATTTTCTTTTAAAGATTGTGATGCAATCCAGCAGTCACCAAAAATCACAGTCTTAAAAAAATCATAAACAATTGTGTTTTATTGAACTAGAACAATCTAGATTAGAACATATTTACAGTAGTCAGCACTTTAATGTCAATATTAATTATTTCTTCACATTCGTTTATAAATATTTAATGTCTATATATTTAAAAAAATAGAAACTGTAAAAAAGTTATAAATATTTAATAAATTATCATATTATAATAAAAAAACAATGTATAATAAATGTATACTTTCAACGTTAAATAATTAAAAATTTAACCTCTTTAGAATCAAACACTTTTAATTTAAAAACATTTATAAATACCAAACAAATTGATAAATACAATCTAAAACTCTTGCTCTCTGGTCTATGGTTTCTGGTATTATCAAACTAAGCAAAAGGTGATTGTAATGGAACAGGACAGTGTCAGTAAACTTCATCTGCTTCTCTCCTCTTTTCTTGTGGACGTTATAATGGTGAAGACCAGCGATGATTTCTCTACAGCAGATCTTTAAGTGGTCTCTTTTTCCAGGGGACAGCCACACGGCGGACGAATCCCATCTTTCTGTCACACTCAGTCGTAAACGTGGGTTAAGGACTTCAACAAGGCCTCGCTGTGGCACCACGCCCGGGTCGCGACCTTTACGTGTTCTCCTGAAGCTGGCACGAGGATCTCCGCTTGTTCAAGTGCTCGTTCTCCTATCTCATTTCCTCTTCATCTGTAGCCATGTTTATTAACCCGGACCTTCTCTATGAGCCTTCTTCTGGCTTCAGTCATTTTTCTGAAAAGCAAGAGAGAGCTTGTGATTAATAAAGTTATGTAGTTAGCATAAAGAAGTTGTGTAGTTAGCGTATTTGATTGTTACCTTAGAAAATCGCTGCGCTTGGTTTTTGCCTCTGACATGGAAGAACTTTCCCAAACCAGAGGTGGACGGGTGTTTTCTGAGATCTTTTCTCCAGTCACATGATCCGTCATGGCTTCTTGTTCCACCAGAATCACAGCAGGATTTTCAGAGCTGAAAGAAAGTTAACATTTTTATTATAGTTTAAATAACAGGCAGTCTGTTATTATTATTGAAAAGCTAAAATCTGTGTTAAATAAAGCTTGTGAATAGATTATTACTGATATCATCAAAACTGTTGATTATGTAAAATATTGTGAATATTGAAGTGGTTTGTATTAATTGTGCTAAACAGATTTAACAAAAGATTGGTGTGTGTGTGTGTGTGTGTGTGTGTGTGTGTGCGTGTGTTTATGGTAATTGACTTTTTTATTTATCTTGTTATTAACTTTTTGTTTTTAACGAAGGCGTGTAAAGGTCACGGTGTCAGGGAAGCGTCTCACCTGTGGTGGCAGAACAAGCTGCATGTCTGATCTGCCTGATGGGAGCAGAAGCACCGGCCTGTAGACCTGCGCCGACGAGCCAGCGGACCGCCCAACCCATAAACCGTGGTCTTACTGTGGTGAGAACATCAAGAAAGTTCCTGTTACTGATTAACTCATAAGAAATGGCATCACAGAAATAAAACACCACGGGACTTTGCACCAATTTAGCTTTCAGCATGCGGCTTGTGGTGCCTTCCAAAAGAATCCGAGATAAACGGCAATAAATGCACAGTAACTCTAAAGGCAGGTCTTTAGATACGAAACCCACAGCCATTCCCAAGCCACTGGTTTATATTAGTATTCACATCCTATAAGGGTGGAGGAGCTCAGGATCTCACCTCGGCGTGTTCACCCAGATGATGTCCAGATGGCAGAAGTAGTGGCACTCGGAATCTAGTTGGTTGTTGCAGGAACAGCGTTTGGTCCGGATCTTCTGGTGGGCAGACGAGTTGTCCGGGTCAGTCTGGGGAACTACAGGCAAACCCACGCCTGCAAAACGCCACAAAAAACGTCAGGAACCATCCAAACACTCCCGACTTAAAGCAGCCTATAGTTGATATCTTTTTTTTCTATTAAGCATTTTTCTCTCTCTTCATCTGTTTTTATATTTTAATTGTTTCAACTGACATGCTGCTCTTTTTGTCGCAAATAAATGCATGTAAATAAAAAAGATAAATAAAAGTTCTAACACCGGTAGATGTTTAAAGCTGGACAATAAAACAAAACCTTTGCTGAAGGTCAATTAAAAACAATTCAGTAGATACAACAGATGTGTTTTTGTATAGTGACTTGCATTAAAATCAAACCATGAATTAAATTCCATATTTCCCATGGGAGTCAAACCCACAACCTTGCGAGTAGCGAACACAAGCTCTAGAAATTTGGGTCACAGAAAACTACACGCTGCATAAATCAACAGGAATTTGTAAAATCACAACAGTCCAAAAAGGCGGTAGTAAAATCCTAATCTGTGAGTTTCACTGAAAACCACAACTCCAACGAATCTCCCTGAAATTCCTCAGATGTTTACCTCCATGGAGCGTGGTGCACAACGTGAAGATGACAACCAGAGTGTTCCATGTCTCCATAATGGATGTTGACTTCCAGGAGAATCCCTGAGGTCCAGCTAAGCCGAACTGCTGCAGGTGCCTGAGTGTCGAGGCGTCCGGGTTGACACTTATAGCAGGCGAGACGCACCACCCCCCGTCGGCGGGATCTTACACAACTCAAGCTTGTCCTCAACATTCCAGGATTCTCTGCTGCCCCCTCAGCAGGCGAGGGTCACAGGGCTGTTGGTGAGGAAGACACCAGCTCCAAAACAAGGATGATAAGAGAGAAGGGAAAGAAGTGTCTCTATTTCCTCTGCAGGAGCTTTGCATGATTTCTGTGTGCCGGGGGGATTCTGGAGAGCATCAGGTGTGGGTGGATGTTCTTCTGCCCTGAGGTCCCTGTTTCAGTCAGATTACACTAATCAGCCTGATATCAGGCGTGTGTGTGTTGATCAGGAAATCACTACGTACAGTGGTAGGCGTATGTTAATTTTCTTCCAGATTGATTCAATATTTGATACACATACATGTTACATAAATATGTTACATATAATGTATATATGAAGTAACTATATATAAACTGTATACACATGTTGGGACATCATTTCAGACGTGGGCATTTTGCTGCAAAAAAAGTGGCACAATTTATTATTTATTTATTATTTATTAATAACAATGATTATTTCCAAATATATAAAGCGGTTGTCCATATATATTTTTTTTTTCATAAAATATAATGAAAAAAATATATATTATTTTTCATAAAATATAATGAATGCACTTAAAATTATCAACGATTGTATTTTAATAATATTTGTTATAAATGTAAAATATAAATACATAAATGAAATATGATTTTAGTCAAATTAGCATTTTAAAGATATTTTAATTATTAGATAGTATTTCTAATAATTTATACTAAATAAAATGAAACTAGTTTAAGTTCACAGTTACAACAGTCTCAAAGCGCTTAACTAAACAAACGGCTATTTACATCTGAATTTCCATGATGACTTCCTGTGACCCATGTAGAGATAACGGTGGTACATCCGGACAGACATTACGCGGTTTGCAAATGCGGCCCCCTATCATGGGTGGGTGCACACGCGTCCACTGACCGGCCTTTTCCAGCACGTGCCCATGGATTTCAAATCTTCTGATAGCTACACAGGGATGGAATCGACTCAGCAGGAGCGACATTTGGGGGGGGCGGGGGATAGGACAATTCTGGGGGCGACCAGGTATAGGGCCTATCACAAAATGTTTTCACGGGGCCCGAAACTGCTTGCGGTGCCCCTACGACACAGTATATCTATGGTGATGGGGAGGCAAAACGTTTCCATTCTACATATATCGTGGGATTATCATTCTGGAAGTGACTCGCCACTTTAAGAAAAATGAAATTCTTGTTGACTGGAGCCAACAAGTCACTTGTGTGTCTTTATCAAATGCTTTGTGAGATAGGCGTGTAATGCTATTTATCAGAAACTGCGAAGTTTCAGCAGGAACTTGGCAACTCTGTGCAATTCCCAGCTCTGCCAAACGCTATCTTTAGCAGATGGATAGAAGAATATGCTGGAGGAAGCAACTGCGGAGTGATGGAACACATTCCTCTACATTCCACAGACAGACAATCCTGTCTCACTCTTTCCGGTTCTTTCCATCAGCTCATGGAAGAGGGAGGAAACAAAACATGATTGCTCCACTTTTAGCTTCTTTGCTGTTTTGAAGAGGAAATATTGTGGATTAGATTATTTTCAGATTACATTTATTCATACAGAAGTAATGTCTAATTTGAATAGTCACGGATGGTCACAACCATGCAACCAAAGCTACTAAATATATTCATGTGCGACAGCGTGTAGTGTAGTTACTATGTCATTTTGTTTGACAAGAAATCTAAAATTATTCACCAGTCCTCATTCAACAATGTAAAATGAAAAAGTTGCTTTCTCTTCTTTGCTCTCTCTCCTCATACATTTACTCCTCCTCTCATCCGTTTACGTTCACTCACTCTTTTGCCACTCTGATTTTTCTGTCTCAGACTCACTTTTCCTGTCACTCTATTGCTCTCATTCTTTAACATCCACACACTCTTCTTCTCACTCATTCTTGTCATTCTTCTCACTCTTCCTGTCATTCATTTACATTCACTCACTCTTTTACACCATAATTCTTTTGACTCTTCCTATCCCTGACTCACTCTTCCTATCACCTTTTCGTATCACTCTTCCTTTCATTATTTTTAACTTCCGCTCATGTTTTTGGTGCTCTTACACTCTTCTTCTTCTTATTCTTTCCCTCACACTAATATTCACACTTTCTTTTCACTCACGCGTTCTCTCTCACACTCTCTTCTGAGCCCCCGCACCTCACAGTGTGGGATTAAACAACACGTGTAAACAAATGTAAATAAGAGTTGAGGTGTGTGTGTGAGAGAGAGACTTCAGGGTTTATGTTTACAACAGACTGTAGTCAAGTGAAAGCCAATAAAGATAAAACACCAATGTGAACCACATTTAAACCTTAATCTTAGTGTGTCCCCTTTAAGCCCACAAATTGCCTAAATTATTTTATAACTGTACTTACATGTAATATCCAGCAGAAACGGTTGTAAAATTGAGATGCATTAAAATGTTAACAAAAAATATTCAAGAAATGCTTATGCAATAATATTTGGTTACAGAAAGGATACAGACAATTTACAATGTATCAAAGTACCAATGCCAAACATTCAGGAATGTTACGCTTGGTACTACATTTTTTTCCCAGAAATGATAGATTCTGTCTGAAAACATTGTGAATGCCTCCCACGCAAAACAAACACTCGTCCACATGCTCCAAAAGAACCGACTGCGCCATCTGCTGGTTGAAAAATGAACAACGTCATCAACAGAACGTTTGGTAAATCCTTTCATATCTTTATTTGCAACTAATTTGGATGGGAATGGATCCTTCCAGAACGTCAGGCATTGATCAAATTCACTGAAATCCTGTCCAGTTTCTTCAATTCAAGAGTACAGAAAAGAACTAAAACTGATCATTCAAAAAGTACTAAGAATAAAAAAAATACCAGGAATCCCTTTGAAACCAATGTAAACGAAACAGAAGCGTCGTTCCTATTATCACGTGACAATAAATATGGACTACATGATTTCTAGTTGTACAGACTAATTATCGAATCATTTGACTTAGTAAAAAAAAATGACTTCAGTGCAATTTCCCTGCAAGGGTCGCTCCCAAACTTCACTTCTCAACGGCAAGGCATGTCTAATCTACCACCACGTGCAAAGAAAATCTGTGTCCTCGAACAACAGCTCATTAAACGAATATTGGTGATTGGAATTCACAGCCTTTCATGGTTGTTGACACTTCAAGCGGTAAATCTGGACAGAAAAAGGCACACATCACGAAAATTGGCGCAATACTGGAACAAGGACAAAAATGGCAGAGTGAACGTGCCACTCCCGATTAGAACTTGGTCATTTAGAACTGTATATATCATATATACACCATATATAATGTCCTACACGTGTTTCACATATACATCATTAAATAGATATATTAAGATTGCAATTGTAATAAAGATACAGGAGGAAATCATTTACAGAATTTTTTTGTCAAGAAAAAAGTGCATCATATTACAATCTCGAATATTGCAGAACAAACATTTACCAAGTTACCAAGAGCATTGAAAATTCATTTATAAAAGTAAGCGCATTACAAAACAAACATTCAAACGAACAGACGGGGAGAAAAAAAAATTGTAGTTTTAGGTGTAGAAAGCATTTCACCATTGTGCACGGAGGCTTTTTTTTTTTAAGTGCTAATGTTGTTCACCATCGTCAGACTTCTGGCCTGGACTTTCTTCTGAAAGAAAACCACGTGCCCTGAGTTGAGGCTTTTCAGTCTCGTGCAGCCGTTGTGTTTCCTGCGAGGTTCTGCTTTCCCTCGCAGCGCCATCGTCACAGTCTGCCGCAGTCGTGTGAGTTTTTGCGGTGCTGCAGTATTGCTTTCCGACTAATGCCCCCTGCTGGAGAGAGGGAGGTGTGGGCGATGTTGAGCTAGTACTGGAACAAGGCAGCTGGCTCTCAGCTTGGCTGTCCGGCTGGGTTGTTTGCGGACTGGTTTCCTGAAGGTGCTCCCTCCTGCTGATGGAGAAAGGGGATTCTTCTTTGGGGGAGGTGGGTGACGTGGCGGAGGACGACTGTCGCTCCAGTTTGACACGTGATCTGGGTCTGAGCTGGACCATTTGGATGCCACCGATTGGAATCATGTGATAGGGCATGCGGGCTTGGTCCTGGGAGTGTAACGGAAGGTGGCTGAACATGCGATCTACGGTCCGGAGTGTCACGGGGGCGGGGGGGAAAGCCTCGCTTGGGGAGAAGCACAGAGTCGAGGAAAGCCCGCGATCATCCAGGGGCACACGCTCCGCTATATTCAGTCCAGTACCAGGCTTGTCCTGCAGGGGGAGACATGGCATTAAACACGGCCGCGTTTAGAAGTTCATCAGTGTTAAAATATGCAGGGTTTAAATTTATATGAGGAAAAATTAAAAAAAAAGATTGACAATTTTTTTTACGACTTTGTCAACTATTTATACATTCATCAACATTCATCCGGATCAAAAAAATCAAATAAGTACAAGTACAAAGTAAAGAAATACAAGAGCAACAACATCACATTAAAATATGAATATAACCATAAAAGACAGACAGTTGTAGTGAGAGAAAAAAAATATGCATGCATGTACAGTTATGTATATCTGTGTAAGTGTGTGTGCATGCATTTAAAAATATACAATAAATTGCGAAATGTGTGTTTACTTTACTTTATATTATATTTGTATTTTACCAAAAACATGCAATTAAATGAAAGGATTGATAAAATATTCAATCCAATCAAGGTCTTTTTTGATGTAGACTTTGCACATGCAGTTAAATTACTCTTGTATTGACCTGATGGTGTAATACACAAGAACAGAATATTGCTTATTAATATGTTTTAACAACTGGGCTGTTATGCGTATTATTTACCTTTTGGGTAGCTGGCGTGTTCGTTTCCCAGTAGACACCAGTGGGTGAGCTGTGCACTCGATGCTGGGCCTTGAGGGACGGAGGAGAGGACAGAGCTCTGGGGCTCCTGTACCGCACGGGGGAAACCAGGCTCAGAGGAGAGAGGGGCCTGAGCGGGGAGAGAGCTCTGATGGGTGATGGGCACCTCTCCGGAGAGGGAGAGAGATGGCGGCTGGGTGAGGACAACTCCAGTCTGGGAGAGAGACTTCTAAGAGGAGAGCCTTCACTGCCAGGTGAGAAGGTCCTGGGGGAAACCTTCCAGGTCTTGCGAGAAAACGATGTCTTCGTGCTGCCCGGCGAAGAAGCTCGTATGGCAGGCCAGGGCCTGTGAGGAGAGGGGTTCTCCTCTTTTGGAGACGGCTCTGACAACGAGCCTTGGCCGCTTTCCGACAAGTCACCAGTGGACTGACGCGTATCGGTGGAACAGGCTGAAGACGGATCTTCGTGTGACGAGAGGTCCTCCTCTTCATCCTCGTCGTCTTCTGAATCTTCAATATCGGAGAACTGATGACCCTCTTGGTCTTCTGCGTCACCAAGATGTTCTTCACTTCCTCCTGGAAGAAATGCATACCACTAACATTTAATACATAATAGGACTTGACAAAACCTACAGAAATGATTAATAAAGGAAGATGTTTTATTGCTCTGGCCAAGTAAAACTGAAATAGTTCAAGTTTATTTTATTTACATAGCGCTCTCATGGTTCCAGACCAATGCAACAAAATAACAATAAGACTTAAAAAAAAATTAAAAACATGGTGAATATGCCTGGAAGGAAGACAATTACAACAATAAAATATATAATTATTATGAAGTACAAATAAACAAACAATGTAATCAATCAACAATAATATGGAATTATCCATCTTTTATTATAGGTGCGTTATTTAGGGATTTTATTCACAGTCTGAAGTTGAATGCCAACTTTATGCCTTAGAGCGCTCCTCGGAAAGCTATAAATAACGATTGAACGCAAAATGTCTAATCATTTTTTGAGCTCTGACTCATTCATCAGCTAGACTTTAACTTGAATGAATGGAATATGGTTGTCCTTGGTGCATTGAGAAAAAAGCGAGAGAGAGAGAGAGAGAGAGAGAGAGAGAGAGAGAGAGAGAGATGTAAAAGAAAAATAGAGAGTGGAAATATAGAAAGTAAGTAAAGAGAGAGAGGTGGGGAGAGAAAGAGAGGAGTATGAAAGAGATGGGGATGGGTGAAAGAGAAAGGGAGGAAGTCGGAAAAAAACAAGAGTTGGGTGAGAATGAGAGATGGGAAAGAAAGAGAAACAATGAGTAGAAAGAGAGAGAGATTGAGGAAATGAAGCTAGGAAAAGGAGCGAGCGAGCGAGAGAGAGAGAGAGAGAGAGAGAGAGAGAGAGAGAGAGAGAGGGAGAGGGAGAGATGATGAGAGGGAAAAAGAGAGGATGATGAAAGCAGTTTCTTATTTTGCCATTTCCTCAGTTTTGCAGAATAAACTGAAGGTTAGTCTTGCACCCTCCCTGGCAAATTCTTTTCAATTGGCTTCGTTCAACTCTGAAATTTGAAAGCACGCCTCAAGCATAATACTGCTTTTGAACCAATAATAGTGACAAGAAATTTCTGGTCCATGTGTGGTTCTCAAGACCAACAGTTTAAGACTGTGATGAAACACAGGAGAAATCAGACACTCAGTGGCAGTTTACCTGGTTCCTCAGTCTCCAGCTCATCCAGCGATTCAGAAGCTCCCACCTCAAGGCATTTCTTACCATGAGCCTTGGATTTCATATGTTTGGTCAGGTTCCCTACAAAGAAACGATGAACAAGCATAACGATTGCATCAAAAAAACAAGGTGAACATCTACCTACATCCAACATCTACCTTTGGTTTTAAAGGCAAAGTTGCAGTGTTTACAGACGTATGGACGCACGTCTGTGTGAGTGCGAATGTGTTTTTTGAGCATGCTGGGCTTTTTGCATCGAATTCCACATTCCCCGCAAACGTATTTCCCTCGTCCTCTTCCCCGAACATACACATAGTCTTCAGTTGATCGATACCTGAGAGAGTGACAAAAACAAAGTTTATATAATAATGCAAAAATGCAGATGCTTGTATAATACAATAATGTGCACAAAAAAGAAGTTCATAATTGTGGCTAAAGTTCCTACACTTTATGAAAGATAAAATTCAAGCACTTTTCAAGCCCTTTCAAGGTCCACTTTTCAAGATTTTTTTGTCCTCATTTCAGTTAGATGCGAAATCACTTTATATGTGTCTTTTGCTATAGTTGTTGTTTTTTGATGTTCAAATACAAATAAATACTATTTGATGCTAAATACTAAATTAAATACTCAAATCTGAAAAATGTTCCAACCCAAGGCTGCAATAAAATTATCAGACGTCGACTAGTCCGCAACGACAAAAAAGTTGAGAAGAAAAAACATGGCGTCAAAATCTTGTACAACCAACGTTATCACTTGTGGAACAAATCGACATTTTAAATCAGAAAATATTTTACGCGTCCATCGCAAAGCATTTTGCCGTTCACCTTGTTAAATTTCACGCAAATCAAAGAGCAGCTTGGCATAATAACAACAACCCTGAAAGAAAACACGAACCACAGAACAGTCTAAAGGCTTCTGTCGACATCGGTCGGTTCCAGGCTTCAAGGACCTGACCCAGCAGAAGGAAAACTTAAATCTGGAATTTCTCAACGTGTGTGAGACTGGCCAGGGGAAAGCGGCATCCATTAAGATTTAGAATTTTCTTTCTCATTTCTTGTTTATTCACCCAAGGTTGCGACTGCTCTGGATCCACGGTTTAAAGACCTGAGCTTGCCCAGAGCAGAGAGGATGCCAGTGTGAGCAAAGCCAAGTGTGCTAGTGGACACAAATGTCCAGTGCGAGAGACTTTTTTTTCTTTAGCGGGCCATATTGTACAGGAAAGGACGGCCAATTTGTCACCAAAAAAAGTGAATAGGCTGGTCTGTCTGAATGACTTGTGAAAGAGCTTGGAGTGACTGTTTAACAATAAATCAGCATGCACAAAAAGACGAGCCCCTGCTCTTCATTTATTCCAATGAAGATTCAATATAGATTAATGCAGACTAATGCCAAAAGAACACACACACACACACATACACACACATGTATACATGTATATATAGTGTATATGTAGACATTTATGTCTCTGGGTGTGTGTAACATTTATAAACCACATATTTTGTGTAAATTAATAAAAGGAAAATAGTCGTCAAAAAATAACGTGAAAAATTAAGTTTGTAAAGCTCATCTTTAATTTTAAACAAATATGGCAATTATATTTTTAGAAATGCTATTTTAAACATGAAAATTGACTCATTTTTTGAAGCAGAAAGAGATTGATGAATATAGAGTGAGATTAAATTATTGGTACTTATTCTGCTCGGCGTTAATGTTGAACAGTGCTTTCACCGTAAGCTTCAACACAAGGACAAGAGCAGGCAGCATAACCAGTTGTATAGTGTGAAGACAGTATGCTGATGGGTGTGGGAAGTTTCAGAGACAAAATGGAGTATGAGTGAGACACAGCGCAGAGAGTGATGTGATTAGGGAGTGCGTGGGTGTGAGAGGCGGAAGAGCCATATGAGTGAAATAAAGGAAGCGAGACACAAAGGAAGCTGGGATGAAAAAAGAGGAGTTGCAGCAGCAGTTTAAGCACTCAACCATAATAAGAGCAGCACATGAGCAAATAAATGCAGGATATGTGAAGCTTTTGATCTTTACAGATTAGCTTTATATATGTGTGTTTGTGTGTGCGTGTGTGTGAGTGTGTGTGTAAATAGCTGTATCTAGCTGTTTATATAAATCTCATTTAGTATTGTCATAAATAAATAAATTGGATGTAAATAAACTTTACTCCTTTTTAGCTTCAACAACAGTGCTCATACACATCAGCAAACATCAAGTGCATAAGTTAGTTTTTGTTTTAAACAAAAACCGCAGACCTCTGTGAATGCGGCGTGATTTCAAAAGTAGCCACCTTATGGCACATTAAAAAACTCATATAGTTTTACTTTCTAGTTCTCAATGCAGATATAGTTTACATAGTCTACATTTCGCAGACGTAATAATCCGCAATTTTTATCTCACTTTACTAGTAGACAACCTTGAAAAGATCTTTTCTGTTGAGTGAAAAGATCTATTTTACTAGAAATTAACGTAATCAATGGCAATATTAAACTTGACTCCATATCGAATGTAACTAGAGACCCGTAATATTTTGTTTAAAAAATGTGTTTGATGAATTTTACATTAAAGTAAAATACACTCACCCGCCCTCAAAAATGCAAACCCGTGCAGTCTCACTCTGCATTGATGTAGTCGGGACATCCTCTGTACTCTTTTTATTTCTACCACGTTTTTCCATTGGCGGCTCCTCTTTCACTTTGGCGGGTGTGTTGGGTGGAGAGGGTCGTACCTACACTCCAAGAACACAATTAATTCAAAAAATTGTAGAGTATTTATAGAGTACACCGAGGGCTAAGGTAGCACTCATTTACCTCATCTCTGATTTTAAAAGCTCTGATGTTAATGATAAAAAAGACATTTTAGACAAACTCTGTATACCTCTGATGGACTGGTGTCCTTGCTGTCAGTTGGTACCATCTTGTAAGTGGAAGGCGGTGAAGCTGTTGCCATTGTGTAAGTCTCAGGACTATTTTTCTGTTTGGAGCGCAGCAGAGACAGCAACATCTTGGTGGTCAGTCCAGGAATATTGGGATTATGCAAGCTAACACTCCATGAGGAATAGACAGACGTTAAATTTTGATGTGTAGAAGGACTGGGCTTAGTGTAGTTAAGATAGCACCAGCTGACCGATGTTGAGGTATGCAAGCTTGGGAACGAGGGGTCTGTAGATTTCTCTGAACTCTCTACCCTGGAATCACACCAGTGTTCCATGTCTTTGTTATCCTCCTGCTGTACAGATTCAGTTTTGTACTGAATCCGATCTTCGTTTACCTTTTTAGGTTCTGCTTGTTCTCTTGATCCCAGAAGAAGCCTCGGTTTACTTTTTTCCTGGCTAGTCTCCTGAGATTTCTGGTCACATTTGTCCATTGGATCTTCCTTTTCATCCTTCTTTTCTTCATCCTCCTCTTTCACCCTTTTTTGTTGTCGCTGTGCTTCTAAACTGAGTTCTAGACTACCTGCAGGAGACAACATTCGTTTGCTACCTCCAACTACTAACTGCCCACAGTTTTCATCAGATGAAGTTCCTGCACTATGCTCAAGAGAGAGGGGCAAAGGAAAATAGCTCTTGAAAGTAGTGGTGGGAAGGCTAAGGTAAGACCTTTGAATTTTGTTTTGATTCAGGTTACCCATGATCACCATAGCAGTGCAGCACACAGGATGTTGGGTTGTAGTTATCATTTGTGAAATGGTTGTATACATGGCACTAGCATAGGTCGGAAGATGAGTCTGTAAACGCACAGGCACTACGAGAGGCACCACTGGCACAAGCTGTTGAAGGCATGGTGCAATAACTGGATGTTTATTGGGAGGAAAAACTTGTTGATTAGCTGGATGAAGAGTATCATGCTGGGAGGAAGGGGTTGGACTAGACTCCAAGAAAAGTGGCCCAGAGGGGACATGGACAGTTAGGCTACTTGTAATAGGAAAGCAAACAGCCTGAGTGACATCAGTTGATTGAGGGTGGAGTCCCAAGTGTTCCATATGCTGTGACTGCAAATGAGAGGATTCACCGTAAATAAAGGCTTGTGGAATCATCTGAGGAGAAAGAACTCCAGATATTGCTGAGGGAAATCTAGACAGCTGGCTTTCTGAACAGTCACCAGTGTTCATTGGTTGTAGCGGGAAAAAAGCTGGAGCCGATTGAAAAAGCTTTATGGTATTCCCAGTGTGCTCTGGACTAACCCTAACAGTGCTTCTTCCCATTGTGTGGTCTTTAAATGTGAGAGAAGTGTGAACAGGATATATGTCAGAAACAAAGGGCGGTTTAGTTAATGTTTCCTCTTGATCAGGTTCACCTAGGGTACCATGCTTTACCAAAAGACATTTCCTTCTTTCCTTCCAAGTGGTAGATGTGCGCTCTAGCGAGAGAGATCCATAATCAAAAGATTTGCTTCTTGTTTCATCCGTGTATGCATGGTGTGGATGGCTTGTAGATGCCTGTTCAGATGAAGACCGCCGCATTTCTCTGTGAGAATGATGGTGTTGATGCAGACTTGATGGTACAGTCAACATGTGAGACGTTTGAGAAGCTTTCAAGCCACCATGCATCTCAAGGTCTGGTTTACCTGATTCGTCTAGGCATCTACTAGCTTGAGAAATACTAATTTCTTGGCTTGGGCTGTGCGGAAGAGACACAGATTCAAAGCTAGATTCACCTGATGATTGTGCTGCCTCTGCCAAACGAAGTCGTTTCTTTTTGGGGGGCAATTTCTCTGCTGGGAGTTGAGACAAACTTTGGCTTCGCTGAGGCCATTGAAATTCCTCCACCTTTTCTGGTACCTTTGAGCTGCAGGGGGTTGCAGGAAGGGAAACCATCTCAGTGTCTGGTTCTTCTGTCACAAGGATTTCTGGCACTTGAATGTTGGATTGACGGATCAGTCGGCATGTAGAAGTTGCTTTTGGCTCTTGTGATGGTTCATTTTCTGATTCTGCTTCTTGATTTGACGTAGAGATGCTTTCCTGTTTTTCAAATGATCTGGTATGCTGGATAACAGAAATTTCTTTCCAAGAAGTTGCTCTCTCACACTCATTTTGCGAAAGGCTACAAGGCGCACCCTGACTTTCAGTACTGCAAAACACAGATGGACACTCAATTTTGAAAGACACAGGTTTTGTACCTGGACTGGGGGGGTCTTCTTCAAGACTCTCCTCTTTTTTTTTCCTCTTCCGGACAACCATTGCCATTGCCTTGAATTTGTAGCTCATAACATGTGACTGACTTTCAAAATAAGAATCGGCCTCTTTACATTCTGAACTGTGTAAAGGTTTCTTCATACATGCCTCTCTGTGGGCTGCTAAAGAGTCTCTGTTCTTTAAGTGAGCTTTACATATTTCACACTCATACAATTCAAGATCTTTGTCCTGTATCTTTTCTAATTCAGATTCTGTTAAACCAGAAGAACCAACTTCTTCTATAATGAGGTCTGCTCCAACTGGGACCTCAATAGCAGGTTGCCGTCGTAACATTCGCTGTTGTGGTCCAACCCTCATTTCAGCTGCTACCGCTTGCTGATCATCAAATGAATAACTGAGTCGGAAGTTGTCTGCAGTTAAATCTGACGCGTTACCAGATGACGGTACGGAGTGACTTCTACAAAGAACACTAGAGCTTTCACTGGTCCCTGTATCAGTGTCAGCCAAATATGACCCAGGCAACTCACCAGCAAACCTATTAGAAACGTGTGGAGCAGAAGAACCTGAAAAACCTTTCTGCTCCAAAAGACACTGTTCTTTGGGTGAAAAAAACTTTGAGTCATTGCTACTTCGCCTTGAGACAGAGGAACGCCTTGGCTTTACACTATCAATTTCACTTGTGTCCACCACGGCTTCATTAATAGTAATTAGTTTTGTAATATGCTCAATTACTTGTGTTTTAGGAACATTGAAAGAAATAGATTTGTCCTGATGACCTGAAGATGATGCAGAAGATATCTGCAGTGGTTGATGCAATGTTCTCTGCTGCTGCCCTAAGCGACCATATTTCCCGAGTATGATCTCAGCATAGGTTTTGGCACTAGCATTTGGAGGGCTCACTTGAGAGATCTCAGCACTACCAGTGCTGGAAAAATAGCCAGATTCTGTACTACCCTTACTGCCAGGGCCCAATGAAGAGCGCGCTTCATCAGATGATGTCCTTGGAGCTCTTTTCCTCTCACTTAGTCTCATTGCTAATCTTTGCTTAACTGCCTGGGAATCCTCAGTTTGAGGACTCTCCTCTGCAAATGACAATTCAATCTTTGAACTTTTCTTCAGAGTTGGCCTTCCATGTGAGGTAGATGGTTGATGTTCCCCAGTTTCATCCTCAGAGCCTGTACTCTCTCCTTCTGTGGCCTCTTCTGGATCATCCCCCAAGGGTCCAACTTCTGGTCCACTAAAAGTTATATCTTCACGATTTGAGGCAATGCCTGCTTTTATTCGATGTGCATGGGATTTACGATGTTTATACAAGTTGCTTTTGGTCTTGAAGGAAAAGCCACATGGAACACAAGGATAGGGTCTCTCTCCTGTGTGGGACCGAATGTGTTTTTGAAGAACGCTAGGTTTTGCACAAGGACGGCCACAGTACGTGCAAACATATTTCCCTGGTTTGGGGGGTTTGCGTTCACGCCTTTGTTGTGTGCCTTCTTGGACATCCAGGCTAGGCTGAGACTGAGTTTGCTGAACTTGAATTTGTGAGGATGGAGCTCCTTGGCCAGAACAGCTTCTTGAAGGCCCTGGTACGTCTGAAAGCTGCCACTGTGAACCACTCGCCTGTAACTGTTGCTGCCGTTTTTGTCTTTGAAGCATGTCAAAGCGTCTTGGTCGCTTGTCTTGACGGCCATGTGATCCATGAACAGTTTGCGAGGTAGCTTGTTCCTGTAATTGAGGCAATTGTGCCCTTAAAAAAGACTCAGCTGACAACAGCTCCTGTTGGTCACCAGACCGCTTCCTATCGGCCACCTGGCTTTCCTCTGCTTCCATAGAACTTGGAAAGACAGCCTCAAGGATGAAGAAATAAGGCTTCTTCAAACACAAGTAAAGCAAACATCATTATATTATTGGTTCTTTGAGAGGAAATGGTCTACTTTTTCCACTTTAGAGGGCTGACTGATTTGTGCCATAATATAGATTATG
This sequence comes from Paedocypris micromegethes, assembly GCA_028031935.1. NCBI lineage: Eukaryota > Metazoa > Chordata > Actinopteri > Cypriniformes > Paedocypris > Paedocypris micromegethes. The sequence goes on along the minus strand of CM051501.1, from coordinate 11,978,405 downwards.
TCCTAACCTAAAAAGGTAGAAACAGTCTCATTGTGCAGTTGCAAAGGTTTTGTGGTCTGACTTTCTGCTAAACGAGTCTTCTCTTGATAAAGAGCATCTGTGGTATTCATTGTGTCTTCTGAGTTGTTGCCTTGCAAAATAACTGTACTTTTTCACAAGTACACGTTTCTTCAGTCAGGTTTGTCATGTGGTAATCTGACAATGGCCCTAAAAACAAAGACAAAAAGGGAAAGTAATTTATAAAGAATTCAAAAAATGTAAAATGTTACAGAATCTCATCATTAAATGATCAAAACACTTTCAATTAAGGTCAAAGACCTTAATTTTAATTTCCTACCATAAATAATAAAGCAGTACAGAGTGAAATGAGTACAGTACAGAGTAACAATGATTATTCAGATACAATACATACAGCGCTGTGAACAAAAGTTCCGAAAACTTTTCACAGATTGCAGGAGTATGAAAAAGTGATTTCAAGAGGGTGAGGGGCTCCAAAATGCTTTCGGTGGAAGGGAAGTGGAACCCAGATCTTCTCAGCAGTCTTCAATACACTCTGTGGGATCTTGCGCTTTATGACTATGAACCTCCCAAACAAGACTGTGATGCACCTGCTCAAGATGCTCTCCGTGTTCCTTCTGTAGAAGATAGCCAGGATTGAAGATGAAAGGAGTGATTTCCGCAGCAACTTCAGTCAGTACAGGGCTTTATGGATCAGGTGATTAGCAATGAATCTGCCGCTCTTGACAATCTTCACTTGTCCATGTCCAGTGGTGAGTGATCAAAAGAAGTCAACAACTATTTTTTTTTTTTTTTTAATTTCTCCTTTGTGACTTTGTTTCCATTGAGCATTGATAAGCAGTTGTGAATCACAAAGTGCTTTAAGATGTGAAATTACAAGAAGTTTTATTTTGCTTTCTATAGATGATGGCATTACTAAAAATAATCCAGAATAACTTGACAAGTAAGTGAGTGATGCGCAACAACTTGAGTTTTCTAGTGCAGTAGGTTTATAGGGTGTGTGTATGTTAGTTGAGTGTACGTTTTCCTTTTAAGCAGCAGCATATAGTGATAATTATTGCTAATTTCGAAAATGCTTATAGATGGTTATCAGCGAAACTTACATGACTCAACACTAGAACATGACACAGGAAAAGCCAGATGACTTCATATGAACATAATTTGCTTGATTACTAAAACTGACTAAAACCAATACGTATAAGCAAAATAAGTCAAAGAGAACAAGAGTCAGATGAGAGAACATAGACGAGATGCAGTAAAGGACATCGGTCCTCACATCCTAGATCAGCGTGAGGCAACTTAATGATCTCTGACACAATATTGATGTGGTTCTTAAACAGAGCAATTAAGAGCAATTCAAATAGGGAGTGTAGTATGTAAATTATTCATTGCTGCAATGCACAGAAGAGAGAGACAACATTTTCTCCAAGGAAATCTATATGGGATCATTCAGGAAGAAACATAAATAGAAAGTTAGATACAACAAAGAGAAAGAAAAAAACCTCAACAACTTCAAATTTATCAAAAGACTTTGACATGGACACTTTCTGCTGTTCTGTAAGTTGTGGACCGGTTATGTTACATAATGATCTGAGACATCAGGAGAACAAAAAAAGACAGAGGACAAGTGAAGGATGAACTGAAGAAACAATGTTCTTCAGAATGTGACAGATGATGATGCAAGAGATTCCTTTTTTGGTTTTCTAAATCTCACAATCATTGTCAGACAAGAGAGAGAGAGAGAGAGAGAGAGAGAGAGAGAGAGAGAGCGAGAGAAACAGAGAGAATGAGAGATAGCACGCGCGCACACACACACACACACACACACACAGGTGGCTTTGGACGTTCTGACATTGACATCCTGCAATGGTTTCTACAATTCATGAAAACTAGAACAGTCCTATTTTGAAGCTTATGCGACTATGTAGTAGTATATTGTTACTATCATTGATAATAAAACATTGAGGAAAAAAGAACATTACTCCAAAGAATAAACCAAAACGTAAAATGTATTTTCCAACTACTAAAATTTCAACATCTGGAATGTGAATTATTTTGTACTAACAAAACAAAGTATACTTGTATTAACGTGGGAAATGCAATGCAGAGAGGGAAAATCCCAGATGTTTACTTTACAGTCATTTAGCAGACGCTTTTATCTAAAGCGACTAACACGTCATACATTTTTTTCACAATTCAACAACTAATTGCTTTCAGTAAGAATTGAACCCATGATCTGGTGTTTCGAACACCAGTACTCTACTAAGGGGAAATACGTGGTACAAAAGTGAATATTTAATATTAATAAAGTGCTAAACTTCTATCTCTGCAACTACAAAATAATGTGATTGGAACAGAAAAGTATGTACTGTATATTTTTTCTTACAGTTTAAAAGCTAATATATCCAATAATTGAGATCAGATAGGTAAACTAAAATGTTAATTTAACTATTATTTTGCCTTAAAAAATTTAGGTACGGTAACGCTATAGCAAATCTAATTATTGTATTGTCAAGTGGCAAATATTTTAAACTTATTAAAACACGCACTGTGGACTGAAATTGAAATAAACATTATGATTTGAGTGAACATTTAACACAAACAAAAGCATACTGAACCCAAAAAATGAAATTAAATTTGGCCTTTTTATTTTATTTTCGGCCTTCCCCAGTCTCCTTGAAACTTGCCTGATTTGATAACAGAAATGTCACCTTGTACCTTCACCATCACCACCAAGTTAATTGCACCATCAAAAGTGATATAAATATCTTTCACTGGATGCAGTTGCCTTTTTTCTAGCACTTTCCAGGCGAGCTGACCCTGCTGGAGTGAAATACGAGTTCTAAGAAATGTGCGGTTGCTGTGAGGAGATTTAAGGGCTTCGAGGACAAGTGGCAGCTTGTCAAGACTGTAGTAAATAATAATAAAAAAAAAACTAGCGTGATTGGAGGAGCTCATTTGGTCTAGTATTTACCTAATAATGAACAGAACAGTTTTTTTTCCCAAGAAAATAACTTATAACAGTTATAGACTTCTCATAAAGAAACAGCAATAAAGCAGTTGTCATAATCCAACACAGAATCATGATATTCCAGATTCGCAATATAAAAAAAAATGCAACAAACATCTTTATCAGGTAATTTTACATTTCATTTTCAGTAAGAGGAATTTCTAATGCCTAAGTGTGTCACTTTAAAACTTCTGCAACAGTTTGACTTTATCCAACTTACCAGTATCTTGCATTAAATCGATTTTTTGCAACATCTGGTTAGAAAAAAAAACATTTGGTTTTTGCAACACTGGTTAGAAAAAAAATGGAAATGATGGAGGTTTCAAAGTAACCATTAGATAAAAGTTATACAAAAACAAGATGATTCACAATTATGACAGGTTATAATCAAAGGGTGGGTTAGAGTTAGCTACACAGACACAGCGAGAGATTCCGAGATACTATCACACATTAAAAGTGTAAATTGTGATACAGATACAATCAGAGTTTTCTGTTATATATAATGTACTATATACTCTCTATATAAATATATAATGGTAAGCTGAGTGCATTGTTACACTTCTAGTGTGCTTAAAATGGCCCTTGTCTGTTTTATTAAATCAGCTAAGGCTTCATTAAAAAAAAATCAAAATGATAGTTTTATACATAAGAACGTTTGAGATGAAGTAGTCTTTCTTTTTGAAACCTGGCACTGGTTCCCATGGAGACAGGCCTACAGCTAGCCATGGCAGATGGAGGGCGAGCTGGAGGTCTAAATTTGTCCGCCAGCATCCTATCTGAGAGTAGTGGCACGCCGGCAAGAGGAAGTAGATAAACAGGCTGACCTCGGCACGCCAATGGCAGCATCTAATGACCCCACGTTTCTCCTCACTGAGACTTCAACATGTTCATCAAAGACAAACTGGAGGAGGCAGAGTCACTGGCCCACGCCACCAGAAGGCCGCTCATGAATGTCACGCCACAGGAAGTGTGGCACACCTCACCGCCCTGCCTGTCCTGGCACTCACATTCACTCTCATAGGGGGAGAGACATCACGACCCTTCTGAATACTCCTGGTTTGAGCCGCTTACCAAACAATAAAAGACTGGTGACCTTTAAGGTCCACAGCCACTGCAAATACATAAAAGCTACTGATAATTGAGCTCAACATATTTACACAGCAGATTTAATATTTCAATTATTGAGACACCGAAAACTATCCTTGAATACGGTAATAGTTTTCATTTTTGTTTAAATATATGGCTACAAATATCAATGTGAACACAAATTTGTGGCTCAAAAACAATCACAGGAATTACACAACATTGCGTCAAAAAGAAAAAAAAAGAAAATTCTTGTTTAATTGTCCCATTTTACAACTTTCACAATCAGAAACATTCTCAATTTATTTAGATATAATATTAAACACAGTTAAAACGATTTTTTTCAGTTAAGGGTGCATTTTACATTTTAATAAACAACAAGCAATTAGCCACTATGTACAGCGTTCAGCATGAAAATGTAGCATTGTTTCTAAATGCATTTGAAAACATTTTTTACTAAATAAAGTATTATTTTTCATAAAAAATATTAAATTATTAATTTTTTAATACTACCATGGAGCATGTTAACGTGAAATATCTCTCTAACTCTCAGTCACTCTCTCTATACACTGTCTATACAGCATACACAGTATATAAATATATATATATATATATAAGCCATTGACACACACTGTCTTAAATCCCACCGCTAAAGATGGCCAGTCATGGCGTCCATAGTAGCCCATTCATTTAAATTCAGAAGAACAAGAGGAACGGCTCAGCCTTCCGTGCCACCCACAACATCGTGCCCACAGGCCCGTCAATCACCACAACCTTTGGCTTTCAAAGCGCAGGGCTGATAGGAAAAATCCACCCACATCAGGAAGTGAATCAAGCGCTGCCTTTACCGGCCGTAATGGTGAATCAGATCCCCTGTAGAACTTTAACAAGCGTACAGTGTAGGCCAGCCCACACAGCGCTGATCCGATGAGTCATATACTTTTGCGACATTTTCTGAAATATATTATTAACCGTTACTGTCATCGCTCGAGTTCCTCCCGTTTCCAAAAATGAAGTGCTGGTAATGAGCAAACCTTGAAGGTCTTTCAACACTGGCATTTCCCTGTAATGTGTGTCCAGAGAATTTCATGAACTATTTACTTAATTACAGAATGGCTTTTCAAATAGTGATGCACTACATAAAGTTATGTTAGTGTTTCCTCCTCCAAGACAAGACATGTGTCATATATAAATATATGTACAGTATACGTAATATAAATATATAATAAATACCCACTAAATGTACACACACAAAAAAAGTATATATTATATTGTACAAATGTATACACACACACACACACACACACATAAAAATTCACACTTTAAAAACATACTATATTACAATAAACAACGCAAGCTATTCAATACATTCTAAATACTGATCTCATCAAAAAAATAAAGCAAAACTGTTAGAACGAAAGGAAACAAAAAGAAAGAATAAAAACCCATCTACCATGAAGAATTTATTCTACTCTGTACTAAAGCATGAATGAAAGCCTCCAAACAGCAGGCTGGATATGATTGTTTGTGTTTGAGTGGGTGTAGGTACAGTAAGCGAGGGAGGGGGAGCGCAAGAGATGGAGACGGAGGGATTGGAGGAGAAGAAATGAGAAAAACAACAAGTGGGAGTGTGAGAGACTTGGAAACACATGGCGGGAACCAGGTGGTGGAAAAGGAGACGTGAGAATGAAATGAGCTGAAACAAGTGCAAGGAAAACCAGTAGCAAAAAAAGGGCCATTAAAAAGGGCAGATTTTATTTTAAGTATACTATTATATTATTATTTTATAATAAAACATTTATATTATTAAGTATAACCACTCAGTTTTTTAACCATTATATTGACAAACAATGTCACAATCTCAGTTTGGGGATGAAAAGCAGAGTTCCATATTTTAACCATGACATCATGAGGAGCTCGTCTGATGAATGGGTGCGGCTGGGTTCCTTTGCAAATGTTTGTGATTAGAATATATTAGAGGACACAAAAATAAATACATATATATGTATATATATCTACATAGGTTGAATTTATATTGTTGTAATGTATTAAGGTTAGAAACCAGCCATGCCTTATGATGTTACATGACGTGAATTACAATTTTGATTATACATTTTAATTATTTAAACAGTCATGTTTACACTTTGCGCGCCATTTATTTACACTTCACATGCCAAGCTTATTTTTATTTTCCCCAATCAGCATCCTAATAAAACCCCAATCTTGTTCTGTACAAACTTCACGTGACAATTCAACTTAATTAGACTCTTTACAAACTTTTACAAACTACAAATTCTTCATTCTTATTATAGATATTTTTTAGAAACTGACCACTTTTGACACCATCTATATTGATCAATCGTTGCATTGGATTACGTGACCTTGAGCACGGAGGAGCTGGGCAGCTTGCTTTACTTAAGGCTCTTTGTGAAGCATGATGCTCGGCCCATTGAGCGGGTGTTCACTGCCCGGGCGCACATACTGTCGCCCTCTGGGAGGGGATTTCACATTTCCGTCATCTCTTTGTCTTCTGTTTTTCTAAGAGACCGGGACAATAGAGGCTCTGTAAATCTTATCAACAGGGTTAGGTTGCTGCAACACAAGCAAGATAAATTATCTTGTTAGTGCAAGATCTTGACTGCCACAGCATGTCAAGAGAGCAAAACTGGCTTCTGAATCAACCAAATATACGGCATTAGCCTGAAACTCAGATATAAATATAGATTGATTGTGCTTTAAAATAATTCCCTGATGAAATAATTTACACCTGATTAAATAATTTTAAATTACGGTTAAATGACTGCTCTTAATTGGATAATTACTCAAGAAGAATACACAAATAATGCAATATTTTATCCAATATAATAATATGAATGATACAATAGTATAATGTATATTTTAATTTAGTCTATGTGTACAAGTATTCATATACTCAGCTCAAACAAAAAACACTCTTTCTGTCAAATGTTTCACAAAAATCCTCTCAAAAACAATTTGACTCTAATTTTGACGAATGAAAGAGCATTTGACACACCATTTGAAAAAAAAAAAAAAATCTTAATTTCTAGCAAAGAAATGTATAAATCTACTTTTTACAGATTTTACAGCATACATTTACTCTCTACTCCAAAGTATTTTAACAGTTTCTTACTACTACGTATAAGCCATTCAATATTTTAGTACAGTATCTGGCCAGATGAAAAATATTTTAAGATGGTCGGTTTTAGCTTCAGATAAATAAAAATAAATAGTGATAACATTGATTTCCATGTCGACAGTGATGCAGGTGTCATAAAGCAAAACAGCATTGCGCAAAACATTTTTACAGTATGGCAATAATGCATAAAATAAATTATCGTTCTGGATGCCATGGCTAAAAACTTCCCTGTGAGTGCTGTGACTACAACTGTGAGTGCTGAGAAAGCAGGTCTACAGATATCCTAGTTATTGGTTTGAGAAAAATAATCTGTCAGGCTTTAGAATTGTCAGTCACGATTACTTTATTTTGAGATAACATTTAAAATATCACATAATAAACTACATTTAATATAACAAAATGAAAGAATAGAAAACTTATAAGAAGAAATACAGTATGAGTGAGTGAATATGAGTGAGTGAGAAATATCTCCTGGACTTCAAATATCAGATTTCTTAAATAAAAGTTAAAACCGGTAACCAACAGTAAATAAAAAAAAATAAAAAAAAATACAAATATACACAGAAAAACACAAAAAGTCAAATAAAACACATGGAATATGTTTAGCTTTGTGGGTGTCCCACCCTCTGCTTGAATCTCACTTCTGTTTGTGTTCTCCTGTAGAAGAAATGATGAGGGTTTGTTTTTAGAAGCAGAGCAGTACAGAAGCCCTCTGTCTCCTCTCCTGTCACCACCCAGTCTCTCTCCAGTGGGGAGATGTCTGAAGGTGAGGGACTGAAAGTCAAAAATAACCCAATCCCCAACAGTAAAACACCCACATATGGAAAAAAAAAACTAGGCTTATGACATTTCCTTACACCACTGCATGCAAAAACAAAATCGTTAGATTAACTTCCATCAAGCAACTTTATTGTCGCTCACAGAGGACTTACTGTGACTCATTACTGAGTGATTTAATACAATCTTCACATACCCAAAGTAATTTAACAGTTTATTACTAAAACTAGCTTTTACAGTAATCCAATTTCTGGTATTGTATTATGTCATATCAAGAATATTTCAAGATGGTCGGTTTTAGGTAGGAATACAATGGATCACAATGCACAGAAAATGTCTACTGTACTTTCGATCTCCATTTTAATTCCTGACATTTTAGATTTTCAACATTCAGTTGTCTTTTGGCAGATGCTACAAAATTAGGCGAATTAGATGCAAATTAAAAGGAAACAGTAAATGCTTTACACAAGGCTACACGAGAAAATACAACTAGACATGATAGTCAGTGAAGGGAGAAAGTGTTTTTTTATTATTATTATTCTTGCAGTCTACAGTGTTTTTTTTTTTTTTTAGAAGTTCTAGTAAGTTGTTCTATCAGAAGGCAGAGGATGGTGCAGTACCAGAAACTGTCTTGAACGCCTTGAACTTGATCCAAGCAGCAACCAGTGCAAGGAGACAAGCAGTGGAGTAACATGCGTATTTTTTTATTTGGGATGCAGTAATTAATGTTGGTAAAAAATTGAAATGCAGTTCCAGTTTTCAAAACAGTACAATATTTAAAAAAAATGTCATGTCTTCTTTCACAGTCACATAACATTTTTAGAAGCCTGAGCAACACACAGTTTAATTGCATCTCGTTTTGACTCCTCGGTTGTGCCGGAGTCTGACAGATAAATTGTGATTAAAACAGGTTCCCATTTCTTTGGTAATTTCACTGGTAATTTTCAAACAATTACAGGCATTTTGGGGCAATTTCCCCCATTGTAATGTACATGTATTGTAGTAATTTGCTTTAGAAACCAACTACCACGATAAACCGTAAAATTGTATTTTCTAAATACAGAAAAAACGCAATTTGATGCATTACACTCTTCCTGGTAAAATTATATAATTTTGGCTCTCGACTATAATTTAAGTCAAATTGTTGGTCTTTGACTGTGCAGAGAGTTGAAATGTATTTTGGACTGCCACCCACAAAATGAGAACTTGTTAAAAGGGAAAGTATAAAAATGCTTCTGCTTGTAAAAATATCTGCAGTGATTACAGCCTTTTCCTCTCCACTTTCTTGTACATTTATCTAAGACTTAAAACCAGAGAAATGTATTTGAGAAAAACACTGCATGTCAAAGAGTTGCTGTTGCAAAAAATAAGATGTCACAAAAAATGTCACAATATTTCTTTTACAGTAAATGTATTGTTGTTTTCCATTTTTTTTTCAAAGTTAACCACAATTACATTAACTGACGCTTTAACAACATCTGATCCATCTGCACTGTTTCACATTTCTGAAACTCAGAGAGCTCATGGCCTGGATTCTGATGTACTGATGGAGCGCTGTATTGCTTCGCAGTATTTATGCATTATGGTCAATCAATACTGTTGCTCTTTTGCTTGGAGATCTGATTATGTATTATCAGTATTATCAGAGCAATCCTGATTATGTGGATGCATTAAGGTCTACTATTCAAATCACCAATTCAAATCAAGTGTTTCTATTATGAATCAAATGTCAAAGACAAAAAAAATGCTGCATCTAAAAAAAAACGATTTTGAAGGTACAGTGGAGAAAAGGAGACTCTTTCATACTTGGCATTTAAGTGACACGGTACACAAGTTTACATTCTAATTCACAACATGAAAAACGTTGACAATAGTCTGAAGTAATACTTTTTATGAATATTGCTTGTGCCTGGAAATTTAGCCAATTGCTAATGATGAGCAAGACATTGATTCCCTTTATGTCCCCCGACACCAAGTCTGCCCATTACTCCGGGTTTGTGTGTGTGTGTGTGTGTGTGTGTGTGTGTGTGTGTGTGTGTGTGTGTGTGTGTGTGTGTGTGTGTGATTTCACTTTCTGAATTAATTAGTTTGGAGTTTACTTGCAAAGAAAGCATAATAGACATTCTGCTCAGACGTTTGGCTGAACTTCTAAGACTTTCTACTAAAGAATATCAACATTTGATATATTTTATTGTAGGATGAAGATCAGTGGTGAATACGTTTATGATCATGTAGTGAATTAGGCCACTTTAACTTAATTTTAGATTAATATTTCAACAATGAAAATGTATTCACTACAGTGGAAACATCTTTTAAAACAGGGTTGGAAACAAAAAAATTCAAAAAACTAAAAAACTAGAACATTGGTTAAAATTGAAGGCAAAAAAGAATCTCATTCAAACTATAAACTCCCGGCTGTCATGGCAACAAAAAGGATCTCAGGAAATCAGCTGGTAGTCAAGAGAATTAAGAGCAACGAGAGACAGATAGATGGATTAAATGAGAAAGATATAAAGATGGCTCGAGAGAGATAAAAAAGAAAGCGAGAGCGTGAGACAAATGGATGGACAGGTATAACGTATATGTAGACAAATAGAGTGACAGGCATTATATATACAGAAAAATAGACAGAGAGTTGATGAAAAGTTGATGAGATTCACTCACTAATAATTACTGTTAACGTCATTTGTGTATAAGGCTAGATAACTAAAGTATTACTATACTTTTATAAACTTAAAAATTACGCCTAAAATAATTATAAAGCCATACGTTTATATTTCTTAAACTTTGCATTTTGTATTGCTCATTTATGGCTAGCAACACAAAGTATATTTAATTTAGGATTTCAAGTCTCCAGGTTTGAACTTCTTCTACAGTGTGACGTAGCTATAGCTCCCCTTTAATGTCTTTAATTTTGTTAATGTTAATTGTCAAAGCCACACCAGACTCATACGCCTCATTTGCTACAGTGATGCACAACAACATTTGAGCCCAGCTATTGCTGCATGCAGCTATATTTCTTTTGTGATCACAGTAATTTAGCACTACAACAGACCAAAAATGGCCCAACAAGCTGCAAATTATGTTAAAAAACCTGATCCTTCATCATCCGTCTTGGCATGTGAACACAATGTGACATGTCCGGAAACATTATGTGGTCACGTGACACAGTTGATCACGCTGCTTCTAAACGCGGTTGGTCGTCATCATGGCAAGGTTTTCTGCGCGGCTGTTTGTCTAACAATTTCAGGCCCAGACTGCGCTATTTCCCCTTGGAGCCGTCACACCTAGAGGGACGTTCCCGTCTGCGCACATTCATCAAACACACATAAATGGGCCGCGAGAGAGCAAATATCATCTCATCAAGCGCACCTCATCACCAGACCTCTACAGCAGTGCAGCATCTGCTCTCCATCTCTGGTCGAAGTGCTGACACTGTAAATCACGCATGGCAATATTATTAGGGACAGTGCGGCCTGTCATGCACACCTATTACAGTTGACAGCCAACGTAGCCGTGTAGCTAGCCCACCTCAGTTTAGCTCTGAAAGACCCTGGCTGCAATCAAACTCACAACGTTGTCATCAAATAACCACTTCCAGAAGTCAAAAAAAAACATGTCTGATGGAAACTCTGAACTCATTTTCAATTTCAAGATTCACTATTATGCAGAACAAAGTGAGTCATTTACAAATAGGCAGCTTAAGACGCATTAAAGTGGTTTTGATCCCTTGACGAGTGTTGTCCCTGGGATTCTCCCTTGATGTTAGGGGTCTATTTCTACCAGGCTACTGTGGTCTCCTGGGTCACTATTAAAGCCTGGAGAGAAACAGGAATCACCACTGAAGCTCCCTGGGAACACTGCACGAGTGATGTAACAACGCGTGTGCAAATAAATGTTAATCAGGAATATGGATTAAAACCAAGAACAATGGTCTGGCCATTTAAAATATTCTTCTCATTTAAGCAAATCACTCAGTGAGATAAAAGGAAATTATGGCTTTAGAATTGAAGCGGGTTCAAAGAAACTCTTGATGATTGTTCTAGTGCATGTTTTGCCGCCAAAAGCAATAGTTACACAATATCAACCAAATGTTTGATTTTTTTAGGCTAAAATCTGTGATTCCCAATTTTAGGTGAGTTTTCTTTAAAAAAAAAAAAAAAAACCCACAAAGCCTTCTGATTACATTCTGATTACAATAAATGATATCTCAATAGTCTTAATCATAAGGTACTTTTCTTTATATCCGTTGCAAAAAAAAAAAAAAAGAAGTTTTTTCAAAAAAGAATATACAATGGTACTCTGAACTTCAAAATTAATCCGTGCAGAGAGCTCTTTGGTTTGATGAAAATTTCATTAGCTTATATATAAATTCAGTAAATTCAGACATAAAAATGTCATCGTTGAAATAGAAATTTACATCATTGATAAAATATTGGTATTAACTACATATTAAGTGTAATAAAAACATGTTACACAGCAGTTATTTAGTTTGCCCTTAGGCAAATGTTTATAAAGGTACAGTACCATCTCACATGAATGGTTACCACCTTCTTGAAATGACGTTGTTCAAATCCCTTAGATTTCCCTTCCCTGAGAATGTTGACAAAGCAACATCATCGTTCTCACAAAATTGTGCTAATTTCAAAAAAGAATATCAATGCGTCATCACACATAGACATTGTGATTGTTGAGTGCTTCAGTGGAATGTTCAGTATTAGCAATTTAAGTGTGCATCATTTTGTTTAACTTTGATGTTTGAGAACGGTTGATCTTAAGTTCTCACCTCTGGGAAAATACGCACCAACGCGAGGCTTCTGTTTTGTTGCAAATGTATGTATTGTTAAAAAAACAAAGTTAAAACAGCCACAAATTGTTGTTTTTTGTGCAATTGGTAAATTAGTAAATGCCGCAGTAGATCGCATGTGACTAATCGTGCTCGCCATTTTTGAACTGCACAAAAAGCAGCATCGCATCATTTTATTATCTTCCACCTGGTAGAAAAGCCTACAGACAATTAGCACAAGCTTGGCACCGAATCATGGCGAGAAAGCATCGGACAAAGCCCTGATAGCCTAAAGCATGGCTAACGTCTAAAAAACATGTAAACGTAAACCGATATGACAGAATTAACCCTCCACGGCATTCACAGAACGATTCCCCTTAGTTACAAACCCAACTGGCCCAGTTTTTCTACGCCAACCAAGCAGAAGTGTGTCAGAGTGAGCTGGGCTCGCTGGCGGTCTGGAATCAGGTCAGAATGGACTGATGGGATGCGGACACAGAGCCAATAACAAGCAAATGTGTCCTACCTGTTAGAAAATGAAAGCCGGGGTTCCGCTCAAGAACAGGACAGCATCTACAACAACCAATGCTATTAAGCCGCTACTGATCATGAAGCCGTGGAGTCTTGGTTAGGGTGAAGATGAATGGTGAGCTGGTGCTAACTGGAGTAATCGAGGCAGGGGTCACATGACTCTTGTCAAGGGGATTGGCACTACACTCTGGCAGCTGTCATCAACTCATAAAAATCTGTTGAGGGGAAATGTGACCTCGCTCCCAGCAGCTCTTAAACAAAACCCAGTGGGTATCATCTTCTCCCTCGCTCGAACTTGGAGCTTGCGAGTGTTTGTATAGGAACGATTGTGAGTTTCTGGAGAGTATCAATTGTTCACACTCGATTTTGTGCACGAGTCATTACGCGACACAAGCGGCAAAAGACACAGAGAAATGGTTGGGACTTTATTAAAACGATTTTGCTTGTGGTCAACTTGAAAGCATGAAATACATTTTACGTAAGTTTGACCAAACACCAAGTAGTTAACTTGTTATGAGCAATGAGCATGATAAAAACACAAGTGTAGAACTGAACACGATGCAATGCCTGGGTGGCAGGTCCAACTCCCCACCGCAAAACCAATAATTAAAGCCAATAATTAAATAAAAAAAAAACAATAACAAAAGTCAAAATATCCCAATATCTCAAGAGAAATGCATTGCTACATAAAAGCTAAATTTCTCTTCAAACACAGCACGTTTGAACGTTATAACGTTTAACATTATTTATTACTCAAAAATCTACTGTTATTACATCCTGCAATATACAAATAAAATCCCACAATTCTTGGGCACTGTGACGTCTAACATGTAAACAATTATGGCGGCCCTGTTTAGCAATGCGATTATTTTTGTAGTCCATGACCTTTTTGCTCGTCTCTACAAATACAGCTATTGTTCAGAAACAGAAAGGATTGATTTGTGACGAATTCAATTGGTGGTGGTCTAAATTTACTTTTGGAGGTTTCCACCATGCCACTGTTCAAGCCCACAGTTCTTGCATTTGTCTTCTTGCCTTCAAAAAACTTCAGCGTGAGTGATTATTTAATCGAGTCATCAGAAGGTCTGGTTTCTTTAAAAAAAAAAATTTAAAGCATTTTTTTGCTAGGTGACATTAAATGCATCCTTTTGCTTTACGGAGCTTCAGATATGTGTTATTAAGAGAGATTATTCAGCCGAGCATCTAAACAATACATTGAACACAAGCAGGTTTTTAAACTACAGAGAACAAAAAGACAACAGCTGTAGGAGCATGTCACTGGGTGGACCCTGGAGAGACTGTTCCAGGCAGCCAAAGCAGGTTTAGATAAAAGCATTAAACGGATCGGATTAGGCGTGCAAAATACAGATGCTACAACACTCATGTACGATAAAAAGCTCTAGGTTTACTTTGCAGATTTAGGGATGCTCTAGGCTTCGTCTTTGGTCTCATCAGTCAAGCATTCCCAACACCAGCAGGTAATGGAGCATAGATAGTTTGCGTTGAACTAGGGCAGCGTGTTTTCTTGTATTTATTAAATATTTGTACCATGATACTTGAAATTTGACGCTAATTGATAAAATGCAAAGCCATTGTGATTGAAATAAATGGCGTCACATGTCTGACATTGCTGCACTTAAATTTTTATTTATTACTTCCGCGTGTCCTAATGTATAGTGGGAATACAATTGGTGCTGCAATCCCGGTTTTTGAAACACCTAACACTTTTTGTTAAAAAGTAAAACATGAAAATTCAGTTGTACATTGTTTAAGAGCAATGTACTCTCCCAGTAGCTCAGTCTGTAGAGCACTGGAGTTTCAAACACCGGATCATGAGTTCAATGGGTTCCCAGGGAAAGCAGGAATTTGTTGAATTGCAAATAAATTGTAATAAAATGTAATCGTTTTGTATAAAAGCGTCTGCTAAATAACTGTAAAGTAAAGTAAAGAGCAATTTATTAATGTATGAATTTTTATCTTATTTTGCTGTTTAATTAGCTTTTTTAACTGACATTTTTTTGTAAAGGTTGTAGCCGCTCAGCTAAACAAACACAATCCTTGGGACTTCAAATACAACTGTGATATAGTTTGTAATTTAAATGTCACATTTTTTTATTGTGAATAATAACATGATCAGAAGTGTCAAAATAGCAAATATGCGTTTCCATCTTCTTGATGCATTTTTTACAATTTGAAAAAACAAAAATCTGATTAACATTTTTCTACCCGTTACACGGCACAGTACATCCGTGATTGGCCTAAAACAATCGTCCATGTGCAATAAAAGAGTCGACTAAAAGCAGCTTTAGCCTCACTTATCACAACACATCGACATTAAGATCTACACAATGACAACCAAAACTTACAAAGCCAAGAATGACAAAGTTATGAGGTAGAAAGATGGCATGATGCTTAATTAGTTTCTAACACCCTCAAATGGTTAATTACATGGAAAAATAATGTGATTTAACTTGCTTGTGACAAACTCACCTCACTATAATGACTGCATCCTTTAGTGGAACCCTGAAGAGTTTTCTTCACACGCTCATTTTTAATGATAGACTGAGGGAACCGATAAAGAATCTAAACCACAATATCTGATATCCCAGGGCCTCCATCTTTGGAGTCCACCCAATGACCTCAACAGCTTCCAGCGAGAAACAAGGAGAAAAAGCCACACAAAAAAAAGCCACAACTCTCTCGATTTTACTCAAACTACTACCGCTGAACTGCCACACAATGGGAGTTGGCCAAGGCCTTCAAGTCCTGCAGTGCACTCAGAAATCAATATACAGTGTGTATTGAGACGAGAAAGCACACAGAGGAAGGATCAAGACTGTTTTATCGAGCACACCAATCTTGGTTTCAAGCCAGAATGTTTTTGTTTCAAAGAACTGATAAATCTTTATGACTGAAAATGAAAGCTAGGTGCAATAAGGATTCTGCAGAGGACTGAAAGAGCGAGAGAACCATTTCAATCAACTCAATGACTTCAGAACTGAAAAATAGAAACAAAAAAATTTTATAACAATTTTACTTCAATTTAATAATATTCAACTGTATATGGCTGGCAAAAAAAATAATTATTTTACAGTTAACAATAATTTATGAATTTCAGGGGGGAAATCTTTTAAGAAAAAAATTAATCTCTTGGATTTGTTAAACTCTATAAAAAACAGAGCAACAAAGAAACTTTGGGCTTTGTTAGGCTGCCAAAACCAGAAATCCTTTTCCTGCATTTAAGTGGGTACATATAAAGTATGAGTCCACACAATCTAAATGATGATAAATGGTCTAAAACTTTAGCATTTGCTAAATTATGAACTTGGAACACTAAGACACATCACAAATTATGGTTAACAGAAACTTCTTCCAGAATTGAGCTTCTCCACATGGGAATAAGCTCAACATATTAAAGGTTTTGGAGAAGTTGGTAAAGTCTACTTAAGGTATTATTGTTGGTTTAATTCAAGCCAAGAGACAAATATTACCAATACGTTAGCTTTACAGTGTGACGTAGAAAAAAAGAAAAAGCCAAAAGACATTTATATGGCTTTCTATGGAACAGGGATTCATTGTGTTCTCTGGCACACCTCCAGTTACAACCAGTGCGCGCGCACACACAGACACACACACACACACACACACACACACCTTAATCTTATTTACTGGTAGCTGACATGTCCATTTTCAATGTGATAACACGGCTGGAGGAGGTTAAGAAGGGAAGGTCTCCCCTAGGCTGACTAAGGCGTTGAGTCAGCAATAAGGCCTCAGAGAGCAGAAAAGATGATGGATGGATTCAGTCACACCCAGCACATCAAGAGAAAACGAGACCACTCGTCAAGTAATCAATATAAAGTAACAAAAAAATTAATAATAAGTAGTAATTGAACCTTTATTGCCCAACCATTCAAATATTGAACCATTTTCCATTTCTGGGTCACGTGGAGCTGGAGCCAATTCCAGCAACTCTGACTTCTTTTGCCCGACAATTACAGAAATTCCAGCTAAATTAAAAAAATTGTTTTAAATCCATTTATATACTTTCATGTAATCCTAATACAATCAGAAACTAGTTGACAAAGTGCAATTCATCATCTGGTCGCACGATGAATGAATGAAACTTCCATTATTTGTCCCACAGCGGGGAAATTGCATCTCACAACAGCAGTAAGAATTCAGAGACGAATAGAGAAAAAAAAATAATATTATTTATTATTATTATATATATATATAATATAATAAATAATAATAATAATATTATTATATATTATTATTATTATTATTATTATACTATTCTGCATAAATAAGGCCTTGGCCACTTGAGTTACAACTTTTGTATGTGTAAACCCAGGTTAATGTACTCAAAGAATAAGCTAGCTTTTAAATGTCAAATCTTTACCAATATGTAACACCACACGGCAAACATATTGAACTGAACGACTTTGGTTTCAGCATCCAGATGTCTTAGCTCCACACACATTCCACTGTCTTGTCCATGTCATACAATTGTAGAAGCAAGATGATGACGACAGGCAACTTTGAGCTTAAAAAAAGCCTGTTAATGCTAACTTCCACAAACAGTATGTTTTATAGGTTGGACCAGCCACGCCCGTGCTGCAGAACCAAAACATAAAAACCCACCCAGTGACTAAGCACAGACGCTCTCTAGTACAGTCTTTCACATAATACTGACACAGCCCAGCTGCTCCAAGTTTAGAAAACGTATGGAGCGGAGGAAAATAATGGATGCACACATCCATACTCCGCTCCCTCCTGCTGCTGGCTGAGAGGAGCTGTCACAGCCTGGCAGGGTTGAGGAACTTCAGACGATGAGAAGCTGCATGAAGTCTTTGCAGTATGTTCGCTTGCACAGCCTAATGCAAACGCACAGACGAGGGAAGTTACACCTGACTGACTCGAGCTGTATGTTTTTACTAATTCAATACTTGTCAGGGACGGAATTAGCTATGCTATTCACAAAAGACAGTAAAAGAACAGTGCAAGCTTTAGCAGAAACACTGCATCCAGGACTGAATGCGGGAAAGACCTAGAGAGCCATCCATCTTTGTGCAGAGGGAATTCCTGGTCGAACCTAAAGCGATTACAAACGAGCTGTGCGGCTGCAGGGACGGAGCGTGAAAATCACCTATTGAGCTTATAAAAAGCTGATAAAATGAATATGAGAATGAAGTCTAATATATGTTGAATAAGATTTTATCAAGCAGATAAAGTGTTGAATGATGTTGAATTTATTGTTTTGCGTTTCACGTGTTTTGTACATCTTGGTCACAAACCTGTCTCTATTTATTATTAGTTCATTCTTATTAATAATATTTCTAATCATTTATAACTGTGTGATCGAAATATACTTACAAAATACAGTACACTTTTAAAAAAAGATGATTTTGTGAAAGCAAAAGCAAACAAAGAGAATTGTATGAATACTTATAATTATAGTATTCACAAATTAATACACACTTAAAAAAAATGTGCAGAATGTGTGTATGAAAAGTGTACACGTAAAAAAGGGCATGATTCCGAAAACATTTATATGTGTATTATATGTACGTATCAATACTATTGTTTAATATTTTTCAACATTGTAACATTTCAGACGCGTGTGTGTGTGTTGTGTGTATATATACTCTTACTCTTAACATATTATGTGCACTTGTTTGCGTAAGAATAGAAAGATTCAGAAAAAAAAAATGTGAAAATTGTTAGAGCATAAATCTATAGACTAAATTTGAGCAACTAAAAGATCTTGCAAGTTGTTTTATGTAACAAACTGCAACATTTGGACAAAATGGCTGGTTGGATCCAGGCTTCTCACGACTGAGCAGCGTGTCAGGAAGAACGTTATGTCCGAGGCAAGCATGAGACAGGCTTTCTTCACACCCCACCGACTGTGAAGTCTGTCACTGACCCGACACACTCTTCTTCTTCCACATCTGTTGAGCTAGAAAGTCACCAGGGAAGATGCCGCAAAAGCGCTGTGGTTTGGACTCAGGATCCTTCCGAAGGTGTCAGCGTTCTTCCCTCTGAACTCTTCCCTGAACTCCCAACACACCATGTCTTTCGGAAACGGTCGGGATCCAAGCCAGATTTTTGGCTGTGTGGTTTCTATGGTTACTAGTTTACGGTAACAAGCCTTCCTGGATTTTCATTTTATTTTAGCGACAAAAGAGGCCTTCAGAGATGAATATAGTTTTTGTTTAATTATTAGAACATTTTTTGTTAAGTCTGTGCACTGTTTAAACTCAATTTTAATTGGTAAAACAGGCTTTGACAACTTTAAGAGGAAAAAAACACAATTTTAGATTTTAAATGGCTTGTATGTGTAAATTTGAACAACAAAATCACAAGAAAACCAACTAGCGAATAATGTGAAACCAGCAAACTGGGAAAAGCTGGTTAAAATCATTATCTGCAAGCACATCAAAAATCAACTCAATTTAAATAGTTTATGCAATTCCCTGCACTAACTTCAGTGTCAGACGATTAAACTAAATTATTTACTGCATTTTCAGCAGCTTAATTTGACTCAAGAGGCTGAAGTGAGGATCAATACGGTTTACACTAATCATTTCTAGAACTTTCAGTGTCAGTCAATATATGATCTGGAGTCCCACGTCTATTGACAATGTTTCGGAACAAAACGTACAATTGTGGCTCATTTACTTGTTAAACTGTTATAAAACCTGAAAAAACTTGACTAAAAGTTAAATAACTTAAATAATAGTGTATTATATTTGCTTATCCACCTATTTAAATGTACTTTTGAAAAGTAAAAATGTATAATTACATTCAACGCATTAAAACTATTAAAACTAAACACAAATTGGGGAGTTGTGGTCCAGAGGTAGGGAACATGGACTCGTGTCCGAAAGGTTGCAAGTTCGAATCCCCCTGGTTCTGCAACTATAGTAAGTGTCCTTGGCAAGACACTGAACCCCACATGACCCCCGGGCGCCACGGCTTAGGCTGCCCACTGCTCCGGGTTTGTGTGTGTTCACTTCACTCTGTACATGTGCACTTTCACTCTGCATGGGTTAAATGCAGAGCACCAATACAGTATGGTCCCTAATGGCCATCACTTCACTTTTCCTTTTCTTTTCCTAAAGCCTCACTAGATATCTGTACACTATACCGTACATATAGTATGCATACAGTACAGTATATACAGGTGTGTGAATATAATGTATTTACACACAAATTTAAAAAAAATTTACCGCAAAATAAAATATACTATATACGTATATAAACACACATATACACACACACACCTCTACCTGTACAAAGACATAAGACATCGTCTTTTGCCAGCACAATTGGAACTGCTTTTACCGTTACCTCATCTTAGCCCTGATATGCAACACTTAAGGTCGATATCAAATCAGGCCTTCCGTTGTGGGGCTCGTGGGAAATGCAATGAATTAGACGTTAATATTGGGCGTTTTACAAGCGTTTTTTTCTATTGGTTCCAGCCGCACAATGTGATATTACGGCAGGGCTGAAAATAGCTGCTGTTGTAGAAAGATGAACTGTGAGAGAAGCAGAACGGAGACAGGAGTAGGCGTCTGTTTGTCAGAATATTCCTCTCCATTGAAACACCACACGGGTGTTGCGTAATCTGCAGTGGCCATTATTGGATCCTGGGGTGAATCACAGGAAATAAGTGCATTTCAGACTTATTACAGCTTTTTAATAGCCAAGCCAAGTGTGCAGAGCAGAAACAGGGAGGCATCTACTGTACGGCCTTGATGATACATATGGAATGGTCATCAACCTTAAGATTTATAATTATTATCCAATTATAGATTAAGCCTATGGTTTTATTTGAAAATATGAAGTGATAATGCTTAAATTGTACATTTATAGAAAAGTACCTTTGTATATTTAAACAAAGATGAGCACTCCGCAAATATAAGCACACCCCAGTCTTTAAAACTCCAACTCCCATAATCCTCCATTGAGGCCTTAGGCTCCCATGAGCCTCCAGTGCCGGCAGACCAAAAAGCTGGGCTGAGCTCAGTTTTTGTTAGATGTAAATATCAGAACAGCATTATTTTGCTGTGCAACACACAGAGCGACTTGATTGCATTTGACTCCAGTTGTTTTCTTATTCTCAGAATCTGGACTTGGAATTTTTGATCAAAGGGTGCAGGTTCGAATCCCAGGCACGTAGTCTGAAAAATGTTCAATCTCTTGAACAGAATTAATCTCTTTTAAAGAAAACATGGCTTTGTGAAGAGTCACAATTGGGTTCGATTCC
This sequence comes from Paedocypris micromegethes, assembly GCA_028031935.1. Taxonomy (NCBI): domain Eukaryota; kingdom Metazoa; phylum Chordata; class Actinopteri; order Cypriniformes; genus Paedocypris; species Paedocypris micromegethes. The sequence goes on along the minus strand of CM051501.1, from coordinate 11,956,762 downwards.
ACTGAAAGCAGCTAGATTTATGAATTGCTAATAGATGACCATAAATTCCAAACATCTTAACATTTAAACATTTAAGCTTAGTGGAGACCCAGTGTTACTGGGAAAAGATTATTCCAACTCACTTCAATGGATCAAGTCGAGGAAGAGAAGTCGGACCAAATCAATGATGAATGAAGACTGGTCTGCTCAGAAAAGCTGGAACTCGTGTCCTCCTCGGCTCAGAACACACTGTACCAAGTCAAGTGCAGGTAGTGTAGCTCTCCACACGTTCCTCGCATGTCATGTTTGCAAAGGACAAAGCATGAACCGACACTTGATCTTTAAACACACGAAAGCGATCAGTAGAGCAAACACTTTGACAAATAAAAAGTCAACATGAACCTGTGACCTGCAGTGTGATGAAGCGGAGCATCTCAACACAATAGGACAGATCTGGACTGATTTCACTTTCCGGCTGGAGATGTAAACATTTAAACGGGTGTTGCTGAAACTTGCTTTCTGGAAACTCTTAAATAAAGAAGATGAGGAAGTCGTGCCATAAATGCTGAAACTCACATTATCACCATTACATGCACTAATAAAAGTCGAGAGTGTTGAAATACATCCAGCTTAGCAAGAAATTCCTGTAGATGCTGTAAAGCTGGGGTTTGGAACACCAAAGAGTTTGGATCACAGAGAAAACAGGAAGTTGGTTGAGTGTAAAAACTGTACTGCAACACACACACACACACACACACACACACACACACACACACACCTTAATCTTATTTACTGGTAGCTGACATGTCCATTTTCAATGTGATAACACGGCTGGAGGAGGTTAAGAACATCTCCACAAAAACAAAACTTTGAACTTGAGATTTGTTCATCGCCTGCTTGTGTGGATTTCCTCTGGGTCTCCGTTTTTTCCACAGTCCAAAAACATTAGTTCAAAATAATTTATTAAAATGGAGTATTGAATATTACCGTTAGGTGTAAGTGAGATTGTGAATGTGAGTGGCGCTCTGTGATTGGTCGGCCAACGATTCATGGTGTGTGCCCCGCCTACTGGCCCAGAGATTCTGGGATTTGCTCTTGTATCACATCCCCATGACCCAGAAATGGAAAGGCAGTTTAATGAATGGATGAATGAATGAATGTAATGTGAACCAAATTGAACCGGTTTATTTTTATATAAATCACCCAGTACAGTTTCACAAAATGGATTGACAGCTTAATTAAAAAAATAAATATAATAAGAAAAAAAACTCATAAAAGAAAACAGCAGATGGCAGGATTACCAGTAAATGTCTTCAAATTAAGTAGGTTTCAAAACCAAGACAAAATTTCACAAGGCTTAACTATGGATTTACTTTAATTATACCTTTTATTGAGAGAAAAAAAACCCTCCTTTTTTCAGTGCATTTAAAATTCTAAATGTTGAAATCATTTAGCACAATAGAGAAAAAAACCTCCACTGTTCGTTCAAAAAGTTACTGTACATGGCTTTCACGGGAATTAAACTCAAGACCTAGACTTGCAAACAACACATCTCAGATGAATCTTGACTGGACAGTTACTGTACGTTGTACCAGGCTTTGGGTGGTAAATCCTGTCATCGTTTTCCTGGGCAATTCATGTCTGTTAACACTCAGCATATGTTTTTAGGAGGCGTTTATGTCGTCTCAATAAGACAAGGCATTTAATGGTGATGGTTGGATTGTCAAATGAAGGTGTAAAGTCAGCGCTGAAGCTTCTGTGTGACAGCTTCTCTTGGAGAGCGAAAGCGTTTGGCAGCTCATGGACTGCTGGCAGCCGGGCAGACAGATGCAGCATCGAGCCGCTCGAAGAACGAGCTGTTACATAACCATCAGCACAGATTCAGGATCAACAAAGACGGAAGTCTAACGTCGTAGGCAAAAAGGCCCAGGTAGACTCCTAAAGCCTGCGAGAAAAACGTCAGTTCACATGACAAATTCCCATTCCAAACAACATCTAAGCTCTCATCTCATAATGCTCGTCCACGCGGCCAAACTACAGCTCTCCTGAGACTTAAAGACAACAGAACTTCTCATCTAATTCACTTTGAGAGGAACAGAACCAGTCCATGGTAATGACAGAGCTGATGCCAGAGATGCTTTACTGGACCTCAGCCTGGTACTGTTGATCCCCTTTGCGTCCAGGGATTTACCAACCAAAGCTTCCCTAAAACGCTTCTTCCATCTGAGCAAAGAGAAAAGAGCCAGCTTCAGTCGGACGGCAGAATGCCAGGCCTGCACTAACTCAGAATTCAGGATCTCCACACCAAGCATGTTCGGTTTCCTCAAATTTTCGATACAATGAGTAAGCTAAAATGGTTAAATAAATCAAAAATGCTTCTTCAAGGCGTTCCAAAATAAAAAAAAAGTCTATATATTGTGAAAAATATTTGCTCTTCAAACACAACACAAAAATCCTTGTTCTTCACCGCAAATTATTATTGTTTGTCGATTGGCACATGCCTTCTGCCAACATTAGATCGGTCCATATAAGACACCCGAATAACAGTATATTAAAAAATTTGTCATGATATTAAGGTCAAGCACAAAGCTTAAAGGTCTGTGTCTGTGTCTAAATCGCGAGCTGTTCTTGCAGTTTTAAAATGGGCCATTTTCATTAGAATTTGACCTTTTCCATTTCGAACTATTTTCAATCTGTCGATCAATTAATTTGACATATTTATGCAGTGATGTTATATGTAACCATCATTGTGTGAAATGTATTTCCATAGAACGTTTTTAGAGCAAAACATCAGTCATTGCATACTTTGCCAAGGCATTGTATAGAATGGCACACTAGGCACGTTTTTTGCCAAGTGTGAAATGTCCAGATCGTAAAGACAGCTACTGACAAAACTTGCAAAATGCAAAAAGGAACACAAAACAAATTGTAATTGTTTTGTGATTGTACATTTCTTTTTTTTTCTTTCTCAGAAGATTCTCAGAAGAAAGAGATTTTCTTTGATTTTAAGATATGCGCTTCTCGGTAACTCTTTATCAATGTTTGTTTATTGTATCCTAAAACAAAACAAACATAAAGCCGCAAACAAAACAGGTTGTTCCACACTGATGATTCACAGGCAATGTATAGAATGTCTAGACAAGGTGTTCAAATCAATGCATTTCCTCTCACGCCGTTCATCGTCAATTCAGACATTCTATATATTGAGAGAATTCACACATTGCCAGTAACAAACATAAACAAAAAAATCTGATACATTTCCCTAACCCTTTTTATTTGGATTCGATTGCACAGTTCAAACACTGAAAATTGCCTAACAAACAACTTCTGTTCTTTACTTCCAATGCCATTAAAAACAGCAAATATAAACAGGTTGACGATAAACAGGCTAATATAGTGTCCCAAAACAAAGAATTGAGAAAAGCTTAAAATAGCTAAACGCAGCGCTCTGTTAACAAAGATTAGTTGATTAAACAGTTGAGTAACTTTGATTTTGAAAATATCGAGCTGTGCATATCCCACGGGGAAGACGGAAGGAGGAATGTGTGTGAGCGAATCAGACAGTGCGTGTCTGTCCGCGGCTGCTGAGCTCAGCCGTGTTCATGTGCCTCGCGCCCTTTCACACACTCACACACACCTCCAATATTCATGAAAGAAGTCGAGTCCAGCCGAGCGTGAAGACACATGCACAGGCACATGTTTTCCAAAAGGAAAGGACAAGAATAGGTGAAGTCTTCGACTGGGAGTAAAGATTTTGAATCGGGTTACTTGGTGGATGAAGAATCCGTTTCTACGAAATGATGCTTGTATAAACTCAGTTTCTGGGGAATCTTATCCTTTAAATGTTTAAAATAGCCCGGTGCAAGTTTTAGAGAGAGTCCGGTATTCTCCTGCTGATTAATGTGATCCGTTTCAGACAAATCGATAATTATGCAAGTTAAACCGCAAACATATCACACTATTGCAGAAAGTTCCTCGGACACTTTCACTACAACAAAAGTCAAACTGCAGTCTAAATAAGTCATGCTTCATTTTAGGCCAAAATAAGCCAAAAATCTCTTTTGGCGTTAACATTGCCGGCGAATTTATTAAAAGAAAGTAAACTATTTGTAGACTAAATACCATATTTCACTTTGTTCAGAACAATGTAGCAACACTGTCAAAATATGGGGTGAAATTGATGAGGAAGAAATCTGTTTGTCCAGCTAATGGAAGACACAAAGAGGCCTGAAGAGGAAAAAAGGTTCCTTTCTGTCTTGAAAATAAGGCTTAAAATCCCACTGTAATTCCAGTGTCATGATGCTGCAATTTATTTAAATAAGAGAATAGGTCAAAGTTAAATTGGGTTTAATCTGAAGAGTTCCCACAAAATCAAAAAGGAAAAACAGGTCTCACTATTTAAGACAAGCCGAACCTTTTATTTAGACTAATTTATTTATAATGTTGTGTTTCCATTATTATTATTTTCATTTAATGTCATTAAGTAAAGCATTAAAAAAAGATGTAATTTAATTGAACATTTGAATCATATTTAGTATATTAATAACACAGACTTAATACTGTAAAACAGAGACATTTTTATATTTCATAAATAATATTTCAATATTGTCCTGTAAAAGCAACTATTTGAGAAGGTGAACACAATTAAATAAAATAGAAAAATAAATAAAAATAATAAAACATAAAAAAGTGATACTGAATCAAGTAATAAATAAAGGTATAGTGCACTTTAGTGTAGCTATTTGAGTTGATGAATGCACCAATTTGTACATTTATATTTGTTTGTGTATGTATATATATATATATACATCTTTAAACATTATATACACATATTATATTCTGAAATAAAATTTCACTTATATATTATAATATTATAACAAAATCGATTAAAATTAATCTTAAAAAACTTAAAATAAACTACTCAAAAATAAATCCCACAACTTCAGACTCTTACAATTTCTCCGACTTTGGCCAAACTGTAAATCTGCTTCATCACACACGTTGCCAACCAACCCGATAGCACTGATCACCTACCGGTCTCATCATTGTGCCCGAGGCTGTACTTTTTCATGAATACAAAAGACAGAAAAACATGAGCAAAATGCTCAGTGGTGAAAATATAACAGGTGCAAATATAAGATGGTGGTTTACGGGTCTTATCAGAGTTGGTAAATCAGAAGTGAGAGAGTAGCCGGGTAAGTTACATTTCCCTGTCCCAGACTGGGTCATCATCATCCTCTTCCGCCTCCAAAGTGAAGTTAAAAGGTCCTGCAGCTTGATCCTGGCATTTCACTTGGTTTTGTCTCGCTTTACAGGCAAAAGTTCACATCTTTAGAGGTTCCAGAGAGGGACAGTGGTCACACATTTTAGAATCAGATTGTAACCAGTTCAGGTAGTTTAAGATAACAGCAAACATTTCATCTCACTGCAATAAGATCTCTGCCGTGGCTCTGATATGGTTTTCCTGTTCAAATTGTTCTAAATAAAAGCTGGCCCTCAAAACCACAAAGAAGGATATTAGAGGGAAAAAAACATTTATATATAAACTTAATATATATTAAATATATACTGTATATGTAATGCATTTGGTTTTGGGAAGATTGGACAATAAATTAGTTGTAAAGCAGATCAAACTCATTTTAACCGAGGGCCACAAAAGGGCCGGATATAACTTAAAAACTAAATGTAATCATATGTGATGTAAAATAAATGTAGCTACTCCTTAATGTTAATGTTAATTCATTCAATAACTTATTCAAGTGACAATTGCAGTTGCATAGAAAACCTAGGTTTGCTTGTTGCTCTAACATAAATCTTTTTAAATTTTGTCAGATTATGAAAACACACATAACTCCAATAATAAAGGATCAAACTGTTCAAGTGAATAAAGAAAAATAACATAAAACTGTGAAAACACTGCCGTGGCTACCATAGTGGAAATTCATTGTGGGAAAAGTAAGACGTTCTTAATTTATTTTTTGGTATTTATTTTTGGACACTAAAAACTTTTACGCTCTGGTGGGCCACATAAAATGACATGGCGGGCCACATCGCACCCCGGGGCCTTGAGTTTGACATGTGTGCCGTAAGGCTTTAGCGTATTGCTGGAAAACCTTTGTAAATAGTTCAAAATTAGGTTTTGGTAATAATAAAAAAAAAAAAGCTAATTTGTACAATTTAATCAAATAATTATATTTAATAAGCATTATTACTTCATTGTAAAATTTGAACAACAATGAATTAATAATTGATTATTAATAACATTTTTTATATAATACCAAAGTTGGTAATAACAATTTTATTAATAGTATTATTATAATAATAATAATAATTATTATTATTATTATTAGTTTTGCTGTTGTTGTTGTTGTTGTTGTTGTTATAAACAACCACACATTTTAATATTTTTAATTTTAAGACTGTTAACGTAACAGTTTATTAATATAAATAATATAATATAATTATTATAAATAATTAAATAAATAATGACCTGACTGCAAAGTTCAAACCGTATTTGAAGATCAGGGATGTCTGCTTTTTCAAGAACAAACTGCGAGGCAATACAGCCGTTTACATAGAACTCCATAATTGGCCAAAAATCTGTAATAAAGATGGTGGACGTTGATGAGGAAAGATGGAGAAGGCTGATAGATGGTGGGAGAGGAAGTGTTTGTGAACCTGCTTTAGGACAAGGTAAAAAAAAAAAAGCAAAGGCTGATTTAGAACAAAGCACATACTGTGATGCAGAGCTCGCTGTCTAATGCCATCCAGCACTGATGGAGCCCTTGTGCCATGCAGGCAGCGAGTAAGCCACGTTCACTTCCGAGGAGAGTGCTGTTACTCTTCCCAGTGTGAAATCCAAGATTTTTCTCGGCAAAACAAGAACATGGTTTTATTCAACAAATGTTACCCGTTCCTCGTTTTGCATGAGAAAGAAATGTAAATGGGGCAGATAAAGCCAGGAGAAAACTTCAAGAGGCATTTCCGCCAACTGCTCATTAGTCTGATGGTTGCGGCGCAGCACAGGTTCTGCAGTGTCCTGGCTAACGAGGTAAGCAGCGGTCATTAAAGTTTTGCGCGCACTTTCTGGTGACATGCGAGCGTTGACCTTGGCAACCTCTTTGGATTTCAAGAGAGTTTGACTACGAAAGTTACAAATGTTTTTTTGACCCTGACGTGTTCTTTGACAAAGATCGTATCGGAAGCGTTTTCTTAACACACATTTACACTAGTATATAAATCATTGTAGAGATGTAAATAATGTTAAATCCCATTAATTATTAACATAAGTCCTTATGAACTCATTAGAGTCATTTTCATGAGTGTGGAAAATATTGATATTCTATTAAGGACAGTGAACACACAGTGAACGCACATAGACACACTTATGTCCGGAGCAGTGGTCAGTTTGGAGCTGTGGTGTCCAGGAACTGGATTGGGTTCAACGTTTTGCTCACAGATACTTCAGTGCTGGAACCTGCTACTCCGGGATTCAAACTTGTCACTAGGGGCCATACTGATATTACTCAACCATCCAGCAAAGTTACACACACACAGACACACACACACACACACACACACATACAGTGATGTGAACACACACAAATCCGGAGCAGTGGGCAGCCTTAAGACGTGGCGCCAGGGGGGTATGTGTGGGTTAGTGTCTTGCCCAAGGTCTGGGCAAGAGGGTCTTTAAAAGTATAATTATATCACGCAACTTAATGTTCGCTAAAAAGTAATACTCTACTGTAAATTAATAATCCGATATGGGTTTTACCCAGATACAGTTGTAACCGTGGGACATAAGATACCCCTTATTTTCAGCGCAATGAAAAAACACATGCATTAAAATGACAGTGGAGTTTTTCTATAGATCAATCAGTTGATGTAAACAAAGCTGATGTTGCGGGTCCAAATCCCGGAGAAAGTATGAAATTGTGAAATTTCCATTCATCCATCAAAAATATCAAGTTGGTTCAGCACTTGCCTATAATAAGTTGCACTGGGTAAAAGTATCAGCCAAATTCCTAGGTGTAACTGTCATGGGAATATGTACCGTATTGTTCGCCGTATAAGACGCACTTTTTCTTCCCCAAAACAGAGGGTGAAAAGTTGGTGCGTCTTAAACGGCAAATGCAGAGATCCGCGGAGCGGGGTCACCGCCATCTTCGTATGCAATACAGCGGTATTACATACGTTGTCTCGCTTTCTTTCTCACGCAGAACCTTGTGAAAGAATGAAACCATGATTTCCAAACGAAAATGAACTTTGATCAAAATAAAACAAGCAGATTTTCTCGCGCGCGTCTTTAAAACCAAAACAGCCGCTCTCTTAAAGACACAGCGCAGAAAACGGAGCGGCACGCATATGCGCGTGAAGTACAAACTGTGTTCGATTAGCAATGTCCGTGCCGTCATTGGTAGTTGTAAGTTACAACTTGTAACGAAACTAATGTGTAATACTGTATTAAGGTGTTTATATACTTATATGTGTTCAGATACCGTGAATTATCACGGTATCCACGGTATTGCAAAATCCATATTGTGGCACATCTCACTACCGGTATACCGCCCACCCCTACCCCTCACTGTTTACTGACTGACTTCATGTTACATGTTTGGCATACAATTGTTATTAAACTGCTGTTAACTTTTATACAATTGATATAAAATATTTTACTACAGTATTTGGTTCCGAATTTTTTTTCTCTAGATTTTCTTCTTTTAAAATTGGGTGCGTCTTATATGCCGGTGCGTCTTATATGGCGAAAAATACGGTATATTATGCAATTTCATTGGGGAAACCATTCCAGTAAACACTTCTCATCATTTCGACAACTAATTCATAAAGCAGCAGAAAACAGAACATACAAATTAATAGGAATCAACGTGAGTGTTCAAAAAGTAAACTACTTAAGAAAAAGGAGTGCACAAAATAAAAAATGTTTTAATGATATAACAAGCTTATTTTTCAGTTAGACTCACACAAATCGTATTTTTTAAAACATACATAATTATTAAAAGAAACAAAAGGAAAAAAAAACCCAATGACAACAACATAACAAATTTGACCTTTTGAGCAAATTATTGAACCAGTTGGCTTGAAGTCCATGAGATGTTTTATTTAGCAATATCATTTTCTCCACACAATTACTCCATAATAAAATAATGCGCAGCAGATCGAACCATGAATAATCTCACAAAATAAACAGGCATTTAGACATGTCAATAAATTCCCCTTTAACGCCTGTGGAGAATTTACAGACGCCCACTGGGGTATCACTTCATTCACATTTATTATAGCAAAAAAAGTGCAAAAAGTAACGGCCACCACAAAAACCTGTTTGTGTGTCAGGAGAGAAAGAAATGCCCGCAACAGCATCTGAGGAATAACGGAACACAGACTTCATCAACCCATTACCCGCTGGATTTTAAAAACCAACTCAATTGCGGAAGACCCCCGGTCTTGTCAATTGTTCCAATACATTTTGAAAGGATTTTCTAATATGTGCAGTTTGTCAGTTTACTGGAAAACGTTATTTCTGCCGGTTCGCCGCTAGAAAGCAACGGGCTGGAAATGCAAAGCTCTCGCCGCAAATTTCACCAAACAAGCCGAATTATCGCCCTATCTCGAATGTCTCCGTAGAAGCTATTGCACTATTCGTTCTTAAGTTTGCCAAACAGACTCCAACGCGACACACCGTAAAACACAGAACGCAAAACATGGAGAGACGGATCAATGCAGAAATGATAAAACAACAGACTGTACCTGACACAGCTGTTGGAGTTGACGTAGCCATTCACTCTCTGGAGCAGCGTGTTGTGGTCCGCATCCCATCGCTCGTCAAGCGGATTTGCTGTTTTACGCCACTCTCGGCCTTATTTGGACGATGGCAGGCCGACGGGGCTTCCCTTCTGGCATGTAAAACCCGAAAACGCAACCATGCGTTCAGCTGGTCGGCGCAGTTACAACAGCCACAGTGTCTCCGAACGCAAATAGTTCACACCGCACCACCCTGCACGAGACGCCGTGAGGGCCACGCCCCCTCGGATGCTCGCGCAGTTCTTGCGATTCATAATCATGAGGTAGTAGCCGTCCGCGACGCCTATTGGCCGAGGAAGTGTCTTAAAAAATTTCACTTCCGCCTTCATTCTCAGCCGCTTCGAGGTGACGTAATGGAACATTCCAAAAATTCCATGTACTGGCATTTTTCTTGCGAGGGAATTCTACAAACCGCGTCGTTTAAGAATAACGTGACAAAACTGCGTGAAGATATAAATATTTATATATATCCCAACTTAGTGGACTACTGTGCAAGAATTATTGGGTTAGTTAAAAGAACTTGTAATTCGCATTGAAGCAAAATACATCTGTTGTGTATTTGTGTAAAACACATTAAACTTATTTTGGGATATTTTTATGCTTATGTTTAATTTGTGTGTTTCATATAGCTAGAATAAAGCATCTGTACAAAATAATTTACACAATGGATACAAACAAACAAACAGGGTGGGAAGTACACAAATGCACGCACACACACACTTGTCTGATTGCTTAAAATCACATGACTCAAGCAGAAGTAAATTCAATCATTTTTAATTGTGAATTCAATTGGTGTTTTACAATTTGATACCGCTACAATTGATTCAACCAATTGGATTGATGGAATGAACAGCAAATAATATTGATTAAGTCAGTCTGTAAAAACGTCCTCATAAATGGAGGTGAATATTTTATGGAATAACAGCGTGAAAAAGCTTTTCTGTCCAGACAGTGTGTTGTGAGCAGGTCCATCTGGGGGATGCACGTGAGGTTTGCTGATATCAGCACAATTCCCACAATTTCCTGACTCAGTTGTATTTTTCAGCAGGACTGAAGCTTCTTAGTCGTACTAATGGTAGCATGAGCCACATGGGGACTATTAGTGGGGTTAACCTTCAGCCTGGACCTTAATTCATTTAACCCTTTCCCAGGGGCATCCGCAAATAATCAAAGAAAGATGTAAACAAGCCCGACAAATACCCTTACGGTATGTGTAAGAAGTTGTTCACATAAGGGTTACAAAACAATGACAGTATAAGTCCATCCATGTTCTTATCCGCTTTTTTATTTCTGGGTCACGGGGTGCTATAGCCATCACAGCAACTCTGGACCTGACAGAGGGACACACATTGGATTGGTGTTCGACCAATCTCAGAGCAGGATATACCTTCACACTTACTAAGACTGTAATTTCCAGACTACAATTCCTGAACACATGTTTTGGACTGAGGGTGAAAACCGGAGCTCCAGCCGGGCCTTGAGTCTTGGAGGATTTCTCCTAGCTGTGATACGGCATCTATACCGATTTTGTCACTGTCCTGTGCTATGCTATTTTTACATTTATTACTGTAATATGTTTTTGATAAATTATCTTATTAATAATTATTTATTTATACATTTTATATAAAATGTACAATTGTATAATTTGTTATACAAACAATAACAGTACGTCTACATTTACAGACACACACACATACATACACACGCACACACGCATAATACAACGAGCATCGCAGTTCATGGTCGTCTTTTCAGTCTTCCTCTTGGATATACTCTTTGTCCGCTCAGCTGCTTTTCTTTTTTTTTAGGTCAAGAAAAGTAGATCCTGCACACCATCAGCAAAAGCTCTCCCAGTATGTCACTCTAATAAACGAATCACACATTGACGCTCGCGGTTCTGTTTGTTTCCACATGCACCATGAATATAAACATTCAGTCTAACAACCATACGACAAAGTCTTGACAAAGAGACCTTTGTTTAACGGATTCTAATGGTAATTTGATACCTACGGGACAATTTAATTACAAGGGAAAACAGATCCTAAATCATAAGACTGTATGCGGGGAGTTTTTCAAATTCAAGAAAGAAAACAAAGCAAGTACATTTTGTGCGATTTTGAAAAACTAGCAAAACATGAAGCGTAGGAAGACAACGTGCACGACAGAATCATGGGCACATTTCTAAATTACAATAATTTGATAATACCTTTAGGCCGGAAGTGTTGCTTGTGAATTAAACTGCTTGCTTTCATTTTATTTCATGTATACAGAGCTGTGAATTTAGCAGGCTTAGACATGTGATGCCTAACCTGCGGCCCACGGGCCATATTCAAACCCCTGCAGGTGTTGCATGCGGTCCACTTTTTATTTCCATATTCTCATCCTTTAGTGTTTTTAGTCTGTTTGGAAGAAGGTATTACGACAGTGTGCTAATATTAGAACAACTCTCAATAGCAGTTTCTATGCGGAACTATTGTAGCTTCAACGTTCTGCACTAAAACTGACCACAGCATGCGTGTACACATGTACATTTGTGAACTCTCTTTATGATGATGAGCAAAACCTGGGTCACACCACGCATTACAGAACATCATCATCAATCTCACTTCCTGTGGCAAATCTTCACCCAACATCCCAAAACTGGTTCCTGAAAAACAACTAATTGTCGCTGTAATAAACAAGCACCGTATGTTCAGTCACACAATTATTGATTTGTTTTCTCACGTGTTTTCAACTAGAAAGCTCTTAATGTTATTTTCGTTTTCCTTGTGGTCCCCAAACGTCACCACAAAGGCAAATTTGGCCATTGCATTATGAAAGGTTGGGCACCAGTGGCTTAGACGTAGACGATCTCCTGGAGCCTCTACACTACAGGGTCTAGTAAAGTTCACCCGTCATTCAGGTGATGAGTCATAGCCCCCGGCTGCCCGATCGTGTCATTGGATGCCACTGTCCATCGGACTCCCTGTGGAGGAGGAGAGGACTGCTGGATCTGTGATCATGACAGCCGCCATCCTGGACCGGGTCAATCAGGCCACCTGACTGGGCTTGTGGCCGTGAGGTGCGTGATGCTGGTTCAGGTCCTGTAGAGTTGTGACGCACCTTTTCGATCGGGTGACTTCGGTTCAGGCCTAAACTTTGGTACAATTAAACAGTTTGCTCTTTTTCTTGGCATGGGGGCATCCGTTCACCCTGTGAGTGATGTTTCTGAAAGCACAGTAGCAAGGACACCGTGTTGTGAACGCTCAACAGTGTGACAATATGATCCTAACAGGCTTATGTAACAGGGATGCCTGCATGCTCGTCTTCCAGCAGACAACGGCTGCACCGACTGTTATATAACTAGATCAGCCTCCCCACAGAGCCGAGCTGCGCCTGCACTCACCATACTGCTGGAGAGAGAAAGAGAGTGTGTGTGTGTGTG
>CM051501.1:11931610-11943532 GCA_028031935.1 Paedocypris micromegethes | reverse complement strand
GGGGGGGGGGGTAAGAAAAAGAAGGAGAAACCGAACAGGAAAGAGATGAAGTAGGAAAGTGAAAGAGACAGAAAGTGAGACAGAGCAAGTTAAAAGTGAGACAGAGCGGATGTGAGAGTGTCAGACAGCAAAAAGATAGAAAGAGAAAGAGAGAGACTGACAGAGCGAGAGAGAAATGTGGAGAACAAAGAGGGAGGGAGACAGATAGAGAGATAAAGAAAGAGTAAGGGAGAAAAAGAAGCAAGAGAGTGAGACTGGGTGAGTTAAAGAAGAGAGAGAGAGGGAGCAAGAGAGTAACAGAGCAAGAATGAGGATGGGACCAGAGAAAGAGAGAGAAAAAAAGAGGGAGATGGGGTAACAGAGGGAGAAAGACAGAAGAGGGGGACAAGAGAGAATGGGATTGGAAGAGACTGAATGGGAGAACACCAGAAAGTGAACATGAGAGTCAAACAGTGACACACAGGATGCGAGGGAGACAGAAAGAGAGAGAAGCCTTTGAACATGTTTCTGGCTGCTGGAGTCTCAGAATTCCATGTTCTTTCGGAACTTTAAATTGAATTTGAAAACTCTGATAGTTGAACAGCAAACAGTCAAGACCTTTGCCAAGAACAAGAGCCAGTGTCTCAATTAGCTTTAGCCGAGGCCGTTCCTCTTCAGGTTTACATCAGGTCTCAGATCATCACACACTTCCAGGAGACCTTGAGGAGGATAATGGCCCGCTAATGTTGGCTCGATTTCTCCAGCACACATGTGCCAGCAGAACCTAAACACGATTAGCCGCGGAGCTGCAGCATAATCTATGAAACTTTGAATGCAATTACACCTCTGACAGCCGCGTTCAGTCATTCCACCAGCAGATCCCTGCTCAGGATTCCTCCTCTTAAAAAGTTATTGCTCAGAAAAACAGGACCAAACTCAGTTACGCTTGCATGTGGGTCGCATTAAAAAAAGGCAGCGGAGAATATTAAATTACAGCTTTTTTATAGTTCTTTAAGTGCTTGTGGCTTAACTTAAAGCTGGTTGACAAGACCACGTTTCATGTTAAGCTTGTTAGTTTTCAGGCTGGGTGATGTACAGTATGGAATATTGCCAACATTTTTGCATAACTCAATTGAATTATACACTTCACCTACACATTCACTGGAATGATGAAACACCCAGACTTTTACATGATACCTATACAGCTGCTAATGATTATATATGATAAATAACAACAATAACAACAAACATTCAAATAATACCAATTAATACTAATTAGCAAAAAACAATACAAATAATACGTTGTTTCGCTTCTGTGTCACAAGAAGGCAGGCCAAACCAATATTCAATCAATCACAGAGCAGGACACACATATTTAAGCTCCAGTTCACTCTTATGAATAGATTTCCAGACTCGAATTTTTCAGAACTTGTTTTGGACTATAAAAATTGTTCTCATCATGAAGCGACAATGCCACCAATCTAATTTTATAATCTATAATTTTAAAATCAATTCAATTTTACTTGCATATTCCCAAAATAAAAGGTAAGATACTGTTTTAACACCAAAAAAAACAAACAAACAAAAAACAAAACAAAAAGAGACAATGGTAATAAAGTGCAGAAAAACTAGTAATACTGCACTAGTAAAACAGCAGAAAGTAAAACACCAACAGTAAGAAAATGCCCAAAAAAAACAATCTTTATTATTATTTTTACAACCAACTAAATGTAGTCTCCCTCAAATTAAAAAAAAAAGTTAAATTTGAAACTTGTAAAACTAAGAAAAAAAAATTAAAAACAAAAATAATGTATGCATTTATATAATGTATGAACAAAAATAGTATAAAAATAGATATCACCTGTAATGTTTTAAATAAATTAAGCATTTCATTCTTTTCTTCCTGCTGCAGAAAGTAGACTGTGGAAGGTTTCATATCCAGTTGGTCTTTTATTTACATGGTATTTTAATTGAAATTCCAGGGAAAGCTTTTCTCAATATTTCCATTTTTAAATAAATCGTTTCCGTTTTTTTTTCTCTCAATTTAAAAAATTGTTTCAATAACCAATTGATGGATAAAGCATTTACTTGTTTAAGGTCATGTTTAAGGCCATTCAACACTGAGAGAATAATGAGATTGTCTATAATAAAACGTCAGAGACACCAGCAGAACGTTTGCTAAAGCATTGGGTCAACGCTTCTATGTGATCTGGTTCTGAGAAGTCCAAAACCGCTCTGCTGAGTGTGCTGTGTGGTGGTGCTCTAATTGTGGCTTCCCCTGTTCTCCATTGTTTGCCTTCTTGTGAGAAGGAGATTTTCCAGACAGCAAGCAAAGTAATTTAGAAGAATAAACGAGAAGAGCTGCTGGTTCTTGTCTGGAATAACGGCATGAATCATCACATCACTCTCGCCATCACTTCATCGACAGAGATGTTGTTGACTACATAGAGTTTGTGGGATTTACTTCCGGTGAAACCAGGAACTTGATTCAGCCATTTTTTATAAAAGTTTCGGCTAAACACACAACATCAATTTACGACGCAAACATTTCCAAGTATCACATGCACATCTTTGTACACGTGTATTTTACTTTACGTGTTTTATATATTCAGAAACTAAATACAATTTTTTTTTACATATGCTATATCTTTATCAAGCATATCATCATATGCAGACTTTTTTAAAAATAACTTTCATGTGGAGTTTTACATTCAACAATACGTTTTAAGGATTCACTCTCTAGCTTATGGTGAAAAACAATTGTTGAGTCATTTTCAAAACAAAAAAAAACCAATTAGTTAATACAGTTGAGCTTTGATCTAAAAAGATAACTTAAAACCTTTTATTAAAAAAATTGCTTCTGAATTGCTTTTTTAATTTTACAGTCCTTTACCGTAATTTTCAGACACACAGCCGAGTACAAAAGTTGTACTGTGCAGTCAGAAAACTAACAGGCCAGAAATAAATCCCACCTTTCTAAAAGTAGAACCAAAATATCTGGATTTAGCTCTGTAACCAGTGTTGCCGTGTGCAGAAACATATCGACACCATTAGCAAAATACTATTGCGTAAGCAGAGTTCTATCTTTGTACAGTCAAGCTGCCAACAGATAAAACCACACATGTGAGAAAAAGGGCCCGGTTTGCCCAAAAGCACTTATCGTTCAATGGCTTGCTTATCCTCACGACCTTCAAAACATCTCCAGCCCATGGAGGAATTCGTGGAACGGTTTCTCTTCTGGTACGGCTTCTTTGGACATACAATCCTAGGGTCGTTTTCCACCAAGTTTGCTCTGGCAATATTTATGCGCGTCCCTGCTGCCAAAATCGACAATCGTGAAGGTGATAATTGGTTGTAACTGGAAGGTTTTACGGTCAGTGAGGCCCTTGTGAGGGAGAAACAGAGGAAAAGAAAATATGTTGTAGGGTCTTGACCAATGCTCATTGAATTATGAAGTATCGAAATACATCAAATTACACCCGGAATAAGACATTGTTCTCGCGGCCTTGAGAGATAAAAATCAGTAGTGCGTCGGTTCCACCTGGTGGGAGAACGGCAAACACAATTCCGAGCTAAATTTTGGTTTCAGTCATATGGGAAAAATCCTGGTAACGAGAATATATCTATGAATTTTATTACTCAAATATCCAAAAAAAAAAGAGGCACAAGTCCAGCA
Organism: Paedocypris micromegethes; assembly: GCA_028031935.1. Taxonomy (NCBI): domain Eukaryota; kingdom Metazoa; phylum Chordata; class Actinopteri; order Cypriniformes; genus Paedocypris; species Paedocypris micromegethes. The sequence goes on along the minus strand of CM051501.1, from coordinate 11,939,877 downwards.
TAAAAGTCAAAGCAGGGGTTGTGTCAGCAACAAAGGAAGTTCAGTGTTCGAATCTCGAGTCACTGCAATGAAAGCGCTTTCAATTAGAAAAAAAACAAAACAAAAACAGAAAACAAAACATTGAGAGACGAAAAAAGGCAGCAATAACCCCATTACTTGAGTTTATTTTTAATATATGCAGCATAACCACTGACAATATCAAATGCGGTAAATGAAACATTTCTTGTAAAGACAAGAGCAATGGAAATAGTGTCCATGACATGAAAAGTAAAAAAGGAAAGGCACTTCTTACCAGGTCAAAATAAACCTGAACATTTCTGGACATAAGCCCATAGAAAGGCACAGGGAGAAGTACTAACTTCTACACTGCACCTAAACATGAGCATTTTTAAATAATCATGCTTCATTTCTGTGCATTTTACTCTATATGCACACATACAGTATTACACAATCATTGTCTTGCCACCTCGACAGCACAAGTTCCCGAAGAAACCTCTACAGATTGGTACCACGTTGTCAGCCTGTTGAAATGTGCATCAAAACCAAGTAATGTTAAAATGGCATTGACTTTAAAATTATTCCCAGTTGAATCAGCATTTCCCTTAAAAATCAAAGAAGAAAAATTGTAACAATTTCTCACAAATCACTCCGTAATAAAAAAAAACTAGCACAAAACATTTCAAAAGTATTATAATCCAACTAATTACAACCAAGCAAGGTATGCTAATGAGCCTGTGGTGATTGGCAGCACCGTCGTGTATATTAATCTGGACTGTGCGTTCAGCTCAGTACGGCAGTGTGTGAAGCAGGGCAAGGGTCTGTTAGATGGTCCTTATCTCTCGGAAACACAAGGTCTAGGGAGCTCGGCAGAGGTCTCTGAGTGAAAACAGACCCCCTACTTGAGCCCCACTGCGCAGAGACGGCATTGCTCAAAAAGAAAGTGCTTTGTCATGCTGACGTTTCAAGGGTTTCACTGACGTTCGGTTTGGTACGAGGAATTGCATTAAAACCTGATGTGGAAATAATCGGTCTCAGTGAGATTTTTAGCAGCGGTATATGTATTCGAGGCTAGGACCCCCGATAAGATAACCTGGATAAGATAAATGTGTTTTAACAGTTTGACAGGCAACTACTATTGGGAGACTATAAATTAAATTGGTAACAATGTGCACAATAGCCATTTTGATGATTTTAAATGAAGAACTACCCATTTTAATGAGCTTTATGATACAACTACAGAGAAAGAACCGATTCTTTTGTAGCATAAGACCCTTAACATTTTTAAGAAATTTGGAGTGCAAACGTGGAAAAAAAATGGCGGAGAGAAATAAAATACATTTTGATTTACAATTACAAATTGTCCCACTTGATACATTTCAAACGATCGATAATCACAAACATACATTGACCAGAAGGAAGTATAAGCTTAGTTAAAGTCTCGGTCAGGGAATATGAGAGGAGCCACGAGGGTCCACAGGTAGACCGCCAGACCCAGCCAGCTGGAACACATCTTCACCCACACCGCAGGTATGGTGCTCTGCATTGCTTGAGTGGTGGTGTCCGGCCTGGATGGGTAAGTGAAGAGCAGGTTAGATCTGCAGATCTAGGAGAAGTTGTCGGTACAGTGAAAGAAACACTTACTTGTACCAGTTGGTCAGAGTCATCATGATGTAAAGAGAAGCCAGAAAGAGGTGGAAGTGGAAGACGGAGTAGCTGTAGGTGACTCCATCCTCTTCATTGTCCACCGCACGTCTTGCTCCATCCTCACCCAACTCTTCTGGTCCACTGAACTCTTTCCCCTCCTCTGTCTGCATGAGTCTGTTCACCTGAGCATTACTAGATGAACGAATGCTGAGGAAAAAAACCCAACAAAACTTTTACTGAATTGTCTCATTTTATCCCATCACTTTAAATCTCGCCAAGTGTTCCTCACACAAGCAGCTCAACTACAGCATCTTGATAAAGTGACTTGGACGCTTGCGTAATGGCTCGAAAAAATAATCACTGTGTTTTTAAAAAGTTTGAGGATTATTTATAGCTAATGAACATGTAACAAAACATTTCCTTTAGCATTGAAATCCATCGGGAACCAATAGAAATTTTGGGTTGTAATTACCATGATAAGGGTCACCACAAAAAAACGCCCAACTCAAATGTTGATAAAGCACAACTTAAAATGCAGTACCTGGCATAGAATGTGCAGAAAAGGAAGATGCACAGTCCCACAACGCCTTGGGCGTCCCACCACTGCACGGCCCCGGGAGCGGTGGTGGGTGTGACTGAGGTCACGTTAGCACTGGACACCAGGCTGAGCAAGCTGGGGTTACAGTTTCGATCTGAAAGTGGATGCATACAGATTAGTTGTTACAAATTTGATGGGATAACAACATTGTACATTTATAATGCAAAAACTAATGAAACACAATCTAACAGCAAAAAAAAGTACAGGTAAAAAATTTAATAAATAAATGTATTTAAAGCAAATATAAGGTTCTAGTCTTTAAGCAATGTATAATATTGTCATCATGAAAAATAAACATAAAACCTCTTTTATTTGGACTAAAACACCTGTACAAGAAAATGTACAGAAAATCAATGATCAATTTATTTTTTATATATATATATATATATATATATATATATATATATATATATATATGAAGAAATAACTTTTGTAGGCGGAATATTTGTCTATAATTGTACGCGGAAAATGCCAAAAATATTGGTTAGCAGCAAAGCTACACAATAATTTAGTTACTCTGCAAAACAAGTGACAGGAAAATTAATTTTCTTTTTCAAGGTGGCACTAAAAAACCTTTTGGTTAGGTCACCCACTTCTTGTTTAAGACGACTATGTGAATTGCAACTTTGAGACAAAACCCAGCGGACTTGAACCCCTAAAAAAAATATTCACATCTAATCTATCAAACTAACTGACTACATATACTGTAGACATTATATACAAATGCATGTTACACACTTGTTGAGTTACAGCCACAAAACTTACCAACAATTGCACAATCCTGAATAGGAACAAAATTAAAGTTAAAAAAAAAAATAAATATAGAAAGATTAAAATCAGGCAGGTTACGAGAGTTAACTTCAGACTTACTGGGGTTATTGGTCATGGCGGACCAGGTAATGTACATGGTGTACAAAGTAATAAGAGAAGACTGTAGTAAGCCAGACGTAGGCGAAGCATTCTGCAAGACAAACATGTAAAATAAATCGTTTAACCAGCAGCAACAAAATATTCATGCAATTTCACTGCAAGGCCGGCACAAAATTCTGTGAGCCCAAAGCAAACTAAATTCTTTAAAAATGACACTGCAGACTAATGCAAAAAAATGGTGGCCTTCAGTACAGAAGAGATTATTTTCCCATCAAGCACTCTGAATTTTGAACACATTGCATGTCTGCTATAAGATGTGTGCAGAGACTCTTGCAGCTCTGTGGAGAAGAATGCATTTTGCCAATTTGCACATTTGGTGGAATATTTTGTCAATTTGCACAAATTTGGAAAACCTAACTGATACATTTCATAATGTTTTTTCTGAAAAGTAGTATTTATTTTTATTACCCCAAGAGGCAACAGACTTTAATTTTAAGATCATTGCCAATCAACAGTATCAATACTTCAAATACAATCTGTTAGCTGAAATATGAAACGTATGATGAAACAGAACAATGTGAAACCGTATGATTAAGCAGAACCAATTGTGTAAAACACGAACAGTCCATCTTTCAAGATCGGTTTCTCTCTGCATTTTCTCTCATCTTCAATCACCTTGTGAAATCCAACATGTGACTAGGTCGGAGTATTGTAGCAATGTAGCAATGTATTAAGAATGTGATCACAGAGTGTTAAAGCGTTCATTTATAAATCTGTCTTTGCCACGTGAACACCTACCTGTACTTTTGGCAGAATGGAAACCACAGAGATAATGAAACACAGTATGAGATTGAAACTGATGAAGAACTTGTGCTCTGTGCAGTCATCAGGTTTGGTGTAGTAGAGATAAAACAGCACGATCGCCGTCAGAGCCAAGGCGTAATTCAGGATGGTGAAAAACAAGAGACCTGATGGCACAGAAAAGGGTGTTGGGTTTCTTCTCAGAACTGAGTGAACTAAGGCAGACGTTCTACACCGCTTTACCAGAAAGATCTCGCCATCTTCCTAAACTTACTTGCGAACCAACATTTACTATTGCCCTCCTCAGCGTTGCTTAGCCAGCGCTCGTTCCAGGAGTGTGCGAAGTCGATCAGAAGAATGAGCTGGATCAGGATGAAGACAAAGGAGCCCACAATACCAAAGTAGAACCACACTGTGAAGAGAAGTTTACAAATAGAGTATTACTGATAAGGCACGTCAATGCAGGATGTTAATATTCCTTCCACCAAGACAAGTTGTATTTAATGGACAGATGGTCTGTATTATTTGTGATATATAATAGCTCATATATTGTGGCAGGTACATTTCAAAGCCTCTTGCGATAATGAAATTCAGCAATATATATCGTATAAACCCACACATCACACCAGTACATTAAATAGTTTAGGCTAAAATTCATTCACATACAAAACGATCCTCACTCTAAACCTTGTGCAATATGCCAACACAATAATATCTGCATTTAGTCTTTTGTATTACATTGTGATACACTGAATTCCGCCTTTAGTACTATATATAAACCATATTCAGTTAGATTCTATTTTATCAAGCAAGTATATTTTTACTTTTTTCTTTTTAATTGTTCATTCCATTGGACTCCCAATTCCATTGCAAACCAGTGATACAGGCTGTAAAGGCATTCTATCATAAATATACAGCACATTGGAATTTGTTTGTTTGTTTGTTTGTTTTTTTTTTTTGTCGATACTAAAATGATGGAGAACTAATCAAGAAATGCACTGCTGACAGAATGTAATTCAATGATAGATTGGTGGAAATATGGAAGCGGAGCAATTTCAATCTACATTGAAATACAACACTTAAGAAACCGCCAAATTTGATTAATTCAATACTCAAACTCAATAAAAAGACCATAGAGTTCAACCCAACTGTCACACAGTGTTTTTGTTTGCTTTGTACATAACAGCCAAGCATAAATCATGTTGTTCTATCTGAAGCACTGAACCACATCAGAATGATGTGCAGAACATCTGAATGAGGTTTTGGAACTTGTCCACGATTCAATTCTGCACCACAAGGATTACGGCAAAAAAAAGCAACGACAAGTTCTTATTGCTAATGTAAAATGCAATAAAAAAATAATAACGTCCTTTTCCGCTTTCACCACGGTCTTCTCCCTTGCATCTTATAACATCCAAAACAGCCATTAAAAAATAATTGCCTTCTTCCTGGTAGGAAAACAAGGCGTCTTATTTTTGTGTCCCGCTGCATTGACAACGACTTCCCAGAATAACAATATAATGACTGTTGCTACATTTAGAGCTTAACATCATTGTCACAGAAACGGTGCGTGTATGGCAAAATGGAAACATATTTCTTTATATGAAGACCCAAACAGAAAAGTTACAAATAAGTTGTAAATAAAAAAAAAATTAAAAAAAAAAAAAAGTTAAAAATACAATATAAAGTGAAAAATATAAAGTGTGAAGAGTGGCAGAACTGCAGCAACAATATTCGTGTCTCAAGCTGTTTTTTTTAACTGACGTGCTATGTGAGACAGACAATTCAAGTGAAGATTTGCATATTTAAATTGCTGGGGTTTTTTTAATTGACCAAATATTATTTTGTTATTATTGTTTGATGCTAGTCAAAGGAACAACCAAATGATCAGTCATTGTACGAACCACTTTGTTATGTATACTATGTATATACGGTACCGTCATTAAATGTTCCATCTGGAATGAAAAACGCTCCAACGGTGAGAGCAACTAGAACCAGAAACTTGAAAAACCAGAACCTGTCAAAAAAAGTAATATACAAATTCAAAGAAAATAGTCAGCAAATAAGGTCATCATCATATGTACATCATATATACTGTTAACACAAAATTAAACAAACGCACCCATTTTGAATGGCGGCGCGAGGGTCTTTGCTGCTTCGTACACGAATCATTATAAGAGTGAACAGGAAAAAGAAACAGGCCATTGCGAAGCACATGCGATAGACAGATTTGTAGCCGACGATTACATCACAGTCAACGTGATTGTCGATCCCTGGGATTGTAGTTCCACCTTGACAGAAGCCAGGAATCTACAGGAAAAATGAGCAAAAAAGCCTCTCAAAATTTGGAAAAAACTAAATGACCTCAAACCTCAAACCAAATGGTCAACCTACCTTACGCAGCTCTGTCTCCATTCCAGGCAAAATCATGATGACGGAGACCACCGTGCCCAGCAGAAGGAAAAAGGAGAACACCAGCCGCGAGACAGTGGAGTTGTTCGACGAGGGACAACAACTACAGAGCAGACAAGGAGCGGAGCCACACAAACACGAGGCCTGTGACACACAGTGAAGAAACACACAAGCAGGTCAAAAGGTCGATAATAGAGGATGCTGATAGTTTCCTTCAACTTTAAATCTGTGAGTGTGTGTGTGTGTGCAGATGTACAGTACATTAAATATGTAAAAAAAAAATGTGGGTTTTAATTTTGAAACACACAGACACAAAATAATGTAATATTATGTGTGTGTGTCACATTTATGCTTTCGTTTCTTATAGCTGCACTTTTGTGTCTCTTTCCCTGTCTGTTATGCTGCCAGTTGCACTAAAATCTAAACGTATAAAGTTCTATTTGTCGATCTACAAATCCACCATTACAACTATACACGCATAAATCCATCCATGTGTGCACATTAACCTGATTTTAAAAAGAATTACAGCCATTATGGTATTGTCAAGAAATGGATTTATGAAGACGCTTTTAACATCTGGATGAAATCAACTTAATTAATAATAAATTATTGATAATACTGCCCTCTGTGTGTATGACTTAGATTTTATTATATTTATATCGATACGAGTAATACAAGTTACATTTAAATACAAATAAGACACTATTAAAAAATATCTCAACCATCCATTTTCTACCACTTTTCATGGGATTAGCTGAAGCCAATCCCAGCAACTCTGGGCCTTAAGGTGGGACACACCCTTGGCCAACCAATCAGAAAGTGGGACACAAGCTGGCACTTTAGACTGTGGGAAGAAGGTAGGCCAGAGGAAACCCTCGCCAGCACACCAAAATAGGTAAATTAATGTCGCACAAATCAACTAAACAGAAATTAAATACAAATACGCATAAAATCAATTTAAACAGACAACTTTTCCTGTTGGTGTTTCTAATAATAACAGACATATCATTCCTACAATATATATTTTTTACAATTGACATACAATTGCGTTCATGCCAGTTGGGTGAAAAACAACACTGACTGGTAACTTTGACCTTCCGATGTCCAGTCACATGCATCTTGTAAAAAAAAAAAATGAGGAATTCCACATGACAGTGACTCACGGCAGAAGTTTTAAGGAAAAAAAAACCCAAAACTTCTTAGTAGCCCGAGCTAAACCATGTTTTTAAAAGCACAAAAATATACATTTTAAATAAACTGCTCGACCTCTCTATGTAGTTAGAAGAACTTTAATCAACAGATTTACCTAATAAACCAAACATTTTGTAGAAGCTGGTCAGGCCAAATCTTTCCTGACATTGAGACCAGAAAGATTACAGACTTAGGGTGCAGTTAAAGCGACACAGGGCCCTTATTGAGAGCGTGTAAACCAGAATAACCTGAATTAAGAACAACACATTTAAACGACTTAAAGGGAAACGCCCAGAAACTTACTAATAGCAGATTTATACCCCAAATTCAGAAAGATCGGGTAATGTAAAACACTTAAAAGAAGTAATCGATAAGTAAACGTGGAAACAAGGCGTTTTAATAAACACGACGCAAATATGAACACTTCCGTGTATATACTCCACACACGTTAATTTATCACCACTAGTCGACTTTTAAAGACGAAAAACGGATGGCTTCCCAAATGTATCTATATCTTAATTTCCGAATCTAAACTTCTATATATCTTTTTTTTAATTGTATGCAATTAGGTCAGTAAGCATCAATAATATATAAAAACATTTACTTACGCAGCTCGCCAGAGAACACAATGCCATACAAGCCCCCATTTTGAATAATAAACGACTCTCAAACGAGAGAAAGCGTTAATAAATCCACGATCTTCTCTTGTTCTGCCAGTCGTGCCAACCGATTTCCAATGTTTGAAGCTAAC
>CM051501.1:11868714-11917762 GCA_028031935.1 Paedocypris micromegethes | reverse complement strand
TTTTTTTTTTTTTTATCCCCTTTGTTAAAATATTCCGTTTTGGCACTGCTTCTCAACTGTTTAGCAGGTAGCAGCCAATGAAGAGTCAAAGTTGTTAATGCTTACAAGTATTTCGCTTTTGGCGGATGTCTGCATCACAAACTCGTCGGGCATTTTTTGCGTGTGTAATGTTGAGTAAAGCCCATCGCGCATTGCTCAAGGACCTACATCCATCTGAGCATTGATTGATCACATGAATGCTGATGTTTGCTGGCCAAAATCCGGATGGATTAATAATGATCTCATACCTGGAAGCCGTTGAAGCGCACGCTGTGGCAATGTGACAGGTGACCGACGTCTTTTGTCTCCGCGTGGCAGGCGCCTAAAACGCTTTCGATCGCCGTTATCCTGCCATAAATCCACCAAGTGTCGATTAAGCGTTTAGTTTGTAAACACCGAAAATGTTGTGCAGTTTTGCAGGGTCAAGCGCGGACGATTTGGGTGTGATCAGAATTTGACGAAACTAAAACGGTCAGGACGTTTTCGTTTTGCTTTCTTTGTTTTGCAGATGCATTTCACGTTCGCCCGCTTTTTTGGAGCTCGTGGCGCACACGCGTTCTAGCATGTTTAACACATGTAACGCCATATTTAACGGTCTTTGGTGATGAAGGCTCAGTGTGGATTTCGGTCATCTATTGTTTCCTGAGACGATCGCGCCTGCCGTTCAAAGATTCGTGTTCGGGTGTTAATTGATTGGATGTTTTGTTATAGTTGGACATTTATTGTTTTCGCACTTTGAGCATGTATTTTCCCTTTTGTTTTTTGTTTTTTGTTTGTTTGTTTTTGCGATTTTGAAAATTGCGGTTTAGGCCAGTTCCCGCACGATATAATTGATGGAAAGACTTTGATTAATGATTCTTAATTGCGCGATGACAACGCGACTAAATTGATTGATTCGGCTATTGAGGCGCGATTCTTCCGTTTCTCGGATCCTGTTATGTATTGGCTGAGATATAATCTAATCCTGTTCTTAAATACGCAGTTATTGTTACATAATTTGAATATCAACAAGCATGTCTTGTCTCTCCTTTGTTGCTATTATATCATGCACGAGGCGACGCCACTCCCTTCAGTAGTAAACGAAGAAATCTCCAGGAACTGTAATTACAATTTTCAGCAATCTCATGAATTGTGCAAATTTTACGTAAGCAATTCTGAAAATGTTTTTTTTTTTGTTTTTTTTTTTTGTTAAAGGGTTCATGCCGTTTTAAAAAGCGTTCTTGAGTCCAAGTGTTAGGTGTCGAAGGTTGTGCGAATAGTTGAATAGGGTTGTGAGGTGTAACTAAGGGGGATATAAATGGGTAAATTAATAAAAATGTCAAGTAAACGCTCCAGTGTTTTCATGTCCCTCATTGAATGAATGTATTTTGGCAGGTGTGTGAAACAGTTCCGGTTGGAAGTGCAATGGCGTCCTCTGGCGGTAAGATTGGGAATTAAGAGCTATGAAGCTCAACTCAATAGTATACACATTCATTGATTGTCTATCAAAAAAATGTTTTGTTGTTCAGAGTTTCAGGTTAAAGAATTGGACAAGCGTGCTTCAGGACAGGCGTTTGAAGTCATCCTAAGTCCTTCGGCTCCGGAAGGCAAGGGAGACTTTCCACTTTCAACCCCCAAAAAGAAGGAACTTTCCTTGGATGAGATCCAGAAGAAGTTGGATGCAGCAGAGGAAAGACGCAAGGTGAGCATTGCACCTACAGGGCTTTAAGAAGTTTGTTTGAATTCTTGTGTCCTCTCGCTTGTTAGAACCACGAGGCAGAAGTTTTGAAGCATTTAGCTGAGAAACGGGAGCATGAAAAGGAGGTTCTTCAGAAAGCAATGGAAGAGAACAATAATTTCAGTAAGATGGCTGAGGAGAAAATGAACCAGAAGATTCAGGCCAACCAGGAAAACCGCACCGCACGCATGGCAGCCATGAATGAGAAGTTCAAAGAGAAGGTGAGGAAGATTAGTCAAGAAATTAGACGTCAGGTAACATGTTTACATCATTCCAGGACAAGAAACTGGAGGAGGTACGAAAGAACAAAGAAACAAAAGATGGTGCTGATGGAGAGGCTGATGACTAAACTCCCATTCCATGTTCAGTTTTTTTTTTTTTTTTTTTTTTCTCCCAAATTGTATCCAAAGAGTTTCTCCATGTCACATTACAATGTTTTCAGTGTTCCAAGTCATTGGCCTACCACTTAAGTGAATTTGGGGAAGATCCGTTGCACAACATTCCCCTCTTGTTCTGTTCTTTGTCTTGCCCTGTAACCTGTTGACGTCCAGTCTCGGCTCAATCGAGCAGTGTTTAACTGATAGGGAAGCATGCATGTGTTCTGCATAGGTCGACTATATTCTTAGTACGCTACATTGTGCAAGTTCACCTGTTCCCTTGTGTTTCAATACTGCTGTCATTTAAGCTTAATAAAGTTGCACAATTTGTTCTCGTACCTGTTTGGACATTGACTCTTTGTCAATGGTGAGAAGTGTTTTTGTAATGTGCACAACTTCATATATGGTTTGATGGATTTAAAATAAAAAAAAACAATACTTTTGCATGATTTTTATATATTTTTGGAAAAATTGTCCTGGTACAAGTCACCCTGAGGTTTTGGGGCTGTTGCGTGTACAAATCACAACCCAGTCAATTGCAATTAAACATTTTCTTTAAATTGTAACTGAAAGATTATTTTGGTTCACAAATCTGATGCATGACATTTGAGATCCCAGAGCGAAAACGGTGTTCCCTCTTTAGTGGAAAAATCCTACATTTCTGAACGTCTTTACTAGTACCATGTGTCAATAAAGGGTCGTGTAGAAAAATGTCTGAATGTTTTTCTTAATTTAATAAAATAAAAATGAAACCACACAGCTGTCTGTTTTCAAAATGATCCTGTGACAGAAAAAAAATCACACGCTGGACATCTACTAGGGTTTATATTTGAGAAATGTATTGATCACTTTATTTTTTGCTTTATTTTGCTGTGTCTGCATTTTATTTTTGTGTCTGTACTCACAATGAACCCGCTTGTTCCCCAGTTAATACCGAGATTCACAAGGGCATATTGTGAGTCAGATGTGGGTGAGATCAGCCTCCACAAAAAAATGAATGCAGATATTGAATCAATTTTTTTAATATTTGTAACACTTCCATACAAAAGTATTTGTAAACTTTAAAATATGTATAAGATGACACAAGTTGCACAACTGTGTAAAAAGTACACATAATTTCTTCGCATTAGGTGGCATGCAGACAGCCTTTAATATGAATCAGTTCCACATCTCATACATTCTACAGGCTTTCATTCTACTAGACGACTACCTATTGGTCAGTTCGTATAAATAAAGGCGGGCACTACGGATTCTTGCGTTTCTGATTGGACATTTCAAACGTCCATCAAAAATCCAAAGCCCATCTGACTGACAGCGGTGCTGCAAGAAGCTGTTCGAGCTTCTCTCGCTCAACAGAAAAGATTATTAATTCTTCTCTTAATATGAAGCGTTAAGGTAGTTCTTCCGCCACAGATGCTATATATGAAGAAAAAAACACGTTCCAAAGCACCGAGGGCAAGATCCTGTCTCAAGGTAAGCTAGGTCTAATACTGCTAATATGCATTGCTCACGATTTGTTTCTCTGTATATTTAAAGTTCATAACACAGACGTGGTTTTTGTAAGGTGCGTTAAGTAACAAGCGCGCGCGACGTGCAGAAGGGATGAAAGGATGGTGAAGGCACCACGAGGTTGAGTGTCGATATTTGTAAAATCTCAGAATTAGTCGATGTAAACCTTTGCCTATGGAAAATAATAAGTGTGACGTTTCTAAAAAGCAAATGCTAGTTCCGTTTCCGTCGACTCACGGTTCTGTTCCGAGGTTTTACGCGAATATCTTGAGGGTGTGGAAGACCGCCTGGCTTTCGGATGCCGTCAGCGAATATTTCGCGGGAATTCAATGTTTTAATCTGTAATTTGTGTTCCCCTCACGATTATCAATGGCAAGAATTGTAGATCATTGTTTAATTTCCGCGGATTCTTGCTTAGAAGACTGATGTGCACGAGGAGCTCCACGCACGCACACGCAGAGGCTGATGTTACGTAAGACGTGATGAATATTCATGTTCAAGCAGAAACGCCCAGGCGGTTTACATCACGTTACCAGAAATTCTAGTTTCTTTGTTAATACGTATTGCTATTCTTCTAACTTAATAATGTAAGTATGTTATTTTGTATTTTTGACATAAATAGCTAGAAGAATTGACCACAGTGTTTCAACCGAGCGCAGCAAAAAGTCGATTGCACGAATGACGCGAACAGAAATAAATCAATCGGACGTGCTTGTATCGAAGACCTTCATCACTTAAATTAATTTTGACATAATTAGTTATATGTTAAGTCAAAGAAAAATTAAAGTCTAAGAGAGAGAGAGAGAGAGAGAGAGAGAGACAGAGAGAGACAGAGACAGAGAGAGAGAGAGAGACAGAGACAGAGACAGAGACAGAGAGAGAGACAGAGACAGAGAGACAGAGAGACAGACTGGTGGTGTGGGAGAGACAGCCTGAGAGAGAGAAACAGAGACATACTGTAGGCTGACAGAAAAAGAGAGAAAGACAAAGAGAGAAAAACAAATAAGCAGAAGCATAATTATTGAAATGTTTTCTTACCTTGTCACATTTGTTTTCAAATTTCTCAGCAGTGTGACTTGATAATGCATCAACGGTCATCATTGTTTGACTGAATTCTTCTCCTTTTAAAGATCTCATTGTAACCCGGCATTTTCTCACGCCACACACACCATGGCAACCGTCGTGATGGAGCAGATCGGACGGCTGTTCATTAACGCCCAGCAGCTCCGCCAGATCCCGCGATTCCTGGAGTCGGCCTTCCCAACTCTGCCCTGCACCGTGATGGTCCACGACGTGCCGTGGGTCTTCAGGGAGTCACACATATTCTCCGGCTACAGGCCACCTGACCAGAACTGGCGGTACTACTTCCTCACTCTCTTTCAGAGGCATAACGAGTCGGTGAACGTGTGGACTCACCTTCTGGCTTCCCTCATCATCTTGGTGAAGTTTCAGGAGCTGTCTGAAACCGTGGACTTCCTGCGAGATCCTCACGCCCAGCCGCTTTTTATTTTGCTCTTAGCCGCGTTCACCTACCTGAGCTGCAGTGCGCTGGCCCATCTTCTCTCAGCCAAGTCCGAGCTTTCTCATTACACCTTCTTTTTCCTGGACTACGTCGGAGTGGCTGTGTATCAGTACGGTAGCGCGCTGGCTCATTTCTACTACGTGGTGGAGGAAGAATGGCACACTCTGGTGAGGAGCTTCTTCCTGCCTGCTTCGGCGTTCCTAGCCTGGCTCTCCTGCACCGGCTGTTGCTACGGCAAGTACGCCAGCCCGAGCTTGCCCAAGTCCGTTCACAAGCTCTTCCAGGTGGTGCCGTCCGGCCTGGCCTACTGCTTGGACATCAGTCCGGTGTTCCATCGCATCTACAAGTGCTACAGCTCCGAGCACGGCTGTGCCGACCAGGCCGTGACGTATCACTGCTACCAGGTCGTCTTCTTTCTGGTCAGCGCCTACTTCTTCTCATACCCCCATCCTGAGCGCTGGTTTCCAGGGTGGTGTGACTTCATCGGTCAGGGCCATCAGATCTTCCACGTGTTCCTGGTGCTCTGCACTCTAGTGCAGATCGAAGCTGTGCGGCTGGATTACAGCGAGAGGAGACCTCTTTTCGAACGTCTCCATGGTGACTTGGCTCACGATGCTGTGGCACTCTTCATCTTCACGGCCTGTTGCAGCGCACTCACCGCCTTCTATGTGCGGAAACGAGTGAGGGCCAATCTAGAGGAGAAGCTAGATTAGCATCTTAGAAGATAGAATCCGAACCATTGCACTGGCTTGCAACCACTGGGACTACTAAATGAATTTAAGACCTTCTGGTTATTTTTAGCATCTCATATACACCACCAATAATTGATTTGTGGCCTGATGATGCGATGATGTAAACTTTTTCCATCAAAGGACCAAAAGTTGCACATAATTGAAGGCTGTTGGACAAAAGTAGGTGTTCTGTTAAAGCCAAGCGTACCTGTACAGTCGATTCTGGATAACTCGGACACTGGTTGAGAGAATTCCTGAAACAAATCCTAATGCATACAACTAATATTATCCGTTAATTGGAGCAACATTATTTTTAATTGGGACAAAGAATGTGAGAGAGATTCAGAAAAAGAAGCACAAGTCGGTTTCTTCAGAACAACAGTTTCTGGCTCTTACAGGAACGAATCTGACTGACCGCAGGGGTGAACAAATCTCTTGAGTCATTTTTAAGATTTGTTCCTTGAAAACGGTTCAGTTGCAGTTCAAGTAAACGCACTAAGGCGATGGGTAAGATCTTTTAACAGGGAAGCGAGGCGTTGTAATGCCTTGAACTTTGAGAGAGCTGTCTGTCTACTATAGCGAAGGCACTGACTATAGTAAGCGCACAAATCACCTGTGTAGTTCACTTTCATAAGTTTTTATTTTCTTTTTGTTTGGTGACACCATTCGGTGAGAGGATGAGGACGACATAATAATTGTGCCAGACATTTTTTGGCAAACACACACGTTCGCTAAAAAAAAGTTGGTTAATTGGATAAAAAATTACCCAGTCCTGACGTGTCCCGATTAACAAGAATTGACTGTTTTTGGAATGTTGATGCAATTCAGAATCGATTGAAATCATAGTCCACAGACTAAAGCTGTTGTAATTTAGTTCGGCTGCACCACCTTCTTCACAAGTTTACTTTGGTTCACAAGTTTGTTCAGCAAGTGGACTCCGAATCAAGGACCACTATGGATGGTCCCTAGTTTGTCCTAGTCATTGGGCCCAAGAAGTTGGTTTGCCTGACAAATGCTCAAATCTGACCTCGGGACTATCCGATGAGTGCCAATTTGTTTTATAAAAGCCACAGTTTTTAAACTCTAGAAGAACTTGTCTACCGGACTAGCTTTTTTTCTGACAACCAGGAAGTGTTGTAAGTGGTTTTTGAGTACTGGAAATATTTATTGTGGTATTGTGCCTCTACAAACAGTCTTGCTTCAAAACGGACGCTGTTCTCTGGCTTTTCAACCTAGTTAGAACATCTTGGTTCAATCCTTCATGAAATTTTGGAACTGAAAATGTCATTGTGGATGTTTTTTTTTTTTTAATAGTGTGCCCTTCCTGTTCAATGCCACAAGGTTGGAATGGAACTACAAACACGCTTTGTAATTGATTAGGCTTTTTCTAATTTAAAACTGTACAAAGCATAGATCATTTCTGTTTTATTTTATTTATGTTTTAGGAATATTTTTTCAAAAATTTGTTTCAGAAATATTAAATCCAAAGGGACCGTGGCCTGGTTTGTCATGAAGATGCTTTTCTTGGCCTTTTTGTGAGACGTTTTTACGATCGGGGTTTCCTTGATGTACGGTAAAGTCAAATTTCAGCACTTTATCTACAAACCCGGTCCGAACGTCAAAGGTAATCTGTGTTATATGTATGTTCTAAGGTGCCTGACATGCATGCGTCCTTGCCGGAGTTTGCCGACAGACAGATCTGGCCGTTTGATGGCTATACGTCCGGTCTTAATCTGTGTGAAATGAGGCTGAATAGAAATATAAGGAATAGGAAATGAAGGTTTTCTTCAACAGCCTGGCCATGAAAAGTGTCAAGCACTTGGGCTGGTGGTTACCATTTCGGGGATCCTAATTTTTGGGAAGTACCAGATCCATGATTCCGTCCCATTCCGACCCGAAAACAAAGCCTGAATAAACAGTGACCTGCATGTTTGGTTTGTGTTCACTGGCCAATCATGAGTTCATCCAACGATGATGTCATGAAAGACATAAAGTGACCTAATGATTTACTTAGTAGAATTAACCAATAAAAAGGAGCCACAGTTAAATAACAGTGGCACAAGTTTGACATTTAAATTGGTAACTTGAAAATACCAGTTCTTTTTATCTCTCCACTGACCTTTAATAACCTCTGAAATGTTTCAAATGAGTGAATGCCAAAGGGAAATGATGTCACTGATGATGTCACCACCTGACAAACAGTGTTTGACCCAATGCCTCGGTTTGTTTATTTATCAAGCGGAAACAATAGAAATGACTTTACCAAATGATATTTTCTGTACATTCTATTCACCTTGAAGGCACTTAAAGTATTCCAAATGGAATTGTCTATGTTGTTTCTGTTTTAACCACAATCGCCTTTTATAATTTGTGATCCGTGATTTTTATTTTGTATTGCACTTATGGAGAAGGAATGCTCCTGTAGTTTGTTTGAAACCTCTTGTCTGAAAGCACTGCATTTGTTTCGCACTTGAACCCAGAATGTACGCAGACCACGAGCCCTCGCACAGAACAAACGAAGACTCGTGTTAATCTACGTAAATGTCACTGTTGTGTGTGGAAATGACTGTGTTGATGTACTGTGGTATTAAAATAAACTGTAAATCCCTCTTCACGCCTCGAGCTAGTTTTCTTTGCATTGGTCTAACTTAAATATTGGTCTGGTGATAGCCTGATTAAACACACAAAAGGAGAAAAGACAGTATTTATGAGGAGATATGAGGAAAACAACCGTTCATGAGAATTCATCTACAGCTGAGTAGCAAAATCAACCAATAGCATTTAACAATAATAAAAACAAGTAAACAATATCAGTTTTCTTTGGACAAAAATCAAAATTAAGGAAAAAAGCAATATTTTAATAAACAATTGTAAATTATTTATAAATAGTAAAAAAAAAAAACAAGTTTAATTTTTATGTTGTGTGTGTGTACATGCATATATATGTATAAATATATGTATGTGTGTGTATATATATATATATATATATATATAGAGAGAGAGAGAGAGAGAGAGGTGTATATTTTTTTTATCTGACCAATTATATAATAAATTCGTAATAAAAATGGTTATTACTAACCAATGGTTATGACTAACTGTTATAAAATGTTTGACAAATCTTCATGTTCATCACTAGGTGGCAGTAGTGCCAAAGCCAACGTCATAGACAAGCAAACTACACAAATTAGTCTAAGACAGACTAAACGTTGATTTTGGCCGCATTCAATATTTTTTTAAACGGTAAGTGTCAAAAAGGCCTAATTTCAAGGCAAATCCTTTCAGAATTCTCTCAAAAAATCACTGATTCTTCTGGGTGTGGCAGAAGATGAACACAAGGCCACTCCAGACCTGACTACAGTTTTCCTCAGAATTTCTTATGACTCTTGGTTCGAGCAAAGGCTGAACAAAATAAAGAGGGCAAGAAAAACGGATAAGTGAAGCAGCTGGAGGAAAAGTCATCCAGCTTTGAGATTTCCTAAAATAATGATATTTTTTCACTCAGTTTCGCAAAAAAAAAAAAAAAAAGAAATAATAAAACATTTGATCAAACCTCTCAAAGCCTCGAATCTGAAAATCCTTGAAACAGAAACTTGTCATTTCATTTTAACATCTCACTCTTGCATCAGAAGAGCAGTGGATGGGAAAGGCTTTCATCTCTAAAGCTGAACTGTCCTTATCAGTTCCAGAATTTCTTACGACTGATTTCGAGCTCCTCAACCATCACACGCATCGACTCCATAGATTGCTTCCTTCTTTTCTTGGAATCCTGTGTGACCCATAAGGGTGGAACGAAATTATTTTGAGTCATGGTGATGAGAAGATTAAGTGCTCGGTCCTCAAGTCCATTCGTCACACAAAATCCACGAGTTCACTACAGTCTCCAGGAGACTTATAGACTTATGGAATAATATCGAAACCGCAATATTTGTAGTATAAATATTTAAATATGTTTAGCACATATTAGATATTTAGATTTATGGTCAGCAAAATTGTATGCATCAAAGAAACTTTCCTTTCTTTACGTTCTGTGAGTTTTGAGAACGTTTTCCTGGCCTACTGAAAAAGTTTTACATATGAATGTTAAGTTAACATTTGTCTTCGACCCAAAAATTTCTTTCAAAACAATTTGGAAACCTAACAATAAAAGAGAATTCTAGAACCAAATTTGACGTTCTCAGAACATAACGGGAACCAAAACAGTATTGCTCTCAGAACACTATAGGTGCTGAAAATAAACATTTTCAGAATAATTTTGGAACCAGAAACTAAAGTTCTCAAAGCTTTAGTTCTCACAAATAAAGAAAATTTTAGAAACCTAAATCTGAAACATATTGTTAACCAAACAATAATGTTTTCAGAAGATTCTAACAGCTAAAAACTAACAATCTCTGAACCAAAGACTTCATTTTCAGAACATTTTACGAACCAAAAACAAACGTTCTTGGAACATTCTGGGAACATTCTGGGAACAAAACAAAAAAAGTTCTAAGAAGTTCCAGGAACAAAGAAAAAGCGCTAGGAAACGCATTTTTACAGGTCTAGCTGCAACACTCTTCTACACTTTTGTCTCAATCCGGCTCTGGACGCATATATGTGCGCTGACGGATGCGCTCTGTTGAATTATTCTGTTGGAAAGCTCTATATCATACGGGCGAGATGGGCATAATCACCTTTCCTACTGCTTCCTGTTTTCCAAATATCAATTCCCTCTCTTGTCTCCATCAATTTCTCTCTCGAAACCTTCCCTTAGTTCCCAGTCCCTGCTCGTTCTTCCTTCTGTCCAGAAGCCTTACTCATCTTCACATTCACAGCTCCGGCTCTAAATGCTCCCTCCGCCGTTTCAGGCAATGATTTGGATCAAAGATGGCCAGGTAATATCAAGAGGCTTGCGCTTCCTATCATGTGGCGTAATTAAAGATGGTGGTCGCTCTTTGTTGAGTTATTAAATGGCTCTCAGCCGGAGCCAAAACGGCTTCACACCTGAGATTAGCCTCTTCCTCCTTTTGTTACTCTTGCTTTTCCATCATGTCCCACCTTTTCATTATCTTTATGTGAAAACCAGGGGAGCAGAAATTGTTGTGTTCATTACCACTGATCCCCTCAAGCAGGGTTTGAAATAGGAATTCAGAACAGACTTTATGTACGGGGGTCCGGCGTGTCTTGAGAGCCCCCCTGACACGCCATGCTAAAAAACTACGGCTTTGTTTACTCTAAAAATGCCAGAGGCTAGATATTCATCTACAGGGCGTGTAATGAAATGTCAGAGGTGTGAAAGGTCATCGAAAGGCGTATTTTTAGGTAATTGTAAAATAAGTGATAAATAAAATGAAGAGTTGAAGAAAAATTCAAATGTTATGCTGCAGGCATGCATGTGACGTGCCAACATGCATTTTACAATATAGATTTAAATTTGACCACTCTGATTTTAAACTCATGCTTTCCCTGGGAATAGAACCCATGACCCTGATGTTGTGAACGAAAGGCACAGATTAAAAGGAAACTTAGATCGAATCACAGTGGACTCTGAAAATATAAGGATGCTGTATCGAAGATGATATAAGGCACAGAATGAGATTTGGGTGAACAGGAGTTAATAATACACTGAAGATGATGGGGAAGTATTTTCTTTACTCCCAAGGTAAAATTAAATTCCAGACGCGATACATTTCTCTAGGTTATTAAAAACAGATTATTAATAGTTTAGACCAAAGCCATGAATTGCACCAAACACATGGGTTTGTTTAGTCTATATCTTAATCAACATTTTTTTTCAACCAAAGAATTCTTTCATTTGGCTAAACGTTATACATTTTAGTTCTATCGTGCAATATGTATTGATAAGATATGTAGATGTTTGTCGAACATCCTCTTGTACATATAATTCAACAATTTCATTACTCAGAACAACACACACACACACACAGTTTTTTTTCTAAACCTTTCAAGATGAAGAACCAAATTGGCGTATGAGTATATCATCACATAAATTCACCAACATAATGCACTATTTTAGTAATATATGCTATATATACATCAATATATATTGTACTGTATATTTTTCACTAGAATATTACTGTTCTTTCTGATGAAGGACTTTTAAGGGCTCAGAAAACATAATTTGGACAAAAACTTTTTGCGCTTTGAGACATTTGAGCAGAAAAGCACCCTACAAATGCAGTGAACTTAAACTTGAACTCGTTTCTTGAATTGGCTCCCACAAAATAGATCCTTCAATCCACTGATCCATCCATCCATACATCTAGGTATCCAAACTGCTAGCCAGCCATCCCACCATCTATCCATTGTTTAAGCTAAAGACTTGCACTGAAATACATGTGCGGCCACATAACAGAGGGAAGTGATTTAGTGTCCATGGCAGAATCAATGCAGAGAGGATAAAGTGCCGTCGTTTCCCACACAGCCTGAAGATCAGTGTAAACATTAAGGGCATTATGCCTTCTAATGATGGCGGAAAGCTGTATTTTAGTCCAGAACTGGGCGCCCGGACTTAAACGACACGGACGGCCTCATTAAGACAAAGTAATGGCTCGGTGGCAGAGGGCATGTGCGGCGCTGTTATTCTCTTTAATTATCGCTTTCAGTAATAGAAGATCTAGAAATCATCAATCCCTGTTTGAAAGCAAGCAGCATTCCACCATCATTTTGCAACTGTGGGTAATGAAAAGGCCGAGTGCTTTTGTGTAGCGGTCCGCCGACATGATCAATGCTGGAATATGAGGTCACTTGTCTCCCTTGGGCTAATGATGCATTCTGCACCAACTCAATCGTCGGCCGTAGGTGTCTGACCGACACTTTATATCACAATACCCTCACTGCTGTGTCGTGAATGACATAATTGTCCAACTTTACGTCACTCGCTTGGCTGGGATTTGTTACAGACCGCATGACACGTATGCAAAATGCTTCTAGACTGAGCATTGTTAGGCCTGAAGACTAGAAATGACATGACAGTTTCGTTACTATAGAAGCATTGCTTGCAGAGACGGCGCCTTTGTTTGGTGGTGGAACAGTAAAATATATATCTGCTACATATGATAAAGTGGAAGGTATGTGCAGGAGTTTATAATCAATTATCTTCTGCGCTTTAAAGACACTTCACCTTCTTGATCTCTTTTTATATCAAGACCTTTCTCTATTGTTTGGTGTTGATTATTTGAAAATAGTAATTTATTTTTGTTTGTTTATAAATTTATGTAACACAATACTGATTGATTATCAATATCTATATATTGAGGTAAAAACCTATAGCTACTAATAACATTATCTGTATGTTTTTTGACATACTGTATATAACTGTCTATCTATCTACCTCTCTGTCTGTCTGTCCGTCCGTCCGTCCGTCCGTCCGTCCATCTATCTATCTATCTATCTATCTATCTATCTATCTATGTGACGGATGACGACTCATTACAAAAATATTTTGTCAGTTGCTAAAATAATTAAAATAGTAATCAAAAAAACATTCACAATGAGTCTAAACAGAGACACTTTGATTCAACACTAAGTCACACTAGACACAGACAAGATTTAGAAATTGCTAATTAAAAGCGGGTCAGAATTCTAGAGGCAAAATATCTGAGATGATGAGATACTGGAGACAATTAATGTACAGAGAGGGGGAAAAACATGTCCTGTTGAAATAGTCTACACATTGTAGCGTTGATCTTTTCTGATCATTCTGAAATGTAAAAGAATGTATGTTTATTACAAATGATGTAACACCACCTCAGATAGTGTGAGTGGCTGAAATTTACTTCAGCTCCTCGTAGGCCGGAAATGGAAAAAGCAGTTCAGAAAATTAATTGTACGATGGTGAAAAATCATGTAGCAAAATGGCAACAATGGGGAGAATGGATGAAATTCCTCTGAGATTGCGAAGAGCGATTACATTGAATAAAGAGAATCAGAAACCTAAACGAAACCTTTGGCGGCTTTTGCTCTCCGGTGAGTTTTATTCACGCTTGGCCTCACGTGGTCACACTATCTGAAAGTAGGTTGTGAAAACACTGCGCTGAGATAAGCTGACAGGAACCAATATCTGTTTTTAAAGCCCAGGGCATGATTCAGTTCATCATGTTTGTATTTACTGCACTCACATCTTTACCAAAACACTTTCAAAAAGACGAGATTGCAAAAGGGTCTTTGAATTACATGAAATAATGCAAATATAATTGATTTACCATAAAACATTTGTTTGAAAAATAGAACTACAATGTGTTCTCAAGATGAATCTGGATTAATCAAGATTAATTAAAATTCATTTAGATTAATCTCTAAATGTAGCAAATTGCATTCTCAACTGCTTTGTGTTTAAGTGGCACTTGAGAGTGAAAGAACTCGACATTGCACAAAGTGCAAATAACTTTGGTCTTGTCGAGGTATTCATAAAACAGTCATAACCTGTATCTAAATATATGCAGCATAAAAATACTCTTAGATACGGTAAATACAGTATGCATAAATATACATGTACATATTTATGCTGTACATAAAAACAAAAGTCTGTTTTAGTCACTATCTATATCTTGCTGTGTGTTTTGGCCTCTTTAGCAATTCTGGTGTCTCGCCACCGAACCGGCCCAGCTAATCAGATGTGCTGCCCCGAATCAGGCCAATTCATCACGGGAAAGATGCGAGCAGGTTTGGAAAAGGTTGGCAAGGAGGTGAGGCAAACACATTTCAATCTGAAGGTCACCAACCTGACAGGCTGCGAAACGTAGTAGAAAAATAAATTATCTCTTGCTGCCCTGAAACCATTTTTCCTGATTTGTGGTGCATACGGCAGTAGTTTGCTTTTCCAGTATTGAACCATTTAAAGAAACTGTGCACTTATGTTCTGCTGTCTGACCTGTTGTGTTTTACCGTCGGTGCATTAGCTTGTTTTTCGAATCTCGATCAATTTAAAGCTGTTCTTGCAGCCTATTGCAATTAATAACTGTATTTAATCATTTGCAGTACAGTAACGAATATCTGCTCATTATTTGGAAATTATTGATTACAGCTACAAATCACCTGAACGACACATTGTGCTCCTAACTGTTAGCGCATTAGCTTTCCTGCAACAACAAAAGTTGAAATCTCAGACGTTGGAAATGGCAATACGCCTATTTGAGGAAATAGCATTTGAGGTCTGAATCTAAGTGTCGTTATGTCTCGACGAAGATATGTTCCGATCTATTTTTTTGGCTCATGAATGAGATTTTCAAACAGTCAGGTTAATGGCTGTGAAAAACGATGTGGTTTCATTTAGAGTCAATGTGTTCTCATCAACAATGCCGTTATCAGCCATCTTTATAGCCTTATCGCTTATCACTCTCACCAAAAAAAGAAACAGGAGCTATTTGAATCGTTTGCCAGGAAACTTTATCTTTGCAGGAAAGTCTTTAATGGGTGAAATGGCCTATATTTGGCAAATCAAGCTTCTTAGTGGTGAAAAATGAAATCCAAAAGTGGATGTGCTGAAGCCAGCAGTCAGCTGAGAGAAAGAGAAAAAGATCAAGAGAAGATGAAATGACAGCAACGCATCATGTCTGCCATTGTGATTTAGCTGCATGTCTGTCCATACAAGTCTCTTTGTCTTTTGTCTGTCTTTCTTTGTCTATATGACTATACATCTGTCTGTCTATCCTTCAAACTCAGCTTAGACCATCCATCCATCCATCCATAGGTTAATATCTGTCTGTCTGTCTGTGGATTTTCAGCCTCTTCGTCTATCCTTCTGTCTGCTTGGAATTTTCTATCCATCCAGCCGATGTTATTCTATATAATTGATTATATCACAGTAAATACCCAAATTACAATGAATTTCATTGGCTTCACTTCAACAAAACTTTTTTAACAAATACACATATCTGCTTTATTTTGCTAATTTCTCCAGTAAATTGCGGATATTTACAAAAATAAAAATAAAATATATATATATTTTTAAATGTAACAATTCTAATAATTTACACACACACGCACACAGAAAGTTTGACATTCCTCACATTCCTAGAATTCTCGAGATATTCAGATATTGATTAATCGTGTCCAATTAGCTGATTAGATGGGGCTTGCACACAGACTGATGGATGCTCCTCAAGAGAGCAAGAACATACATTAAGAGAAGAAAAAAAGAAAATCATTGTATTTGATTGGCCTATTTCTATGAAAGAACTGTGCTAATAAAACAACCCAAGCTTTTTAAAATGATTTAAAGCAGAAGAGATCGGGGACTTTCTCGCTGCTTCATGATTTCTATCCCACAAGGGCCCTCTTAAACTACTTTTACTGCATTTAGTGAGCAGTTTCCTTCTCGTGCTTTTCTAAAAAGCTCATTTCTTTTTGTAGTTTTAAGATGAAATTGTTAAAAGTGGACATCTTCTTATTCCGCCTTCCTATTTATTTCACTTTAGTCAAATATAAATCAAATTAATAAAGGTTGTGAGAAGCAAGGAGAATGAACAACTTTTCGTGAGGTCTGGATTTCATGGCTGGAAATTAGATAAGACCTCAGACTTTTTGATGATAACACCAAAGAATATGAGAGAGCATTTTGGTGAAATGCCATGCACATCTGGGCCAAGGAGGAAATCAAACGTAAAGACAATTTATTCTCTCTCTATAACTTTCTACAAAGACATAAAGTACATTTATTCCACAACAGTAAGAACATCACTGACATAGACAGATATTATAGAATTAGTGTTTCATTACAATGGATTTATTCTAAGCAATTGCTCCTTTTATCTCGCCTCAGCAGAGCGACGGCATGTCACGTGTACTATAATTCGGCGCCGTGGGCTAAAAGTAAATACTGCATTACGTTTTTACAATTTAATTCACAATTACATACTGATGGAATGTCAAACGCTGATTTCAAACATGCAGTTCAAGCACATGTCAAATTGAATTTTGAAATGGTTTTTTTCTTCAGTCAATAGTATATAAACACGTAGTTTGAAAACACAATTGTATTACTGTTTTTACTGTGTGCGGTAGTTGCGATGTATCAACTGTAGCTTTATTATTAGATTATTAGAAACTGGTGTTTAAAAATTAATCTGGTGAGCCAAATCAGGGGCCAATGACGAAGGGGCAACAATTTTGGAGAATCTCTGTGTTATAGTTTAAATTATTGTTTGAAAAGTCCAAACATCTAGGAACTAGATGCAGTAGAACCAACAGCAGGTGGAACGTCCACATTGTTGGATGTTTTTTGCTCTTTCTCAGCATGCGACGCTGTGTCCTTGCCATCAAGTCTGTCAGTACTGAACACTGAAGCACAAGTAAAGACTTTTGCTGTGTGACCTTACTCATGTTTCTGTCCATCTTCTGAGAAAAGTGAAAGAACAGCTTGTCTTCTCACCTCCCGATGCGCTCTTTCTTACCTTGTCCTCCCGTGGCAGGTTCTCATCTCTGCAAATCAGACATATGGAATGAGGGAAGGCTTGCCAAAAAAGATGCTAGATCAGAGATGGTGAGGCTTGAGGCTCCTGACAGACATTGCCAGGGAAATGGGAGCTTCTCTGCCTCGCTGGCAGATGGCTGGCAGAAGTGGAACAGTCACAGAGGTACAGATAAAAAAGAACGAAGGGTTGAGAGAAACCTGCTCAAAAACTATTTAACTGAATCATGATCTGTAGATTAAAGAGTCTGAAAGAATGAATGATAAAATTGGTTGCATGTACAAATTTGGCTCTTCAGCTTAATTATGAACTGTTTTCACTTGGTGAACAGGACATACATACGACATTGATTTAGTTTGGCAACGTTTACATTGGGGTTTCGGTACCCAACACGAAAGATTAGTGTAATGTCATTTCAGACTGGCAGAAGTCGTGAAAGAACATTAATGTAGTTTTAGTCTTCTCCCTAAAACATAAATGGAATCGTTTCCTCAAATCCTTTGATCAGCCGATATAATAATGGATAAGCTGGGATTTAGTGCAATAATGCATGTGGAATACCAAACATTTTAAATATTTAAAAAGTAACAAAGTGACATAGAATGTGGAACATTTCAGTCATGCCTCTTTGGCATTTATCTTGATTCTGGAGAAAACAATTTTTTACGGGCTTCACACATGGATTTGTCAGATGAGCACCCATGTAATGGCTTTTATTGATTGGCATTTTACAGATTTTCCTCTCCAGTGGGAATATTCACAAGACAACACTTTGTGATCAAAGGTGTGATGAAGCAATCATGGAGTTCTGTCCACACACACACACACACCCACACACACACACACACGCACACACACACCCACACACACACAGACACATTATTTGTTCATGTCATTGACTATGTGTCTGGTTGTTGTCTGTTGTCTCTGTGGTATTAATTTCTTTGTTGGTGTCTGTTTCAAGCTAGGTGTTTTCAGAGCTCATCAGTTGTGCAAACACGGTCTAATCTCACTTATCCTCTGTTTACTTGCCCTTGAGGCAGGTAATTAGTTATAAAGACAGTATTAGACAGTAGCCTTCAAGCATGACTGCTTGGAAGAGGTTGTAGAAGATGTTGAAGCCACCGACTCACTGTGTTAGTACTCTTTGTTTGAGCACAAATTTATCCTATACTTTAGGCTTAAACAGGCAGATTATCCAAGGTTATGACTGACCTTTCTGTTACCAACATGCGGGAAAATTGAGTAATTTATATAATTTAAGGGCAATAAAAATTTCCAGGAAGGCCACAAATCTGCCATTTGCCGACAGTGAAAAACGCAGGCTAAGCGGAAACAGCCAATACATACACTTGCAAGGACAGAAATTTAACCTCACCGAGACAGCCAGGAAAGCCTAACCTGAGTCATTCACGCTAGCTTTTATGTTTTAGCTTTCTGGAGCTAAATCAATATGTGCTTGTAAAACCAAGGTTGTGGTTTGGATTCCCTGTAAAAAATGATGTTGATTCAATGTAATTTCAATTTAGAAATAACCTCAAGTTGCAGACCGTCACAAAGCAGCAATGCGAAAAACTCACAGCAATTGGTATAGCTTAGCAATGACTATGACAATTAACTATAATGTTAACCTAATGAGCAAGAATAGTGTCAGTGGCTGGGAAAACGAGAGCGAGAATAGATGTAAACCTAGAAGTCCGGCTCACTGGTGAAAGTCTGGCGTTCTGACATTACAAAATGTTTTGTGTGATGGTAGCTGTGGAAGCTGAAGGACTGAGGAGGTTGACCACTCTCCTGACCGACTCCGTCCCTCTAACATTTGACACCTTCTCAAAAGTTGGACTGACATCTTTTCCCTTCTGACTGCTCCAGAAGTCTTTTGAGTATAAGAACATGAGAAAAGTATTCCATTTCTATCCAATAGTATACAGTAGTCCAGAGTCCAATGTAAGCGCATCAAGAAGGCTCAAAATGAGAAATAATTGAACTTAAATAGTAGTTTTGGGGCGTTAACAGTCTTTAGGAAAGTTTAGAATTGTATACAATATTTTGCAGGTATCCAGTTCAGAGACATTAAAATTGAACATAATTGGTCACACTTTTGTAAAACTAGTAGGACTGCTTGCCATCTGACAAATGCATAAATGTATCGCAATCAAAACAAAATGCTGATATTCGACTGCCATATTGAAGCAATCATTGATTCATTCATTTATAATAAAGAAAATAGTTTGTGATCTAACTCATTTTTCTGATCTTTAAATTTTCTGTAAAGTGCAAACAGTCTTCCACAGTACAGACAATTTAAAAATCCATCCACTTTTCTTCCAGTTGTCATTTTTGCCTTTAGGTTATCTGGTGTGTTCATATATAATCCAGTGACAATGACCGATGAAGCTATCCTACAGATATTAAGACGTACTTGACATTTGTTTAGGCTCATCTCTATTGCCATTCTCTGCTTTCGGCTATATAGATTGTTGGTGTGTCAGCGCAGGCTGGTATTAAATGTTGACAAATGCTCTCGACGAAGAACAGGATAGGTTAAGCTGTCCCTTAGCATCCAAAAGGAATAATGAGGCAGGTGCCACGGACAAAGACAAATCACTAGCGCACAACTTATCTTATGCAGCACAGAGAAGAGACCAGCCAGAGCTTGGACCGAGGAAAAAGAGATCAGTGTGAGAGAAAGAGAGCTGAAGAGATTACCATCTGTCTTTTAAACACTTAAATCAGTCCTTGTGCTGCTTCAGCAGGAGTCTAGGAAAAAAGAAAAGCAGCAGCATCCTTACAGTGCTCTGAAGCGCTGCAGGAATCAATCACAGGTGAAGAGGAACCACCAAATTGCTTCATAGTGAAAGCTTTTCAGCCGTCCACCTGAAAGTCAACCATTCCTTTTCTGGGTCACAGGGAAATGGGGAAAAATGGTCATGGAGATAGATCGGCCAGCCAATCACAGCATCATCTTTTACAGTCTCACAACTAAGTGCTGTCTATCTAATGGTTTAAAGATCTTTAGCTCTGATTGTGACTACAATGGCTCTTTGATATTTATGGGGTATCTTTTGACAATAATTAGACAAACAACAGTGCTGATATAATTTGAAGGAACAAATCAGGAATCAATGCTTTTGAGACATTGTAATAAATTGATTTCCAACTCTTTATATTTCATATCAGTGGATACATAATTGAATAAACTCAATAGAAGCGACACCTTTTCAACTGGTCAGGCTCTATTGGACATTAATAGTCCTGCTTCCTTTCATAAATGATGCTTGGAAGTGTTCTTTACAGAAGAACAGAACCGACTGTGCAGAAACCCCGCGCTTTTTCTCTTTTTACAACTTTCATCTATCAGAATGGTAAACATGGATTTTTAATGTACTTACTTCACCCCAGAGACTCATTACTGGGCTTAAAAATATATTAGTATATACTTATTGTGCTATTGAAATTGTAGTGTTTGGTCAAAATGTGGGAGGAAAACGAAGACCCAGAAAAAACCCACTAAAGTATAAAAAAAAAACATTAAAATAATCACACTCAACTGCGCGGCCAAATCTAGGCTTTACCAGTTAGTCTAAAAGAAGAGTTTTGTTACTTGTTTCATTTTACTGATAAGAAAACAACAATAGCATTCTTTTTCATTCAATGCCTTTTGATATACTTCTGAAATGCAGAGAAAAACGGGTACGTTTTCGGCTATTGAAAATAGAATCGCTATATAGAAAACTCCTTAAAAGCTTTTTTTATTAAGACACTTTATGACGACATGCTTTCACTTAGATAGTCTGACAGCCATGCTTTATATATTTTCGTTTGTGTCAACTGGGTTCTGAAATGTTACTGTAAAACACAACTTTATTATTTGTTATAAAGCCAGAATGAAAAAAGAAAGAATGAATCCATGACCTAAAATTGAAGACGCAATTGTGGAACAAGAAGAGCAATACACCACATGTCTACAGAAGGGTTTCAAGTAAACAATTGAGATGGTTTGGAGGCCCAATTAACAACGCCAGGTTTCAATTCAGTACAATGATGTGATAGTCACTCACAGCGCGTCTCGACTTTGACGTATATGATGTAACAAAGTAAAACATTGAAATGTTGGAGAGAGTATAAATAGAGCTCTAAAAAAATCTCATAAAGAAAGTATGAGATGTTAATGCAGGAGAGCAGACAGAGGAACAAACAGAGCAGTTCAGGGATCGATGTTGCATTCAGCACTGGGCTCAATTAAATATATATGAAAGAATAACGTGGCATTCACAGTCTTATGGGCTAAACATTTGATTTGTTGCAAACAACACAGAAAAATGAAAGCATACTCAAGGAAACAAGATCTTCTGAGATTCAATGTTCTGTAAAACATCTGCTTGATTGAAACAATGGAATGATTCTGAATGATGCAACTGCGTACAACTGGCGCATACTGTAAATGTTCCAAAAAAGGAAAAAGCCTGAAAATAAGACCAACAATACTAGAGATCAGAAATATTAAAGTAAACAAAATATGTTATATATCTATTTATGATAATTCACCAGAAATCGGTCAAAGTGGGAAGTGGACCGCCACATGGGAAAGTGGCCATTCCTTGGTATTGACTTTTTAATGATGTCCAAGGCATATTTTTCTTTTTTTTTATTATACACAATTATCCAAAAGATGCAGCTGAAATATAAACTACCAAACATTATTTTAGCCTATTTCATAAATATCAGCTTATAATGATTTTAAGGAATTTCCCCTTAGTGGGATAGATAGAGTCGTTCATGCAATATGTATATTCTCTCTTATAGCGTGTAGGATCTAATTCTACAACAACATATCGCATGTAACCTGATTTTGCCCAGCTCATCCATTTTATGTAGTTTTCCCGGATAATTTGTAGTCTGTCTGAAAAGTTACTTCCCCAACACTGCGGTGTAATACAATTCCAACATTTGCATAATGAAGTCCTCTGTTTATTACAAACTTCTACATTCGATCCACTAAAGAGCATTAATAAGCACAAAACATCACAGAAGGAGACACTTGTCATTCTGGATAGCGTATTAAAATGCAAATGCGACTTAATCTTGATCCGCGGCTCTCCATGGGCCAGCGTCGCAAGAGCCAGACAGGTAATGCATCCTCTAAGCTTTGGCCTCCCTCCATAGAACAATTTAGAGACGGGCAGAGTGATGGAGATGGTATCTCTATTTATTGTGCTGTTGGCTGGGGCTTTTGTGTTTTGCTGGTGCTTTGGGAATTATGAATGTGATAGAAAAGGGCAGAAGGAGTAGAGTAAACACACAACACTACATGTTGTTAGCCATTTTGGCATTTGCTACATGATAAAGCTAATCATACGCACAAAAACCGGGCTTTGTTGGTTTGCGGAGTGGATTGGTGGCTGTGTTCCCATTTTTTTTGATTTCCAGAGTCTTGAAAAGAAAATCAAGCAGATCTTTTTGATAAATCAAGGCTGGTGTTGAAGCTGGAGAAAGAAAGGGAACGGCACACGCTGCAGCTGCATCTCTCAGGTGTTGGTTTTCAATATTTATCCGTGAGCTGAGCGAGCACAGTTAGTCTGGAGAACTTAATTTATCCACACATTCACCCGGGGCACAACAGGGAAACAAAAGGGCTGAGATGAATGTGAAATGAGCGCTGACAGCTGCTGACTCAGGAGGTTTTAAACGGATGCAAAAGTAAACTCCAAACGGCAGTTTGGTTACAGTACTCAGGAGAATGATCTCTATTCTGGATTTGTTGCTTTCTGGGCAAACGGCCATATCTGTGGATTGGTTGTGGAGGTGGAGATGTGTACCGTCAACATGGCACTAAAACACTGTTGTCTTCAAAATGCAGGGAAATTTGAAGAGGAACAATAGATCAGCCAGGACAATGGGCCTGTGACTGAGGTGAGCTCAGCTTAGCAGCCTAGTTTATTCCTAACATAACTACAGTATTTATTCGAACATAAGCAGCCCTGAGATTTTTCAGGCGCAAAATAAAAATTCCAAAAGGAAAAAAAAAACATTAAAAAACTAGTTATTTTACTTCTCTTAAAATACCAAATTCTCTCTGTTTAACAAACCTATCTTTTGACCTGTATATCTTCAATTTTGCGCGAATAATAGATTAAAAAAAAAATCTCCACCTTACAGTACCAGAAACCTCCCATGATCCTTTGCCTGACAGTAAGCACAGCTGCAGCCAAGGTCTTTATCCGATGCTACACAATGATCATTGTTGCGAAGTATTGTTTTGCCCTGTGCAGCAGCCCACCGACCCAGTACACCTTGTTTTCATATTCTCAATTACCTCATACTCGGTGTGTGTGTGTGTGTGTGTGTGTGTGTGTGTGTGTGTGTGTGTGTGTGTGTGTGTATTAATGAGATGAGCATATTTGAGAAATTTGAGAAGGAATGTTGTGTTGGATCCAGGTTGTTTTCAGATCTTTATTCTTCTGGAATGATTCATTATCAACAACCAGCTAAATCACAAAACAAAATGCAAATCAGTAAAATTTAAGCCCCGCTGACATTCTTTGTCTTCATTTATCATATTATGTACCGTAGTATTCCAATGATCCGTTTGTTTCTCTGTGGAGGCCTGGAATCAAAAATCACAGGCCGGCAGTTCCAGTCTGTAACATTAAATGTCTATTTAGATCAGTTACTGTAGCCACATGGTAGAGATTATGTGCTCCATTAAATTACTGCATCAATTAAGTGTTTTATTGGACAATATTGAATAGCATTGGCTTGCTTTTGAGATGTTGTTTGCATTTAATTTCCGTTTTGAGTAAATATTTTTCGACAAGCTCTCTGGACACCAATTAAATGATTCATATAAAACATTCTTCCAACATAAGAGCACAAGGTGATTAATATTCATGAGTTCACGAGAGGCAAGGGCTGCCGTCTCGCATCAAGGAGCGACCGAGTTCAAGACCCAAGTTTTCTGTTTGCTACAACAGAATCAGAAGTTTCGGTGCGTTTCCACCAAGATCCACAAATTCCTTCTCAATGTCCACGACACACAATTAGCTAAATTGGCTTAGCTAACACCTACAACCACAGTTCTCATGGATTCAAAAGCTATAAAGACAATCTTATGGTGATTTCAGTCAAAATTGCTGATTTGCGTACTATGTTAAAGAAGGTGAAGAGAGTGGAAAAGCGAGAGCGAGACAGCTGTATACCTGAGGGTAGAGCTGACATCGGGTGATGAGCTATTGTTCTTATCTCTTTGAATGAGCCGCTCCTCAGGAAACCCTTTATCCACGTCATCTATATTTTATGAGCTGAGATCATCACATGCAAGGCGAGTTTCTCATTTCCTGTGAGAGGGCACGGCTAAACTTGCAATATCCAAAGCCAAATTGTGCTCAGAGACCTGGGATGCAGTTCTCTGCCTTTATGAGAGCTCATGCGCGTTCAGACAAGCCCTAGGACTTATGAAACCAGCTCGTACAGAAAATGGTGTTTGTTTGGGGTTTAAACAAAGTTACAAAAAGATGATTTCATTGCCGCAAAGGTTTAGCAATGGACTTTCTCAATTTGCAATTTAGGCCTGTTTGTAAAATTGCAAAATCGTAAAAGTTCTAAAAATCAACCTACAGAATATCATGAAACGTCTTTCTTGCTGGAAACTGGGCATAAACCAATGAAGCGATTAGATACTTTTCTAATCTAGTCAGTTCTGGTTCATTGAGCCAAAGTTTATTCAGACTGGCTGCTTATTTGGACCAAATCCTATAGAAAATGAGCTAAATCTCATTACTTAGGCCTAAATTCTGCTTTGTCTGGTGAAACTGACAGCATCGAAAAACTTGAAGTGATGATGATTACCCTAATATACGTATATACACAAGAACACATACTATTCTTGTATGTTGTATGTATTTTGCAACTTTGGGGAAGTCTATATATAATAATTAAATCTTGTGTGCCTGACCAAAGGGATATAAGTTTGTACTTTTTAAAAGTATCCAGGCAATATTCTCTGACCTTCAATCATTGTTTGTACCAGTTCGACTTTCCCTTGAAAGACTCTTTTCATGTTGTCTTTATCTGTCTTTTCCTCCATCTCTCCTCATCTCACTATCACTCTCTGAGCAGAACAGCTTAGCCCCAGCATAAGCTCATTGAAGGGAAAGTCACGGCTCCAAACAACGACACCGAGTAGCCGGCGTTGCCAAGCCTCGCACCCACACATTGAACAATGGGCTCCACGCTCAGTTTCCCTGCAAGAGCCCTATAGAGCTGAGCTGAGCATTTCACCAACATCCATTGTGCAGTGGGCAGACACAAAGCAGTGCCACTTGTAAGTAGGAGGTACTTGTGTGGATCATATTGTTTCACTTCTGTAGGATGAAAATACAGGTAACACGACTTTTTTGTCGTGAAACACACACACTATTTTGTATGAAAAAGTCACGTTTGTTGTAATACTAATGTAATTGAATTCATAATAAGGAATAGATTGAAGGTCCAAGAAAAAATTGAAGATCCATTTGTAAATATAATAATAAAAAGAAAACCCACTGTGCTTAGATCTTTCAATAGACGACATTTCTAGATAAATTCAAATGCATCTTTAACTTTCTTAGATCCACTATGATAAAAAAGATAACAGCTTGTTTATGGACTTCCATCAATTTCTCCTGTTCCAAAGACGTACTCTATCAAGTTTACGGTCACTAGCTCCATACTCCTGCAGGGGGAGTAAGAGAGCCAGAAATCTGGTCCAGGGGTCTCAAAAGCTGGTTCTCATAGTAATACGAAAGCACAGGTTTTCTAAAGGATCTGCATTCTTCTTCAAACACTTTGGTCTCATTTTGTAGCTTATGCCCATTGGGAGGTGGCAGAGCATCGATGGGTGAGCTAAGGCATTTAGGGATGACGACGTCTCTACCATTCCAGCAGTAAAACATGTATGATCTCACAAATCTCTATGTACAAACAATGACAATTCTAGTGTTGCCCAGCCGATTTTACTATTTGACTACAGAATGACCAACAGATGTCTTTAGTAGCCATCAAACCAAGGTCAAGTTCAAATTAAATGTATTCCCAGGTACAGACCGTCTCAAAGCAGTTAAGCAAAATTACTTGAAAAATGGCAGTGAGCAAAAAAAAGAGATAATGGCAAAGAAAACAAGACAGAGTTGTTGCAAGACAGTAAAAACACATTACTGTACTGTACTGAGTCAGTTACTGACATTGCTTACACACACCCACAAACATAAATAAAGTGCATACTAAAGACATGTACTACTAGACAGCATTATCCGTCATATCAATGGTAACAAACAAATGAACAAAAGAATAATCATCAAAAACATACAAAAACGTATTGAGGTGCCGACATTTGGTCCAGCTCCCCGTGTCCCAAAAATGGGAAAAGCAGTTTATAATAATAGGAAAAAAAATAGTGGAAACAAATAATTGATAAATAATAGGGTCTGGACAAAGCTAAAGGGTTTGCAATTTCCAATTACTTTTTAAATACAATAGTTTACAATTTAGGAGTGATCGCAAGTGGCTTGAGTTATCAAAAATATCACATCGGCAAAAAAAAAGAAAAGAAAAAGAAAACATATTTTTTACAAAACACTTCTGAAAAAAATGAAGGCAGATCTGTGCTTTTGCTTTTCACACCACTATTTCTATATTTCTATATTCAATATTTCTAAAGTTTTACTGTAACTGGCGACCATTGTTATAATCAAGTATATCATAATAATATTAATTATTATCATTGTTATTATTATTATTATTATTATTATTATTATTATTATTATTATTATTATTATTATTATTATACATTTTATTTTTAAGGCATCTTTCAAGACCCACAAGGTCACCGAGACCCTCAAGGTTGCAGATATTACCAGTTCCTTAGTTCTAAACCCAAGGTGTTGGAGATAGCACACATTCTGTCTGCAATTCAGAAGAAACTTGGCAAAGTAAAGGCTCCAAGAGAACAAGGATTAAGAACCTTAAGTTCTTGACAGCTGGGGTAAAAATACACACTTCACACTTAGTTTGTGTTTCATATCTTTTATCCCCTCCATAAAATGCCAGAAATACTTTATAATATCAAATGCTCCCTTTAATACAAGTTTTGCCGTTTTGTGTGCGAGTTTGAAAGAAATGTTAACATATTTAAAAAATCTAGGTCCCGTAATTTACAGTTTTGAGGGCTTGAATAATGCTATTGGTGTTCATTTGAATTCTAGATTCAACAATTGCTGTATTTAAACTGAAACTGAAAGGCGGTGAGGCTATAATTTCTTGAGCTGCTCTGGTAAATTGGTTGAGGAACTGTTTTTTGTTTTTTTTTTCAAAGCCAGTGGCTGAAAAACGGTCATTTGAATAAAATGATTTAAATTGTTTAGACAGCAAAACACTATTCCTACTATTTACGCTGACAATTTGATTACAGAACACATCTTTAGTTGGTTTAGTGTAAGGCAAAATGAATAATATATATACATTGCAATTGCTAAAAAGTGCTTTTGCAATTCCTGGGTCACGGGGAGCTGAAGCCCATCTCAATTAATTTTTTAATTTTTTTTTAATTTTGATTGAATCACATACAAACAAAAAAGAAAAAAGAGAATACACAGAATAGAATCATGCAGTACCTCTCTTAATGATGCATCTTTACGAATCATTAAGAGAGAGAACAACACATGCTATCAATGTAATTACCCAGGTATTTAATTACTTTTGTCCCAGATGCAGACTGAATTTAAAACATACGTGCCATATCTAAATTTGGCTCAGATGTTTCTGGTCCGCTGCTAGATGGTTAGAGCAGTCACTTCATAGCAAGATGGATGCTTGGTTTGGGAGATTCACCTTTGAATCCTTTTGAGAAGTTACTGTTTGTAGCTTGGATGTTCTCCCCATGCTTGCCTGGGTTCCAGAAATTACTGTTGGTTTCCCCACAACCCAGAAAAAAAAAAGAAAATAGATATCTAAACAAATATTTCCGCAACTAGCATAGGAGCTAATTAACATGCTTGCTATGAGTTGCTAATTAGCATTCAACGTGCCCAGAGTACACAATCTAGAGTCTATAGGCCTCACTATCTCTCGTTACGTTATTCTTTATCAAGCCTTTAAACCAAGAACTATAGGATGAAGAAAGGAGAACGATAGCTATCATTAACACACATGTTTCATTAAAGGAAAGCTAATGGCTGCTCTTTGAAGCTCAGCCAATGGCTTTCTCGTCAGAGATCACTGCGCTACACTGATTGCTACAGCCGCTTCAGCATCACTTACCGTCACATTAGCGCAGCAGCACGCGCCGACTGCACTGAACGCCGCTTGATAGAGGTGCCACACATTAATGAAGTCGAGGTGATCGCCTCTCTTTTCTATAGACTGGAAGCGCTTGTTGGCTACTTTATGACTTAGATGTCTTCCTCTGAATCACGCTCAAACTTGAGGGCCTTGTTTTAGTTTTACAGGGCATGCGACGAGTAAACTGAAGCTCTTAGGTAGATAGAGGTGGACAGTAGAACGATGGTAATTCAAATTCAATTAAATACAACTTCAAATCTTTTACGTCACATAATATAGAGGTGGACAGTAGAACGATGGTAATTCCAATTCAATTAAATACAACTTCAAATCTTTTACGTCACATAATACACAATATGGCTTTTTGCGAGTTGCGGCGTTCAACCGGTCTAGGGAAATTTAATTAAACGGAAATATGTAGCATGAAGATTTCAAAATAAAATATAAGCTGACTACAATACTGTACTGTACTCGATTTCACGTACTTTATTTGTAGTTTTTTCTGCTACTTTACTTAAAAAGTAAAAAAAACATGTTTACTGCATTAGTTACAAGTATTTGTGATCAGAACATTTACTGTGTAAATTCAGAATTTACTACTTACAACTTACTTATATAAAACCATTCTGGTCTGTTTTTGTTACTTTGGGTGAGAATCTGTGAAACCCGGAGCAGTGGGCAGCTTCCAGCCGTGTTGTCTGGGGGACATTGGGGGGGACATCAGTGTCTTGCCTAAGGACACTAAGATGTGAAACCCACTGGACCGGGATTCAAACCTGCAACACCTGAGTGGCAGGTACAACTTCATGTGACAGGAAATTATTCAATCGTTAATCAAAACATTATTTACATATTGTAACAAAGTATTTAGTTAGACTAAAAAAAACAACTTCCGAGAAAAACAAATAGCAGTTTTTGAGAATCCAGGCATCATTGATTATTGTTGTTAGAATCTTCTCTTGCAGAGGTAATAATATTCCGATGGTGTCACAGCAAGAATTGCTCAGTATAAACAATTTTCTTTTAATAAAAACCCAGCAAGAGTAAAATTAGTTGCTTGGAACTATAGGAACTCAACTGATCTTTTTTCTCATGCTGAAAAACCTACGAATCCTCTTCAAAAAGACACTCACTTGGCTAAGAAGGAAGTTGTTTATGCATTATACTCTTGTTAATATTCTTGTCATGCTAGACCTTTCCTCCCATGCCCCAAATCCAACAAAACAATGATAATAATGCTGTAGAGACATCCCACAATCAGAATACAAAGATAACTCAGCCAAACAATATAGAACAATATTGGTGGCTTGTTGAACTGCTCAATGTACAGAAGATGTCTAGATATTGTGATATTACATGTCCAGTAATAGAGTTTTCCTGACAAATTTTTACTGTATTTTTGGACATTATCTGCCAACAGAAAGTTTATTTTCTTTTTTTTTCCCACTACATCTAATGTGCATTTTAAGGTTTGACAAAGGTTTTTTCCTTGTTTCTAAGGCGCATTGTCATTTTTAATTCCTTTTTTTATTAGGATTTAGTTCAGGTATGCCTTTTAGTTCAGAAAATACTGTACAAGCTTTCTTCCCCTCATTTTTTATAGTGAAATGGGACTAATCTAAACAGCTAAAGAATTATAAAGCTCATTTTTCTTGGACCAAAATAGAAATTGACTTCATTGCCCAAGACATTCTTCATTATGAATCCATTCTCCTAATGACCAGTCAACAGCCCTATTAAAACTATAGCTGAAAAGATTTAGGTGAAATCATAAAGAACCGAGCCATCAACTATGGTGAACACTCAAGAGCAATCGCTAATGACGTGAACACTTCAGTCATCAACTGGAACGCATTGAGTCTAAATGCAGACGTAGTGGTTATTCATACGAGTTTAGGTATAATTAGTTGGCTCTAGTAACCATCAAAATCTTCGCATGAATAAAATAGCTTTTGGGGTGAAGGTGATAGAAGAGACACGGCGAAGGCACTCAGAACCCTCTTTTAAATTCCCGCTGTTGTTCACTGTAAAAACTCACTGTATATCAGATTTCAAATCAAGAGCAGGAGAGTTCTTCTAAACCTGTCATTTCCACATGAATACATACAATTTCTCTGGAAATATTTGTATGTTAATGTCCTTTCTTTTTTCAGTCGGGCTGAAACGCTCTGTAAAATGAGCGGGAAACTTCTCAGAGAAACTTTAATTGACTGTGAGGTGGAATAAATGATTTATCTCGAAATGTAAAACAGCAGCTGTTCATCGCAGTGTATTTTCAAATAGGTATTATCAAACCAAAAAGTTAATAAGCAGTAACTTGTGCATTTATAGTAATCGCGATTGTCATGCTAACAGCTAAAGACTAAGCACTATTTTTTTTTTAAGTTAAGCTTTCTAAATAAAAGCCACGGAGATGTGCAACAGATCTGCACATGGTTCGATCATGATCTGTCCAAATTTTTTGCCCAGACTTTTATTATGAAATAAACACTAAAAACTTGAAAACATCCTGATGCAGCTAGAGCGCAAAACATAACTTTTAACATGACTAAACACTGAACAAACTGTGTACTTACACTAACTCTTATGAGCGTCACATGTGAGTGGGCACTTCGAACACAGCAACATGCAACGGTATAAAACTTTCCCGTGACAAACACTGTAGGACACAGACCTCAAGTAATAATCATAATTAAGATATGACGCAAACAACAGGTGAATAAACCTAATGACATTTTAAGAAAATTAAAACAATTCATAAACCTAAAAGAATGTAAACAAACATAAGTAGAAGCACTGTCAAGATAAAAGTCTCGAGGAGACACTTTCTGTGATCCACATTCACACCACTGCGATTGTGTAGGTTCCTTCCGGGATTTTTCCCACAATCTAAAATATACAAGGAGAATAAGAGTTTGAAAATGTTCCCTCACACAGGTCTTCAAGTCCTGCTCTGTGAGTTTGTTGCTCACCGCTGACCAGGTGTGCCCCGCCTTTCTAACCTAAGGTTCTGTGAATGGCTCCAACTCCCCATGAACCAGAAAGGGAAAAGTTTAGAAAAGAATGAGAATGAATTAATACAGAAGCCATGCAAAACGACTTTGTGGCAACCACTGACACTGACAAATGTCAGTTCTTGTGTGCCGGCACTGCAAGTAATTATACAAATGAACTTGTCAGCGACTGCGGGGAGACTATCGCTGGTGCTTTCCACCTCCCCACTTGGCTTCCCTCCTGTGAAATTCCCACACCGCCTTTTCTAAAGACAAATGAGCTTGTGCCTGAACTGAGATGCAATCATATATTTCCATTCTCAATCAGCCTTTCAGTCTCCGGCATGTGCCACACATCACCAGAGACATGTTGTGTGCAACCAGCAAGAAAAGGGTTCACGCCTTCTGTAAATAATAGCACTGATGAGTCGAGAACTCTTTTCAATAAGATGCCAGCAAATACACAAATCTCAAGACTAAGGACAAACTTCTTGTATTAGCTGTAATCTGTCTGAACCTGTCACTGTGTTGAAGAGTGGCATGGATAAAAACATGAAAGAACACAGTCACTATGAGCATGTGCACTGTAACACATGCACCAGACGGGACTTTTAAATAAATTAGGCTCAAGTTCCTCAAGATGGACAGTTGTTTATTATAAATTACACTACCCTTCAAAAGTTTAGGGCCACTTTAAAATGTCCTTATTTTGTAAAGTTTGTCAATGAAAATAACTTTAAACTAATTAAAAATATACTTTTAATACGTACAATTGCTAATGCGGTAAATAACTATTCTAGCTGTAAATGTCTGGTTTTTGGTGCAATAAACAATGTACAATACAAATCTACAAACGTGTATCAAGGCCCATTTCCAGCAACTGTCATTCCAGAGTTTTAATGGTATAATGTGTTTGCTCATTGTGTCAGAAAGATAATGGATTATTTGAAAATTGTGAAAAATGTGAAACTCGACCACCTGTCTTTGTTCTTAAAAAATATAAATTGACTTTTCATGGAACACAAAACATTGTCTAAATGACCCCAAAACTTTGAACGGTAGTGTATATATTCTAAATTATAACCTAAATAAATTATAATTATAGAATCAGAATCAACTTTATTAACCAAGTTGCAAGTGAACAAAGAATTGAGTTTGGTCTGACTCCGCCTTTTCCCCTCGATTTTGAAGATATTAACATAAATATCTAAATAAAAGAAAAAAAGAAAAACGATGACATGAAATTAAATGAATGAAACATAAATAAAATTTTTTCACATGTATTGCACATTCAGCAGTTAGTGCACGTGGGTTAGATTGTGGGTCCGGTAGAGTTCAGCTCAAACACGGCCTGGGGGAAGAAGCTGACTCTGTGTCTGGTGGTTCTGGTGGTTATGGCTCTGTGACGCCTGCCAGAGGGGAGGAGTTTGTAAAGATGGTGTGCTGGGTGTGTGGGGTCAGCGGTGATGCTGAGAGCTCTTTTCTTGAGTCTGGACCCGGTACAGATGCTCAATCGATGGAAGTTCAGTCCCAATGATCCTCTCTGCTGACCGGACCACCGGACCTGACCACCGGACGCTGCAGTCGGCGTCTGTCCTGTTTGGTGGCTGAGCAAAACCACCCGGTGATGGAGGTGCAGAGGACAGACTGGATGATGGTAGAAAATGATGGTAGAAAATGATCAGCAGCTCTTGAGACAGATTGAACTTTGTGAGCTGTATGAGGAGGTAAAGCCTCGGGTGAGACTTCTGCGGACAGCGTCTATGTGATATTGTGGACCCCAGGAACCTGAATGTGTCCACGATAGACACTGCATTGTTGTGGACAGTGAGGGGGTGGGGGGGTGGTCGGTTCTTCCTGAAATCCACTGTCATCTTCACAGTCTTGAGCGTGTTGAGCTCCAGCTGGTTCTGACTCAATAATTTAGAATTAGATATATTGTATTTAATAATCTATCTAATATAGAATTAGTATATATTCTAAATTAATTATCTAAATTATAAACTCTCTCAGCGACTGGACAGAAATGTTACATATTTATAATATTTACTATATTTTTCTACTTTTTATTTATAATTCAATAACCTTAAAACTGTGATTGCAATAAGGTTTGCGCTGTCCTCTTATAACAAGAGGTTTGAGGCCTTGTCAAGGTCTGTCTGACAGGAGTTCTCATTTAATACATTGTATTAAATTTTGTGCAAAAATTAACTTTCAGAGCAAAGTCACATCACACATCTCTTTGATCAATAAAGTTCCACAGTTTGTTCACATTGAAATTACCACAAAGTCCGATACATTTACTAAATAGAAATTATTGTCTATTTTTTGCAATAATGAAAAAAAACTCTGATAAAAAGGAGCAAAACTATGTGAAACATGTCACAACATGCAGTGTTGATTCTTGCTGCCACAGTTGTGAAAAAAGCCACTTCTAAGTCCTCTTTATCTTTCAGTTCAGTCCCAATAATCCA
Organism: Paedocypris micromegethes; assembly: GCA_028031935.1. Lineage (NCBI taxonomy): Eukaryota > Metazoa > Chordata > Actinopteri > Cypriniformes > Paedocypris > Paedocypris micromegethes. The sequence goes on along the minus strand of CM051501.1, from coordinate 11,883,676 downwards.
TTCCATCACAGAATCCAACGAGGATTTCCACCAAAGTCCATGGATAAAAGTTGAAAAATATGCAGCTTCTGCAGAATGTTTGGAACATCACAAACAGAAGCATTTCCATATCATCTTTTGGAAGTGACTGGCATTTTAAACGAAGTAGCAATGCATGCTATCTATTTCTTTTGACAAAGCTGACTGAAAAATTTGCCCACCATCACTCGTTTGTCTGTCTGTCTGTCTGTCTGTCTGTCTGTCTGTCTGTCTGTTTTTTCTTTCTATCTATCTATCTATCTATCTATCTATCTATCTATCTATCTATCTATCTATCTATCTATCTATCTATCTATCTATCTATCTATCTATCTATCTATATCTGTCTGTCTGTCTGTCCGTCCGTCCGTCCGTCCGTCCGTCCATCCATCCATCCATCTATCTATCAACTCGTTGACTGGTCTATCTGTCTGTTTGTCATCCATCTATCCATCCATCCATCCATCTATCAATTTCTTTTTCCATCTATCCTGCAATCTTTCAATCAATGTGTTCAATCAATTAGTTCAAACAATCTGTTCGTCCACCCAGCCGTCTGTTTGTCTATGCCTCTCGCCCTCATGCCACTCGCCCTTATTAATATTGATATTTGTGAATTTCCGGCATTTGTGCATCTATGTGTTTGTGCATCTCAGAATTTCAATCTGTAAACACATACAGCACGTTTTGCATCTTTACTTTTTTCATCTTGGTTTTTTCTTCCCTGCCAAAACGTGCATTACATGTTCCGTTAGCTTGAGAGGGCACAGTGACATCTAAAGTAAAAAGATGCCTCTTTATTAAAGCAAGAGCATTGATGTGTCCCACACCGATGCGAGAATCCCACATCCAGCCTTCGCTCCGCCATGCAAAATCTATCAGAAACAAGCAACTGGCTTTCTTAACAATAGTATTCAGTGTCCCGGTCCTGGATCAATGATGGGCCCCATCAGCTTCATGCCAATCAAAGACGGTCTATTTCTACCTCTACTTCTAATGCTAAACATGCCATTAATATCACTTTGTGTCACTTCATTAAAACATCCCATTACTTTCCATCACGGCTGACATCCACTAATTCTTCTCTGGCTCTCAGGGTGAGATTAAAGCCTTAATGTTCATTCCCTGCTCTCATTAGGACGCTGGCTCAGATCGCCACTTCATCGCTACCTGCCACTCTCCGGACTGCAGATGAAGATGAAGACCTCTTTGGGGAATTTTGTTGTTGTGTTTTTGAAAATGACCGTCACCTGGAAATGAATTCCCCTTCTTTACTCAACACTAGCCAAACACTTTATTAGCCGTTCCGCCGGGGCTTCTTTAGCGCTTCTTGTGGCTGGTTCTCGTGAGGTGGATGCGTTGTGTTGTGCCACGCTACATCTCCAAACTAAATTATTTATGAAGACCTGTTCGGGATTTAATTAATTACAACGCCAACTTGTGTAATGATGCTCGTGTTTTTTTGGGTGCTGTTCCTGAACCAGATATAATTGTTTAGGGATGTTCCTGTGTCTCTTTCTTGATTAATCTATGAAATGCATTAATCTTTTTCACATACACTAGAACCTCTCAAATAATCAGACCCAGAAAGTGAAAACGTGAGTCTTGTTTATGCCACACATAACAGATCTTCTGACCAGATTTGTGTCTGTTTCTCTATCTGTTTAGATTAACAACTATCAATCTGCCTGTTGATCTGTTCATCTATTCATGTAGATAGATTCTAGCCCTGTCTGTTCTTCTATCAGTTAATTAGTCTGTCTCTCTCTCTTTTTATTTTTTTTTACTTTTGTTGTCCGTCTGTCTGTCCTTCCCTCTGTCCATCCATCCATTTACTGTATTCATCCATCCATCAATCTAGTTTTTCTCATACTAGATCCAACTCATCGAATAAATGAAGTAAACAACGTCCCTGAATTCCTTTTTCTTTAACTTTAAAGTAATTCTCTTTTAATTTTTTGGCCAAATCGCATTCAACCATGAAGCAAAACCAATTTAGATCATGTAAATTAATGGCAGATCCAACCACGGATTTATTGTTGAGTTAAAGCTTGTTATTGTGTTGCTTGCTTCAGGGGTCAGTTGGGGGAAAAAAAAAACCCTTTGTACTTGCGTGTGCGCACTGACAAAAACAACTCATTTTTCATCACTGCATACGCAAACATCATAAATCCAACAGAGGGAAATTTCTTTTCATTATGCGTCCTAATAAAATAAGTCGATTTTTCCAGCAGTGTGTATTTTCCGTCAGTTTTGACAAAATATAAAACTAAATTCTGAATCTGCTTAAGGTCTTAGGGCTTGTATTGGAATCCCAAATGTAAGCTCTTATTATTCTTTTATAACACAAAAGAAAATGCCACTGGATGCTAGTCTCTGACAGAAATGTTTCAGAGATTGATCAGAGAAAAGAGAGTATGATTCTACAAATCACCAATTATTTTAGATATTTAATTTAATTCATTTATATATTACCAACATACATTGCTGATTTTATACAAATTGACAGTTGTCACATATTATCACTCCTCATTGCATCATAAACTAAATTACCCAGAATATCCATTGCTTCCAATGTTGCATATCGCTATTACTTGTTTTGTTTCAAACTATTTACTTACACATATACTAAAGGAAGTTTAGACTCAATTAAACCAAAAGACTAATTCAAAATATTCTGACAGGAAATGCATCAATGCTTTAGCTAACACCATTTCATTAAGATAAACCAAGCCTTGTGCGCAATAACATTCACAATGAAAATTGTTTGGCTTTGCGTTCTTGTTCTGAATATTTATTGTATGATTGTCAGGGCCTTGCTCTTTAATGAATGAGAAAACCTGTGAAGGAGTGTCAAACAAGCATTTTTACTCTCTCTCATTACATCGTGCCCGAGCTTTTGTAAATGACTTTGCAGCACGAGTCGGCGTGCCTGTTTAAAAATGCATGGGATTAAAGAGCCGAGCTCAACCGAGTGTATTGGAGAAGAAGCAAGGACAGGAAAATTGACACTTGATGATTCTTGCCTCTGATGTAAAGCAATGTTCAATCACATTAAAAATGCTTTTTACTCTCTCTTTCACTTCCAATTTGTCCCTCTAAGACAAGATTTATAGTAAAGCGGGTGAGAACTCTACCTCGCCTATTTATAGCACAGTGATATATTTCGGCTGCTTGGCTTTGCTTTAGTGGAAAAAAAAGCCAACATTATTGCTAAGTTCACACCTGGACTTAGAGATGGCAGCATTCTGGATTAGCTAAAGTGCTAGTTTACCTTCTGAAAAGCTTGAAAGACATCGATCACACTTCATTTTCTGCTCTCTAATGGTTTCAGCTCTTTACAGAAACATTGCCACCTCAGGAATACCTCTTTCACAGGGCATTGTGTGTGAAAAACAGCAGATTGTCACCACACGAGAAGTGACAAGAGGAGATGCACATTCAAAGACCAGCCGTGGAAGGTAAACGTCTGAAAAATGTTCCCATAAAAACTAAGCAACACAAAATCAATAAGACGGCAGTCGAGCAGTAGTGAGATATATTTATCTCGGCTTTAGATTGTTAAGGTTGTGATCTCTGGAAAATATATTCTCGGATTGAGGATTGAAAGGATTCATAATTCTGGATTATGCAAGAGAGAGAACTCAGAATAGAACCTCACCTGCACAAAAAGACAATTACATTGCAATGTCATTGTAAACTGTCACCAGTGAGTCAGGTAAAACTTTTATTAACACATCAGCGTTTATATTCTTGTCTTTTGGTTCCCTGTTGCTCGCTCACCGGATTAATCTAGATAATTATTCTGCAAAATATAGATTTATTTTTTATAAATACATTTTATTGACTAGCATTGTCTTGATGTTGTTTGTTCTGTACAGGTGATTTGAAATTGTTTGACTATTCTACTTTAATTCAAATTTAGTTGTATTAAATAATGTTTCAAAAGAATTGTTTTATACCTTAGATCATAACTTGAACTAGGAAAATATTCTAATTTGTTATTATTATGTGCATTGTTAAAATGACTATAAAATTGTTAAAAATATGTTAAATAATGTTAAAAATAACTCAAACTGCCAAAAAATAACTAGTAATGTGTCACAGAACCACAGACTACATTACCCATGTTCCCCTGTTCCTTGTGTTTCAGTGTTTCCAGTCGGGTTTGTCTGTTGTCACATGGTACATCTGTTTCAGCTGTTTGTCATTTGTACCTCGTTTGTATTGTTATTTATGTCTCACCTGTTCTTCAGTTCCCTGTCGGTCAATGTTGTCACACTTGCATGTTCCATCTTGTACCTGAGTTTAGTGTGAGTGTTCGACTTTGTTTTATTCAGTAAAAACCCGTTTTACGTCACCACGGTACCTGGCTCTGCATTCTCTGCACCCACACCTCAGAGGATCGTGACATAATGCACATGTTTGTTTGAAGTAAAGCTTATTATGTTAATTATGATGGAAAAAATTCTGCAAAAAAGTAAAATAAACAGAAAGCTATATAGATTTTTTAGTATCTGGCTTGTTTTTTGGTTGTTAAGACCATCAACAAGACTTGTCATTTTAAGGGGTTTTGATTCAGTTCCTGTGGCCACGCGTTTTCAAGACCAAAGTGAAGTATAGTTTTATACAGTGAAAGCCTTTGGAAAGAGTTAAAAAAAGCATTGTCTCTTTAAAATTACACAGTAGCTTTTTAGTTCAGTCCATTTCCAGTCATTTGAAACAAATCACTGCTAAGGGTTCGTTTTGACAACTTAAGTACAGTAAAATCCAAGCACACCATTATATTTCTGGCTTTAAACCTAATAATGATAAAACAAGTCATAAACCCCCAGTAAAGATATTAAAGATATTTTATAAAATGCTGAACATGTAGATATCAGATTTCTGCTGTGTTCTCCGAAAAAACGGATTTGACACTTTTAGAAAGGAAACTTCAGGTTTCAAATGTTCTGGACTTATGAATTCATTAGATATTCAGTCGATATTCATTTCACCATGTTGTACCTCTGGACAAATGGCAGGACACATGCTGAAAGTCATTTTTCCAGCAGACGCAGAAGATGACATGTGGAACAGCGTATCTCGGCATAGAAGAAAATGCAGAACTCGTTTTCCTGAAGACCATTTTCTGCCACGTTGCATGTGATCGTCAAAGATGAGTTCCCAATGGTACGTTCCCCCAACGTTCTCTTTTGGTTTACTTTGGATAATTTTTTGGATAACTTACAAGTTTTCTCAAAATTACTCAGAAACCATATACATTCTGGGAACATTCTCTAAAGGTTCTGGGAACATTCCCATAACCTACAGGGAACGTTCTATTCACGCTGACTAATCCACCCTGGCCAACCAACAGGGAAGGCTCTTGGGAATTATCTGCGAGCCAAAAACAAATGTTTCCAGAAGGTTCCAGGATCCAAAAAATGATTTGCTGGGGCGGAGAAAACCGTCTAGCAGTTAAAAACATGCACATTGTATCTCAAAGGAAAAGTTTCAGAATCTATTGATTTTGGTCTATTTACTATTCTTTTCACAAACATTCCTGTAACGTCTCAGAAATGAAGCCGCTGATGCTGTTTGATGCCTCTGCCGCATCACCGATGCCATTAATCTTACATTCTCCTCTTTCTTCACCATGCTTTTTTTACAGTGTTCTCCTACAGCCTCAGGATCACATTTACAATATTCTACAAGGCCCAAGCACCACATTACTGTAACAGCCAATAATTATATAACTTTAGCCTAAATAGCTTGAAATATGTCATCAATTCCTTTGTTTACTTCAAGAATTGAGCATAAAGTCCAAAGAGAAACCCAAGACTTTCACAAAACTAATACAATCATCAGTTTGTTACATACCAAGTGGGAAATCAAAGGCAGAACAGTCATATTACCAAACCACGGGGAGCAAGAAAGCGATAAAGACAAAACACCTTAAAGACAAAGACTCGCTGCTGGGTTTCGGCCATCTTGGAGTCAGTCCCTACACTGATCTAGCGCTCAAGCTCGAACGCCAACAATCGGCTCCCTCCAGGTATTGTGATTGTCTTATGCTGGAACTAAAGGATGAAAGACTTTCACACAAGCTTGCGAGGTGAACACAGGATCTCATTAAGAAACTAGCTCATTTCACAATTATTAGCAAGGCTTTCCTAAATTCCCCGCTTGATCTTCTGCATCTGCTGTTTGGCAAGCTTGGGAACGTGACAGACGCCTTCATCCGTAGCCAGCTGTGTTGATAAGCAGATCTGAGCCCTGGTCTCCTCTGTCAAGGTCTGTTGGAGAGAGCCATAAAGAAACTACATCTGCTTTACTGCCCCATCTGGAGTGTGGACATTTTTTGCTGGAGGAATTTCAAAGCGACACACGACCCAGGCATATCTGTTAACCCATGAATCTCCCCTTAGAAACCCAATGAGTGCTTTTTCTCTGGTGTGGTATCTCCTGACTTTACGGATTTGAACAGCGTACCTTTTATTTTCTCCAGCTACTCCAAATCTGGAAGAACACATCTGATCTTCCTAATGAAACATTTTTGTCACATTTCATTTTCTCTCCCCCTGCTGCTATTGTTCTGGCGCTGGTGTAATCATCATTAGTGTCATAACAATAATCAAATTACTCCCTAATCAAATTAATGTAATTCGTTTTCCACTGTCTCTTGCAACAAGCTGTAATTTAAATGAAATCTTTCTGAAGGTAATTTAACAACATCCTGTGTGAAGTGTTCAGTATTATGTCGTAATCAGAAAATAATTTGGGGGCCGCTGCACAAATTCTTTTTACTGTAATTTTTGTTTTAACCTTTTTTTTACAAACATGGAGAATGCATAAAGAATCCATTCATGATGCATACTAATATAAAAAGTTTAATGCCATATGAAAATATACAAGGAAGGACAGACAGACAGTCATGCTTTAGATGTTCAGATTATGAACATACCGGTATTTTACTAAGATACATTGTCTTTTTTATTGTAACTCTTTCTCACAAATGTTTTGATAAACATTATACATTATATTGTCTCACATTCCATGTGTAGAATCAGATACACATGAACATCTACATCTACTTTGGAATAATGTCTGCAAATGTCTAAATCCTGCCTAACTAGATACAGCATCAACCTCTGTCCACAACATCCCACAGGTAAAAAAAAAGCGTTTAGCATGCAGAATCAATCATTTCAAATTTGCATCTCACCCGGGAGAACCCATGTCAGATCAGGACTTAAATTCATATGAAGATGCTTCTGTAATTTCTGCTTCTGGTTTTTCCTCAAATAAGAAGTCGAGGGAGAAGACCTGATCTCAGGTGAGGCTGACGGAAAAGTGAAGAATCCACATCCTGCTAATATGCAGCAGTTGATGCGTGGCAATCATATAGGATTTTACAGAAATGAACTCAACCTAGTATTTCACACTGCAGTAAAAGGATCAAATAAACACATTTGCAATTTAGCAAAATGTTTCTAAAAATAATTTTTCAAAATAAATTTCTAAAAATAAAAAAATTCAGATGAAGGCAAATTTGTCCTATTTAGTGACGACTTTTTAATCTTAGTTTGCTACATTGAAATGGATGTTATAACATATCTAAAAATTGAATTTAATTGAATTGAATTGAAAAATCCTTTATTAGTCCCACAGCGGGGAAATTTCACGTCACAACAGCAACAACAAATCCAAGCAAATAAATAAACAAACATCACCATAACGCACTGCACACATCATAATAGACAAACAAACAAACACAGACCATAAATGAACCTGACCGTCATAAGCATAGTTCCAGTCACCAGTTTAAATTTAAGTTCAAATTGTAGAGTCTAATCGCAGCAGGTAGGAAAGATCTGCGATATCTCTCCTTCACACAGCGGGGGTGAATCAGTCTGCCACTGAAGCTGCTCTCCAGAGCAGACAGTGAGTCCACCAGTGGGTGAGAGTCCAGGTCCAGGATGGATGATAGTTTATCCAGGACCCTTCTCTCACCCACCTCCTGCACTGTGTCCAGAGTGCATCCCAGGACAGAGCTGGACTTTTTGATGATCCTGTCCAGTCTCTTCCTGTCTTTGCCTGAGATGCTGCTGCTCCAGCAGACCACACCGTACAGGATTGCTGATGCCACCACAAAGTCATAGAAGATCTTCAGGAGTGACCCTCTCACTCCAAAAGACCGCAGTCTCCTCAGGAGGTAGAGTCTGCTCTGACCCTTCCTGTACAGTGCGTCTGTGTTGTGAGTCCAGTCCAGTTTGTTGTTCAGATGCACACCCAGGTATTTATAAGACTCCACTCTCTCAATGTCCATTCCCTGGATGTGCATGGTGGGATGACAGTAGACTGTCGCCGGCGAAAATCCACCACCATCTCCTTAGTTTTCCCTGCGTTGATCAGGAGGTGGTTCCGCCGACACCAGTCCACAAAGTCCTGAGTGAGTCCTCTGTACTCAGCATCGTTAGCTCCTGTGATCAACCCAACAATTGCTGAGTCATCTGAGAACTTCTGCAGAACACAGCCGTCCGTGTTGTGTCTGAAGTCTGAGGTGTAGAGAGTGAAGAGGAAAGGAGCCAGTACAGTCCCCTGTGGAGCCCTCACACTGCAGCTCAGAGTGTCAGACACACAGTCCTTGGCTCTCACAAACTGTGGCCTGTTTGTCAAATAGTCCATGATCCACTCCGTCAGATAGAGGTCCACACCAGCCTCCTCCAGTTTGTGTTCCAGAAGCACCGGCTGGATGGTGTTGAAGGCGCTGGAGAAATCAAAAATTTAATAAAAAATAAAATAAAAAAATAACTGCTAAACTCTCAATGCTTTAAAAAGTTTATATAATTTTAGTAACTCATTTTGATATAGTGGTGGATTTCACCAAATACTATAACTACCACACATTCACACACAATATTCGTCGTTAATCACCAGAGCAAAGATTTTATGAAAAAAAACAAAACAAAAACAAACCCATAAAAACAGTACAAAGTAGTAGATTAGAACCCCACCAAAATGGAGGAACTAAATGTGGCTCTTTTGCTACAGTTGGACAGAAAACCAAAAACTGCCACAAGGGGCAAAATGACAACCAATGTATTGGAATTTAATACAAGGCAAGTCTAGGCTACAGACAATTTGGTCAAAAGCAATCAGCAATAAAACTAATAACAATAAAAACAGAAAAATGTAATAAATAATAATAAATTAATAATAACTAGTAATAATCAGCCGAATATGCAACAAATCTGAAGATTAAATCAGCAAAACAAGGGTTTAACAAGGTATAACAAGTGACATCAGGTGAAAACATTTAACCAATGTTGACAAGATTAATATTAAGACAAACAATGAGGAAAGCCAATTAGCCTTTGCCTTTAGATTGAGGTAAAATAAAGAACTAAAGTAAAGCATGAACAGTCGACGTCTGTTAATAAAGCTGCTGCTGCAATAAAACAGCACAAATTTGCGTTATGAGATATGATTTGGATTTAAGGATTTTTTAACTGGCAGCCCAATTCAGCCCAGTTGACTGTATTTTGACAAATCTATGTAAATGGACAGAGTCAACATCAGTCCGCAATGTTCATGTTTGGTAGGTCAGATACTGGACTTGAGCTCTTCTTCTCTACCTTTCCTTTATTATAAAAAAATGTACACATGATGCAACCACAACAATGTGGAAGGATATGGGCAAATACAGTCAAGTAAGTAGTAAGTTGGACAAAATCATGTTAAAAAGTGACATGAATTCAGCTGGAACTCGATTACAAAGTTGAAGCCAAGTTCCAGAGTTTTGGCAGCGTTCTCCAGCTTTGCCTTTAAGGCAACATGAGCGGCTACTGTGCTCTCCAAAGCATCTGCGCCCGCTGACCTCAGACCAGAGCTGACAGAGACCTGAGCTACACTACAAACCAGGCAAATGAGCCATGGAGAAATATTCAGCAGGAACAGAAAAAGCATTAATTTTGGAACTGTAACATGAAAGAATTTAAAGCGATGTAGAATCTGGGCCCAGGTGATGGGTGGGAGTGGCCAGAGGGGGTCGGCGACACCTCATTATGAATGATTCATATTCTGCAGGAGATGAAAGTCTCCATTTTGCACTTTGATGTGCAGACCACCACGCTGTGTGGAGTGCGGTGTATCCTGGGGCAGACCACCTCTGTATGGCATCAGCCTTTGTTTACGGACACATCGGACTGTCCTTCAGCGCAACACACAACTGTAAACCGAGATTGTTCCAATCAATCTGCTTGGTGCTTTAGAGAATATCAAATTAGTATTCATAACAAAAACGGGACTTTGAAAAAGACACAAAGGAAAGCTTGGATACTTTGTGTCAATTTAACTGGAGGTTGTCCAATATATTTCGACACACTAGTGTAAAAGGGTTCTGAAAAAATGACCTCTTTTTTGAGATCCCTGGCCACATCTGGCCCCCATGTGGCCCAGAACAGAGTACATGACCCCAACGTGACCCAATACTGAGCCACACCTGGCCCGATGTGTCTGCCATTCACATGTTTACTCATATCTGTACTTATAATTGATAACATTTTTTTGTAGTTTTATTTAATGTTTCCTGTCTTTTTTTTATGGTTCATATTGTAACATTTTACTCTTCTAATCTGAAAATCTGTAAAATTGCATTCCACAAGCTAGTTTTCTTATTAACAGATGGCAAGTCATTATATAGGACTTTTCTCTTCAAAAGAGATACACAATCACAGTTTCTTTTTTTCATTGTTTTCGCAGTGAATATTTAGGGTTAGGGTTTTACTAGGTTGTAGGCCTAGTATCTGTTAAATACTTTAATTTCTCAGTGTTTAGAAGTGTGAATATGAATAGATGGATGGTTGGATTGATGGATGGTTCATTTTTTAGTTTGGGCTTTGGTCTTGGTCTAAAGTGAATCATTGACTGTTAGTAACAAACATTTTACCTTCGGTCGGAGTATAGTCAAAGTACTGTAATTTTCACAACGAGGTAAAAACAAAGACTCCTACAGACTTCTTCCAGATTAGCACATTCATTACAAACATGCAGAAAAGACTAGATTAAAGCACAATTCTGATATAGCAAACTTTGGATATAACAATTTTACCAATTCTTTTGAAGCTCATTATGAAGGGATTTTACTATATCGCTAAATATTCTTAGGAAGCATGAAATGGTGTAACATGTATTATCACCAAGCTGTTATTTATTATATTTTTATCTTTAGAGGTCCAGGACTGCTCATATCCTGCGAGATAAAAACCGCAGCACGTATTTAAATTCTCTGAGCCTATCTCTCATTTCAGATAATCTGAATCCAAATGCATGGGCACCGTTTACATGAGATTTCCTCGCTGTTTTGCAGTTCTGACAAATGAAACCTATGTACCCACACACACACACACACGCACGCACAAACTAAAACTAGCATGGAAACTACAATCCTACAATTACTTTCTATTCTGAACTGAATTAAAGAAAAGAACAAAACGGTGTTAAAGTAGCTTTAGAGGCTTTTAAGTATTAAAACCACTTGCAGAAAAACTGATTCTCACAGACACAAACTCCACTTTTCAAAATGGCGTTTTTCAAAAGCTGCCAGTTTCCCCGAAGTCCTGATGATCATGTTCGTAAGAGGAACAAAAAAATCAAAGGCACTTAAGTGTTGCTCAGACGTTACAAAAACCACATGTTTGAGAAGAATAAAGAACAAAAAGCATGGATACAGTTCACTTTGGGGAACGATGGACTTGCAATGGTATGGAAACCGTGGAGAGTGGGAAAACATCGATCTCTTCATGTCTCAGACAACTCCATTTTCTTATAATGATCTCTCACCAGCCCGTGGCACTTCAAACAAAGACCGGGCTCCGGCCCCCACCGGAGACGCAGCCACGATGGATACGGAAGCTCGTCTTGCGCTCAGTTTGCTTCTCAAATGTACATGAAAAGAATCGCTGTCTGTTTTTTTGATTCCTTCATTGCTGGAACCTTCACTGCTCCACTGTGTCGCCAACATCACACATGTCAAAGAAAGATGTAAAAACTAAACAGTCAGTTCAAGCCAGTTTTTCACAATCTGGTTGAATTTTCCACTAAACTAGGCAATTGTTAAACTAAAGAATTAGTCATTCAAAATCTAATTCTGCGGTGTTGTTAGATGGTTCTTCATCTAGATCTGATTTTTATTCTCTTTCTGTTCCTTTCTCTCTGTCCTTCTCTTACAATTTCTTCTATTCTCTTTGCTCTGTGTGTCTCTCATTCTCTTTTTCTCTCAATCTCTTCTACTATCTCTTATTCTCTCTCTCTTTTATTCTCTCTTTTGTTGTATTTATAATTTATTTTTCTCACTATCACCTTTTTCCCTGGGCCCTCTATCCTCTTTCTGCACCCTACTCTGTGAGTTTCTTGTTTTTTTTGCTGTGTCATTCTTTCATAGTGTCTACTATTCTCTTTCTGATTCTCTCCTACCTCTCTCTTATGTTCTCATTCTCTGTGTCTCTTACTCTCTCGTATTCTCTCTCCGACCTACAGAACCAGATGATGAGATTCACTCTTCATCATTCACATGTGTAAATACCATTTGTGGGAAGCTTGGGTGCAATCACTCGATAGACAAATCCACAGCTGAGTGCAGTTGCAGCTGTGTACAGATGTTCAGATTCACAGATTTACCGATCTACATCAACATCTAGTCCACAGATACGACACATAATTCAAAGATTAGAAGTTTGAGCACCTCTCCTCAAAAAAAAAAACCCCACCACCGAATCCAATCATTTCGCCTACAGAAGATAAGGGCGAGAAAGGCGAGTGAATACAATCATCCAGGCGACAGCTGTGGAAGCGTCTGCCTCCCGTGCCAGAGGTGGGCCAGGTTCTCCGAGCACGACAATGTGCTTTGATTCACCACCGGAGGGGGGCCACAGCACGATCTTAAATGCAATGACACATGACTTTGTGCCTGACGCTTTGGACAGGTGCATGCTGGGTGATTTATGCCTGCGTCATCTTCTGGGTCCCCAGGAGCAAATATCGACTGCTTCTTTCTTCCCAGCTGATGGCAAATAGGAGGCAGCAATTTCTTTATTTTAGGACCCCGTACAAATGGAGCCTGCAAAGATGCAAACAGTCCTGACAGGGAGCATTTTTCTCCAGCCAAACGCCTTCTCGGAGAAAAAGTTGAATAGGTTACTCTATTGATTTGTTACCCCTCCACAGGCGCCGGCTGAACATTCACACGCGGCAGGTGCTCTGAGATTCTGTCTCAGGTCATTCTTTTGGGAATGCCGACGTTTGCATAGAGAGATTGATGGCCCACCGGGATAATATCGGCCCGGGCCACCTGCCTCGCTACACAGCAGCGCTAATTTGATCATATTTTTAATGGATTGCATGTCACCGTTTTGCAGCACTCGCACAGCTTGTAAGACTTAATAAGTTCGACGATTTGTCTTAATACATTTACTCTCTTAAGCTAAGATTCAAATATGATTCTACTTAAATAGAACTTATAACTCAATATAAATATAATTTAAACTTCTTGTTAAGGGTTTTTGTTTTAAATCATGTCAAAAAAGATACAAATTTGTCATTAAAAAACACAAGTGTGAGTATTTTTATTATTGCATAATGTGAGTGTCATCTTTGCGAAAGGAATGAAGTTTTTTACATAAAATTACTTTTAATCTCAAACCTAAAGTTTTATAGTTTTTCACTGTACTAACCTAAGTTAAAAAAGTTAATAAATTTGTTTTACTTTTTACCCTAACTTTTACAACGTTTTTGTCCATGAACTAATGAAACATCAGTATAGAATACGTTAGACATTTCTGTAAAGATTAATTACATTTAAATTGATTTTTATTGATTAACCAAATTAATCTGAACATTTTACCCCAGTTTAAAACCAAATCTGTTTGTAACTTTAAAAATAATTCAAACCCAAAATGTAAATAATCTTGATTGTTTATATGTGTTGATTGTTGCTAAACATTCAACAATCTATGAAATATTTGATATATTTGCATTCATGTATTCTACATTCATGCAACTAAAAACAGCTCCATCTTTTTTCCATTTTTGGGTCACACTCACACACCTATGTGCACATTTCCAGACTCCGGACTCCTGCTTGCTTTTGAACTGTGGGATGAAACCGTAGGCCTGGAAAAAACCCAAGCACTGGGATATAATGCAAACCAACTGGTCTTCGAACTATAGTCTCAAAACAGTCTTCTTGCTGCCATTTTACTCATGAAGAGCATTTAAAACGTAGGGATTCTCTAACGCTGTGGGGTAAACTGCTTTGACTTTCCTCTAACAGTCAAGCCTCTGTTCCATCACATAATTGCATTGCTGTTATCGGCTTCAGCTTCAGCTGAAGGGGGCAGTGTGGCGCCCAGACTGCCTTGACATCACCCGCCCTCAAGAAAGTAATAGGCTGTGGATTATGCATTATTGAATAATAAGGGAAAGAGTGGAGCCAAGGCTGATTCAATTTCTGCTATAAATATTTTATCTTTCATTCACCTCTCACCAGATTGTCTCTTTCTCTCTTCTTTTCAGCCATTTAATATCAGAGTCTAGTCACAGATGGTTGCGCAAGTGTCTAGTAAAGATCGTGCCGTGTTGGCAAAGGTCCTGGATACAAGAGCATCTGTTGAAATGATGAGCTTCTGACTGGTGGATCCAATGTGGAAAGTGGTGGTCACACTTTAGTGAATCATCACATGTTCAGAGGACACAGGATTTATGTTAAATGCCTTATTTATGTCTCTCAAGTTAAAATACAGTTGATTCTAATATGACTGTAGCCAAGTTTCTCAAAAGTTACCCAGGGAACAATAGACATCACTTAGGCAAAACACATAGACAAACAGACATGCAGACATGCCTATAAACACACACACAAACACACACACACACACGCACACACACACACACACACACACAC
>CM051501.1:11813617-11868705 GCA_028031935.1 Paedocypris micromegethes | reverse complement strand
CACACACACACACACACACACACACACACACACACACACGTTTGCACACAGACACATAAGAAACATGTGTTGTTGCGGGTCACATACAGTATTTACTAAAAAAGTAGAAAAGTAACAATAGTTATGTTTTCATTAAAAAAACATTTTTAAACAATTTTTAAAACTTTCCCCATTGATTTTGATATAACCCTGTATATTATAATGACCCTGATTTAGAAGAAATTCTAGTAATAGATCAAAACTCTGCTGATAGAAGATAATGTCTTTGATAAATGAATTGTGAAGAGAAAAGAGAAACCGTAAGAAACATTTCATTGAAAATGTGGAACAATTAATAAAGATTAAATACTGTAAGGGACTCCCTGCTTTAGTCAAGAGGAACAACAGTCATATATCAGCCCACAAAGAGAAGTGTAACTGGTTCATGACTGTGGACCGTAATACATGTTCTTGGGTCCACGATGCAGCTTACAGTATACGTATATGAGAAGTAAGTGAGGTTTGTCAATATGGCCCCTAGCGACCGTATCAAAATTGCGCTCTGATTTTTAACCATCCAGTGATACACACAGTGAAGAGACACACACAAAAAGTGAGCAGCCTTATTCCATGGTGTTGGAGGGCATGTGGGAGTCAGTGTCTTGCTGAAACTTATTTGTAAAGCCAGAGAGGGATTCAAGCCTGTAGCCTCTTGGACCGAATGTGAAAGCATGCTCACAGTTAAACATGGCAATCTCTACAAAATTTGAAGAATATAAAGTGTTTTTTGTAGTTTGTGATTTTTGACATATTTTTGCGCACAATAACATGACACAAAAATTCTTCACAATTTTAACTGATGCATGTACAGTAAGTTACACATGCGAAGAAACCAAGTCGAGCAATGGATGATGCGGTATGTGCTGTGGAAATAATCGGTGAAGGAGAAACCAACACAAACTCATGAACCGGCTTTGTGTTATCCAGCGCTTTATCTTTAAGGTTGAATTAATCAGGCAAGAAAGCTTTGAATCAGACGGAGCCCATTAAGATGCACTTGAAAAGCACTTTTATTACAGCTGGTGCCTGGTAAATCTCTAGAACGCATTCCCGGCTCAAGCTATCTACAACATTCGTCTGCTTCCCTTTGAGCTAAATATGAAGGTCAGGTTTGTTTGACAGATTCCGTTTACCCAGGAGCTGGAGAGCCCCGCGTCCCCCTGTGCTCCGCTCCTCTGTTGGCTTTGCGTGATTGGGTCATTTGTTTGATCCTGCATTGATATTCAAAGTACCTTGTGAAAGTGAAGCAATATGCCGTCTTCTGTGGCCTCCATTTTATCCCCTTAAAGGTGAGATGCTATCAGGGCTTTCATCAGCAGCAGTCCAGTGAGGTCGACCGCTCTCGCTTCAGAGCCTCTTAAGGGACCGCGGATTTTCCAGAGCTCACGATTTTGGAAGTTTGTGGAAAATAAACACTCGCAATATGATGTTAAGGAACGAAAAACTTGAGAAAACAAGAGAAGTGACATGAGGAATCTGACAGCTTAATGTTTTCCTGTTGAACCGTGACAATCGTACTTGTGTGTTAACTCCACTGATGCGAAACTGCACCATCGATTTTTGTTCTTTTAATACAGGGCACTTGTACATTCCATCGACTTTCCAATTGATTCTTTTTGGGTTTTCATGGGCATCACCCCGTGCTATTTCAAATGACCTTTTGATTCTTCACTCATGCACAATAAATACAGTATAGCAATCATTTGTCATTTACATTTAGGTTTTAATTTCTGTTAGGGTCATACAAAAACCATCATTAAAACAATGATATGAAAGACGTATTTCAAACATGTTAATTCGTAGCATAAAGCAATATAGGAATTTATCTTATTAATAATAGTGTAAAGTTATATTTATTCAGTTTGATATGAACTTGTTGAATATTTTTTTTAAACATTGGAAAAAATTGTTTTATTTTATTTAAATCATCAGTATGAAATACATTTTCAAATGATATTAGAACTGTAATTAAAGTTTACTGCAGAAGTTAATAATTTAAACTTCAATAATGCTATGGAAGTACTGAAGTCTGAATCACCCCTTTATATATTTAACATTTAATATTAAATATGTATTTTTTTTGCAGATTTTCTTTAATAAATTATTATTTTATTATTAAACACAAATAATGTTAATAAATCACATATTCTGTATGTAAAAGAGCCAGACCTTAAAGTGCTAAAAATGTCAAAAAAAAAAGTGCTGCTGTTTTTTACATTTTATATGAAACATTTTAACAGTTTTAATAGATAGACCCTTCAACACTGAATTTAAATAATAACTGAATAAAGCTAAAGCCAATGAAAAGTAAAAAAAAAAAAACAAAAAAAAAACGGACATTGGCACAATTGTGATATTAAGATTCAAACGAAAAACTTTTACAGCTCACTTATTAGCTCATAACGTACAAAGTGTCGGCGCACAAAGTGACAACTTAATATTGAAAGCAGGGGAAACAGAGTCAAGTTTATCCTAATGGTTAATAAAAGTAAATGAAATGGAGGTCAAAAACAACAATTTCAGGCATACAGTGCTGTTCAAACACAAACAGCTTGGAAAATAATTCAACATTTTATAAACAACACTAATGAAGCTTCATTACTAAATTGCTAGGGCCCCGAAACCCTCCATTCAGAAAGTGACAAGTCAGGCCACAAATCAAACAAGAGAAATAAGAGAGAAGAAACTGTGAGCAAGGCCATCGCTAAACCATAATCGCTAATTAGTTCCTCTAATGGAAGAGCACAATTTAAGCAATTACTAACCTGGAGAGACGCTCATGAATAATTCTGTTGAGATTGAGTGAAGAACTCTGAAGTTTTCTTGCTGCTGTTGAAAAGCTGTGAAAGCTGTGAAAGCTGTAAAAGCGTACAGTAATGCGCGTTATCTCGGAACATTTCTTTGTAGTTTTTCGTACGCTTATCCTGAGCCTACGCAAGGTAATCATTTTGCCATTTATTGCATAACGTATTATAGACTGTTTTTAGAAGATTTAGACTGAACATTTGTAATTGTCTTCTATTGAATTCAGATAGTGGTTGTAAAATTGTATTTGCTTGCTTTGTTTAGTAATAAAACATTAGTCATGTGATTCTGTTCATACAGATTCTGGGATTCTGAAAACAAACATTTGCATATTAAACACATCGGGTTAGGTTCAGTGGTTAGTGCTGAATTCTCATTATGTGTGTAATGAAACAAAGCCCAGTTGTGCTTCAGTGATGAACCAAAGTGAGCAGTCATGTCCAGGTCGTGTTTCTGTCTGATGTCTCTAATTACCACATTCATTACACAAAGACTCGTGTCGGCTTCAGCATTTGGTGTGGATAAGCAATGCATTGTGCTCACAACACCAATAATATTAAAGTTGTGTGAGTTTTTCAATAATATTTTTTCAATAATTATGCCTTAATTGGTGGAGGTCTCATCAGTGGCGGGCCATCAGTGCCTGCAACACATTCTCTGAAGGTCCAGACAGATGTAAATTGTATTTTGTCCATGAATATTTGATAATTGATTCCAATGTATTTGCATGCTTCATTTTTTTTTATAGTTTTTCAGATGGTTGTGCCGCTTACAGACACATTTTTTCCGCATTAAAAATGTAACTAATTACATATAGGCTATTTTTATAGATTTGCTACAAAACAGGTTAAAGATAAACCAACTTGTTCCCACTTGTTTTCAGGCTGACGAAGCATTTAATTCATTGCAGTGACACTGTTTGTACCCAATCAGACTTTGAGGGCTTCTGAAAGGCTCTGGCTATGTCACTGAATTCAGACCCATTGATTGGATGGATCATTTTTGACATTAGTTTCAATGGTGATTTAAAAAGACTGTGTTGAAACAGTAATAATAATTTATATTTTTTAATTTAGATAATCTTTGGTGAATAAAAACAGTGATTTTCCTAAACAATAGTGCCAGTTTGAGAAATTATTATATAATTGGTTATGTATTGCAACCTTTGGTGGATGGGCCATGACCGTTGCATTTAAAAAAAAGCAGCTGGAAGTTTTGTTACACTGTTAACCAGTGTATAAGTTCATACGTAGCTCATACGTAGTTCGAGACTTGTTCACTTTTAGTTTGTCTGTTGAAAAACAAAAAGCCTTTATTGTGGCCACAGCAATTCAATGGCTCTTTATACTACTACTACTACTACTACTACTACTACTACTACTACTACTACTACTACTACTAATAATAATAATAATAATAATAATAATAATATTAATAATATTAATAATAATAATAATAATACTAATAATAATAATAATAATAATAACAACAACACTACTACTACTAATAATATTCATAATATTTTACTAGAACCACCACTGTGTTTCATCTCATCTTAAACCAGTTCAGTACACTGAGGTTTTTCTTCTGTTTATGTAATAAATAAATGTTTGGCCAGTACTAAGCTCTTATGTCTTCAAAAGCACTGGTCCATGTCACAGGATTGTCTACAGAGAAAGTCAGTTTGGGGGCTCTGAAGACAAGAACCTGCACAGATTGCTTGACTGCTTAGGGCATTCCATTCACACCCCATTACTTACACACCAGACCTTTGCCCGAGCGCTCGGATCACTCTGCTTTTTCTGACTGTGTCCTCATATTCCTTGAACAAACTCGCTCATCCATATTACAGATTCTCTCTGTTCCCCGTAATGGAAAACCTCACAAGCTTCACTGTCCGTTAGACTTACTGTCCAGCCGCAGCATGTCAACACATTGAGAAAACAACACACTCAACACAAAAAGGGTAAAAGTGAAGCACTCAAGGGCCTTTTTCTAACTGTCAACTTACTACAACACATTTCTAGAAAGCACAGCTTTAAAGTGCAGATATTCCACTCATTATTGTAATTAAATCCTTGAATAAGAGGCAAACTATTTATTACTTTCTTGTTATTCACTGCTGAATAAAAGGAAAGTGACATTTCCGCTGCTTCTGCAAGTTAAATAAATGGCTGCTCATTCGTTTCGTGAATCAAGTTGCTAATTCCAAAGAAATATACGATGTAAAATCAGTTTTCAGAACAGCTTTTTCATTTCTGGGTGACGAGAGCTGATCCCAGCAACTCTGGGACTGAAGCCAGGACACAAACCTTGGATAAATGGCCTCACAGACACACACATTCACACGCTTAATCACACCTAGGGACAATTTTCCAAAATGCCCAATTCTCCTGCCACCCCCCCCCCCTTTAACTTAAATCTCAGACTCAAGTTTGTGATGGTATTTTCATATCAGAGTTGACCGAACGACTTTGGCAAGTTTGCAAATGCAACAGAGGTCAGAAATCATAATCTTGCATGCATCACTTCATCTGAGCTAACTTCAAAATTAATTTTGTTCCAGCACAGTTCACTTTTCCTCACTACTGCTCCCAGGCCAGACTCAAACTTTCTGCCTCTCCAAACTTCAGTACTGTTTTCATTGAAAAATGCAAGTGGCCAATGGAGCGGGAGATAACACATCCATCATGAAGCTAGCTGGGACTAAGCCTCGCCTTTCACCCGCCAACCAATGAAATGACAGCTTGCCGTCACCCCGCGTCTGCCTCAGCAAACCTTTCATACGGAGTGAGTCTCCCACCGGGTGACAAATCTTGTATTCCCAGAATCCTGTGGTGTCTGGCTTTGCACTCAAGGCTTTGGTACAGAGGCACTCTGGCTCTTTCTCCAAGTAGCTTGATGAGAATGTGAATTTTGCTGTGAATGCAGTTCTAGACGACGTAATAAAGAATAAACCCTATAAATAAGTCTTACAGTAGGTTTCTGTTGACATAATTGTGAAAAAATGTTTATACAAAAAAGTAAAAAAACAACTGAATTCATACATTAGCATCATTAATACAGAGCAAGACATTTTCTTCAAACGCGCAAATAGTAATATATGCCTCAATTAAATGAATAAATTCTTAAATAGTCTAATTACATCATTGGCCAATTTTTTACTTAACCAGCAGGAACAAATCTCAGTAATTATGTGAAAATTTAGGGCGACAACAAATGACAAGTTCGTCACAACAAAAATAATAATTACATGCAGTTGCAGTTCTGAGAAGCTCTTTGCGGGAGAATGTCACGACCGACTTCTCGTCATTTACAACTCATTAAACTGTTGAGAATAATCAAAATCATGGCCCACCCCCACAGCATGACTAATCCAAAAATGCAGATTTTACAGAGATTTCTTCTCTCCAGATTTGATCAGAACAATTCGAAGTTTTCGTTCACGCATTGTACATTTCAACCGCAAAATGAAAACGGCTGATTTGCATTAATGGCCCGTACATCTTATGTACATCATCCCGTACAGCTGATGCTCCCTGGGGTTGTCCTGCATGGAAAATCTTTTTACTGTGGAATTACGGGTTTAGCTAAAAAAAAAAAAAACTTGTATGGATAAAAGAAATCAATGTGAAACCTTGGATTTATCAGATAATTAATGATGTTTCCTATCACACCTTTCATGAAAGCCCTGGGGGTTTGTTCCTTTGAGAAAACGTTTTACACTTCTGAAATCTCACTGCACACAACACAGATGTATTGACATGGAGCTCGCTCCAGTATTGACGAATCGCTGCGTTACATGTACAGGCTTCTTTACTTCGGGTTTGAGGCCCATATCCGAAGTTTGGGCCTTTTTGTGGAGCATCTTACCACTATCTTCAGATTTCTCTTGGGTCTCTTACTTCCTCCCAAACACGTGGCTAAGAAAGGGATCGGGAACCTATGGGCCACAAGCAAAATGTAACACTTTTGATAACTCTATCTGGCTTAGAAAACATTTAGCTGACTGTTTTTACAAGTAAGGATTAATGTCAAGGTTAAATCTGTGCTTTTGTTTTTTGTATTCTTCCTACTCCGGCGTCCAGTGTTTTCAATTGAATTATTTAATTGATTTATATCATCGCTTGTTATTTTCCTAATGTGGTTTATTATTTAAGATCTGTGTTTTCTAATATTTTTTATGCAGCTTCAAGCAGTTGATTTGCGGTCTAGTGGTTCTTTAGAATAATTATATTCTGTTTTTTGCCACTTATGGCAGGTTTTGATTTCTGTTCTTGATCTTTTTTCTTCAATGAAACTTGTTTCTGCTCCTCCTTTTGTCCATGACCAAAACCATGACACTGAAAAGTTTACTTATTTTCATGTGAAACCTTACAGAAATCACGTTAAAAAAATCATTTTATATGGTACTACAATAATTTATTACTTTGCCGCAACTGCTCAGGATTGGGCTGCCTGAGCCGATCAGTTCAGCACCATGCCAAAGAGTTCTTGTTTAATATAACTCTTTCTTTCAGCCTTGACAGATAATTCTTGTTGTGTGTCAGTGTGTTTCAATTGATAACAGCACCATTAAAACGAGAAGCTTAGCGCAGACAACTGCATTTTTGGGCTCTAAATTGCAGTATTTGATTGTATTAAGAGCTACTAATTAAAAAAAATACTAAAAATGTATTACTCTCACAATAATCCGTTGTATTGTATTAGATTTAAAATGCTCGCCTGCGCAGACAATTTGTACGCTATGTCAGTAAGTATTGTTGGTGTTTAACACACTCATGACTTTACACAAGGTCATAGAATCAAATCACAATATTTGAATACTGTTATGGCATATATGTTGCTTTTGATAAAAGCATCTGCACTAAATGTAATTTATACATAGGATTTTGAATGTGTGTATGTTATAACCAGTGACAAGTAAGCCACTCACTGTATCTACGGTGAGTTATCTTCAGGCCGAGAGTCACAGTGTGGCTTCAACAACCTACAAATGAAAGAAGTGGGTTGGAAAATTGATGAATGGTCAGTTAAGGTGTTTCATATCAGTTTCAGGGTGACATTGCTAACAACATGGTACCTTTTGTCCGTTCTTCCAGTCACTGGTAATTTGTTTTCTGAACCGGAATAAATGTATAAGAGGATCATGGCCAGAGAAAGCTGTGCTGGAGAAGCAAGGCAGCAAGGATTGGATCTGCCTGGAGCAAACGCAGAGAGGTGAAGTTTTGCCCCCTAAAGGACCATCATGCCAAGAGTCAGGAGGAAACCGCAGAGCACAGAGAAGAATGAGAATTAGTTTAAGGAAGTGTCTTTGTTTTTCTCTGTCTTTGATATGCTGTTTAGTTTCCAGTGTTGTGCTGCTGAACAGAGTTCCGATGCTCTGGGTGTCTTCGTGATGCATTGTGGGAACTCATCAGTGGTGGTGCAGTGTCCCAGTTCGCTTTTCCAATGGGAATCTCAAGGTCGAAAGTTCGTTCGTATAGCTGGAAAGAACTAAATACCAGGGAAACACCAAAAACATACTGCAGTGGCATTTTAGTTATTTTAGTGGCATTACAGTAAATGTTAAAAATCCTACTTTTTAAGAAACCACGGTACACTAAGTGAATTTCTGAGATGGCTTGTCACATCAACAAGTTTTACGTCCAGACATGAAGCTCGTAAGATATTCTGAAAAAATTATACTATGACTTTCTCACACATTAAGTGATGTTCTTCTTTTTCTTAGAGTCATTGTTTCATCTCAGGAATTTTCTTCCATGGTGACTATTTATGTCTTATGTTTAGTTTCAGGCTTAATGGGAGTCAATTTTCTGAAGATTTACATTATTCCAATTATAGTTAAAATATATTACTAAATAAAACCTAATTTAGTGTGTAAATCATAGGGTGCGGACGGTGTGATGAACTTTTGCCTCAATTAAATTTAATCAAATCAAATCTTAAATTCCACATACACAATTATTGAATTGAATTGAATTGAAAAATCCTTTATTAGTCCCACAGCGGGGAAATTTCACGTCACAACAGCAACAACAAATCCAAGCAAATAAATAAACAAACATCACCATAAGTTATAATATTATAATTCTGATTACTGTTCGGACTGTACTGTTATTCATACATAAAACAAGAAAGGGTCATAGACAACATATGTGCATAGACAGCAGAATAGTATATACAAGGCAAAATAATCCAACAGTTATAAACTCAAAATGTTAACATTTAACATCAGATTTTGCAGTTATAAAGTCAGAATTGTGAGTTATAGAATTGTAATTGTCGTTATTTTATTTTAGAATTCATACTTATAATCTCACAACGGAGGAGCATTGAATCTTCATCAATTGTACTTAGTGATATCCTAAACTTATTTGTAGTTTTTCCAGTTATTTAGGTCTTTTTCCCAGTTTCTTGGGTTGTATTCAATCTGTCTAGTTCTTTTGTTTGTTAAAGACAACATTTCTAGAAAGGCAGAAAGAACGGTAGGAAGCTTTTACAGATCTAAGCCAGAGCAGGTCTCCATACTAAGAAATCTCTGAAAAATACTCTTAAGAAAATGCTTTTAAAATGTTTTAGCAGTCGGTGACACGTCACATAAAAACCTCTTATTTGACCCAGACTAATGGTATTGCACAGAGAACGATGCTATTTTTGGGTTAGAATACTTTCTGCTTTACTGGATTTCCCTCATAGTCTTCAGACACCTAGACAATAAAAAGAAATAAGATTAATTACCCTTAAAAATGTGAGCCAGCGTTTCAGCTCCTCAAACAAACCTGTAAAACGGTGTGTTTGACCTCTTGGTCCGTTTAATACGAACCTGTTCTGCTTTCTTTTCATTTTAGAACAAATTGGTTTCCATCAGCAGCAGATGCAGAGGACGTTTTCAGGACAAAACACAGCATGTTGTATTTTGATTAAATCAGCATTTAATAACTGCATTGTTGAAAGAAAATTCTTGAATTACACTGTATAAACAACAACAAAAAATTTAATCTATAATGTGTCCATAACTGTTAAACTAATTGATAAATTGTTTCCAGGTGATTGTGTGAATACCTCTGCGTGTATGCCCCATCCTTTTAATTGGTTTCCCACCAATCCAGAGTGTTTATTTTGCTTTCAGCTGTGACATGATTGGCTTCAGCTCCCCCGGAACCCAGAAGAGGAGTAGTGGCTTAGAAAATGAATGAATAATAGAACACCACTGACATGAATAAATCAGCATTTAATAACTTCACTGTTACCGGAAAAATCCTGATTATGCTCAATAAATAACTAAATAAATTACACATAAAACATGTCCATAACGTCTATGGAACTGGTGATAAACTTCTATTATAATAAAAGGATAATTTTATCATAATTTTGCGACTATGAAGAATGACTGTCATGACTGCTGTATGATTCATGGTTTTCAGAAGCGAGAGCATGAATTATTTATCACTTAAGTATTTATTTATAATGTGTGACTGATATTTATTTTAAGTGAACAAAAAAAACTTTATTTGAGTTTTTTGGCTTTCACCTGAAGATTTTGTTTGACAATGTTTAAGGGAAAAAATACTTTTTTTCTTTAATCTTTAAGACCTTTTAAGGTCTTAGAAAGTAAAACTAAAACAATGCTTAGAAGAAATTTTAATATTCTATCTGTAGGTTTCTAAATTTGAGACAGATTGTGTGTGTCTGGGATAAATGCGTTAGTTTAGAACTAAGTTTGCAAAAGCCAGATTGAAAATAAAGTAAGCTCTTATCAAACTTTAAAAAGTTCTTGTTGGCTTATGGCAAAATACTATAACCTAAACTAAAAAGGCATTTAAATGGAAATTCATTTTGACATGTTTGGACAAAGTGCCGAAAATAGAATGGAAATGAGGACACAGGCTGTCAAAAATGAACATTTATAAGAGCTGACATGCTCAATTTAAGAAGACATGGAAGTACAGTTGACATAAATTCCATCCATTTTAATAAAAATAAGAGTGGTCACTTAGAGATAATTCTATACAATTACTGTCAAGCAAGTCATCAATCTGATCAGCCCTGATATAAATATATACACGTATCTGTGTGTGTGTGTGTGTGTGTGTGTGTGTGTGTGTGTGTGTGTGTGTGTGTGTGGGTCCCCACAGCCCAGCAATGAAAATGTGGTTAGAAAATATACATTTTTCTTCCTAATTCACATTCTAACATATAATGCAGAAGAACAGAACACCCTGAGGGTTCATTCATGAAGTAAAGCCTACATGACTACAAAATCTTTACAGAAGTAAACATTTTTCAACCGAAGACGCAAAAAGGTACTTGTTCGACAGTAATAGAGGAGACTTCCATAAAAGAAAACTAAACAAGAGGTTTTCTATTAGACATCACTGACTGCGTCAAACTACGTTCAGTTCTAATTGATGAAAAAAGCTCCAGGGTGAAACTCAAAGTGCGACCACACGAGGAAGCGGCTTGGACTTTTAACATGTTGTGATTGCTTGGGAAAAGATGGAGACCCGCGAGGCACTTAAAAATGCATTAGTCTGGAAAAACACTAAAAAACATTTAAGCTGCAGGCATAAAAAGCAAACATTTTGTCAAACGCTGAAATCCTTGATGGTGTCTGGTTGAAGGCTAAAATTGATTGGCATGTACAGGAATCTGAAGCGATTTTAGGAATGTAAAGTGACTCCAAGCCTCCTACCGTCTGGAGCTTTGCTCAAAAAAGACCCCACATTGTTTTCTGCACACAATAAAATACATATACGTACTGTATTAGAAAAAAAAATAGGGCTTTCGTTTCAACTACATATTGAACTTATTCAGATGTGGATCTGTCAGTATAAAATACTAATCCTTTAAACAAAATTATTATATTATTTATAATTTTTATAAATAATTAAAACTTAGCCATCTGACACTGAAGCTCTAATGGCACACTGAATTTACAGTACCTATAGTGCCAAGATTCTGAGTTCAAATATCTCCAAGCACAAACTATCAGCATTATACACCGTTGCAATTTTGTAGAAATCCTATACAGGTATTCAGTCAGTCAACTACAGAAGCTCTGATGGCGTGATAAGTTTGTCTATTGTACTTGGTGCCACAATCCTGGGTTCTAATCTCACCTAGGGCAGAATCTCAGCAATTTAGACAATCCAACTTTAGTGGAATTTTAGTAGAATTCTGTTGTGGTCCACTGGTAAGAGAATTGAAGTTCAAAGTGTGTCCAAGATGTTATGAAACGGTGTCTTGTGTCCAAAACGGTTTGAAACCCAGCCAGGCTTATGGACAGTCAATTGGAATTAAATGATATCATGAGTTGATGACAAACAAAACCTCAAATCAAAGTGTGACTAGCCAAAAAGTTGGGAGTTGAACCCAAACTTTAGGTCATCTGCTTTTTATAGCTGCAATGAGAAATCACAGGCCATAGAGGATTATAGGAATAATCTGCTATAGATCTCCTGCTGAGTCAGAGTTTCAGCAGAACCTTTACGCTTCCCCAAAGCTACAGCATCCATCAGATCCAGTTTGCGGGATCCCACAGGGCCATGATTGAGCTCTCCAGGATTCAGGACAGACTGCAAGCCAAGAGGTCTTTTTCTTTCTGACCGTCTCCTGGACCGCCAGTGCGCAGGTTAATGAAAAACACCAGCCATCATTCGGGCTGAAACTTTGACAGGATGAAGGACACGCGATCAGAGGACACACACGGCTAATCGAATAGTGAAGAATATTTACTACATTTAGTCTAAATGTGCAGCCGTCCTGGAAATATAGACACTGAGCTTTGAAGTAATATGTGCTACCATTACTCGTTTATCTAAGAGTTGAGATGCACTAGAAAGTCTAGTGACACAAGTGCTTCTCAAAACACACTGCGCAATTTATCTTCCACCACAGTGTGTGAAATGAACGGTCACGATGAGGTAGAAGGAGGAAAAAAGGCAACTTTCAGAATGTGGTGGATGTAATTGTTATTTAAAATAGCCGAATCAGAATGAGGCGAGCTCACACAGAGTGAGCGGATTGCTTTTTCTCCCTGAAGGAAGGAAAGCATCGGTCTTTCCGAAAATCTCAGAATCAAAGTCACTTATTAACCACACAAAATTATCCCGCTCGCTGCATCTTTTCAGAGTCTTATCCACTGAATCTCATTCAGGGAGATAAGAGGGTTTTTTTTCTCCTTCTTTCATCTTGTACAGCAGATAATAGTTTTCATTCCTTCTACGGGTAAGTGAAAACGTTTGGGAGAAGAATATGATATTACAAAACACATGATGAAAGGCTTTGAGAGTTTCTCACAAAATCCCTTGGACCTTCCCGGCTATTTGGAGAGTTGCACGGAAAGAGAATTGAAAAAACGAAGATGAAAATTTATAATTAAAACATAAAATCTTATTCGTGCATATCTGCACATTCGCAATGATTATTACATTCAAACGAAAGTGCAATTTAGAACCTATACCCCAATTCTTAACCTATAGGGTCATCTAATCAAAACCAGGCTCAACGCTGATCCAATATGACACACATGAACCCACTAAGGTCAGCGCTTTCTGTATGAAAATAAACATAATAAGCAGTGTATTTTTCTTCATAAGGCCTAAAACAGCTAGTGTGCCACTGATACAACTTATAAATGAATATAAGATATTCGATATGGGGTAAGAGAGAAAAAAAGTCGAGCAATCTGTATTTTAAATGTCTGAAACAGAACCGTACTGTATGTTCAAAGGAAACGGGATCTAAGACTTTCAACAAATACTACAGCGTGCAAAAGGAAGCAGATTATCTATGCATGTCTCAGTAGTAAAACATATGAAATTTCTACTCTAAAACTTTGTCTTGAATTAATAATACAGTTCTATTCATCCTGGATAAAAAGTTTGTTAAACTGGACCAAAAGACAAACAAAAAAATCTGAAGGAAAAAATAAAAAACCTTAGCAGGGTTTACCAGAAGACGTTTTCTATGCTATCCACACAACAACCTTGAGAACACTGAACCACTCACCCGTAAAAGTTTTTAAATCTTGTTTAGGAGGCAAGGTTGCTTCTTGAAGATCACCATCTGGAATGAATAGAGAAACGGAATAGAGAAAATAAGACTAATGAGGAAAAACAAATGCACACTCAAATGATGGACAAGAGTAGACCAAAGTAATGCTGGGAAACGGAGTTTATAGTGGTGAAACAAGAGAAAATGGCATTTCATGTTTCAGTCGAGATTCCTTTTCAATACTCACCATCAATGATTTTACAACTTTTTATAGCCTATATAATAAAATGTTAATAAAGAGCTATATGCAACAATACAATGCAACTCAATTTCACTCTGGGTATTGAAATGATGCAGATGGATTGGAAATTGCATTGACGTTTAAAATAGTTGTGTTTTAGTCAAACTTACAGAATTAAATATTCATTTTGGTTAATTAGCATGTTCAGAAATACATGCAGTTAAAGCAACTAGGTTCGGTTTGTAACTTTTCACTTTGTTCACACATTCGACTACACGAGAAAAAAGGTGTGAAGACAACAACACATCAGCCATGACAGGTGAAAGGACAGGCTAAAAAACATGTGAGACGGAACGACAGACAGCTAAGCATGTAACGGACACATCGACGCGAGGCGTTCGCCATTAGCTTGTTTCGCTTCTCTATCGATATTTCGGGGGACAGTGTTGTTGTCTCTCACCGCCTTGATTCGCTCTGTAGTGTTTTTACATATGATTCGTTAAATTTGATGCTAATTAGAAGCAAGTGGTTGTTGCGTAACCTGCACCGAAGGAAACACACTGATCAACTCGTGTCCTGTTGATAAGGCTCGATGTGCCGCGGCTAATGAAAGAAGCAGCATCAGGGCTTTTAGAAACACCGCTGCATGATGGCAACAGAATGCAAATCTGACGTAATAGTGAATTGGTAAGCAGCACATTGTGCTAAAGGGAGGGTTACAAAAATCTAAATTGGACAGTGCTGGTATTAAAATTGATAAGAAGACTTTCGGGGATTTTCAATTAAAAGTGGAAAGATAATTTATGAAAAGGTTGGTTTAAATTCTTACTGGTGCATTCTCATGGGAGAACAACAACGTTTGGCGGCGTGTGTGGTCGCAAACATAGTTATCAAAAGAATTAAGCACTGTGTGAGAAACAGTACTTTTACAATAAGTGCTTAATAGAGCAATCTTCCGGTTGACAACATTTATGTGTGCACAAACACAGGACATAACAGAACACAAGGAATCCTGGGTATTGTAGTCCACAGAAATGTGACAGTTACAGAAGTAAACATGGTATATTTGGCCTGTAGACATAAATGCGCCAGGAATGAAAGTACAAATTGTACTGCTTCATATTCGAACGCCTAAAAACATGCAAAGTTGTAATGTGCAATTTCTCAAGTGGTTATGCAAAAAACTTCAATGTATTGTATATATAAACATCACTTGTGATCAAATATGCGTTTTAAATTTTATAGATCGTTTAGATTTTTTTTTCTTTTTCGCTGACTAATAGATAGATTCTTTGGTTCTTTCATAAGTAGCTCACTAAACGATAACATACAATAAACTTTAATTTAACATGCCTGCAGTACATATTTGAGCACAAAAATTGCTTATAATGTTCTCATATCATTTCAGCACACAAAATAAAAGCATGAACATGACCAAACTATACAATTGTAATGGATCAGATCAAATGGACCCTACAGTCTTTAGCTAAATCTAGTGATTTTTCAGACAGGAAAACATAAGGAAACGTGCAGAAAACTACAGGGACTTTAAGTTTACTACTAACAAAAGCACACACCACAGGGCTCTGAAAAGAAAAGTTTAAAAAATACACATCTTCAAAGAGCATTTATGCATTAGGAATAAAGATCTGCCTCTCTTCAGGCCCAACTCTTTCATTTTGCGCTAACATCAGTTGTACTTGCTGACTACTGTTATTGATTTAATATTTCCCTGCCCGCCAGCCCGGCTCCACGCTACGGCCTCCATCATCAATTCCTTAATTAAATTACAGGGGTATTAGCAATGGCTGGTATGACCCCATCATTCTTGCTAATAAAAATAAATACAAAAGAAAAACCTCTAGCAGCTTTGTGATCCTGTCAGACTGGCTCCAACAATAATGAAAAATCGTTTTAAGTCGAGAAATTATTTTGACAAGGCATTTTTTGAAACGTGCTTTAGCTGCCTTTTCTATCCACGCTTGCTTCTGAGGGCATTACGCCTGATATTGAAAGACTTCTCCTTTGTTCCTTTTGTAGTGTTTTAACTACAGTGTGTTGTACAGTATCAAGCACATGATCCCTACAGGTTGGGAAGACTTCATAAATCAATATTTTTTACTTTGACGTTTCAGTGCGCACCACTGACCAAAAACCATAAATTTAGCAATATTTCAGATAAAATTCATATGCATTTGAAAACTTTGCATTTGCTTTGATGCGCAGAACCAGATGAAACGCAAACTAAAATTGGAAGGTTAGTTCACAAGGTCAATTCGAGGGATGTACAGTATTTCAGAAATAAATTTGAAATAAGGTGAAAGAAGCATTTGGTGATAATTCAAGAGGTGAACTTCCAGCGTTAGTGGAAGTGGCGTCACTGCCGTCATTCAAGTCTGGTCCGCCCACTGAACCTGATTGGTTCTGTCCCCTGTCGAATTGATCTCTCAAATTCACCTTGCAATTTCAGATTGTGAATTGACATTGGAAATTAGTTTGCAAATTATAGTAGTTTGGATTTTGTCCGTTTTTGTATGCCAAATTAAATTTGCATTTGTGCTTACATTTTATGTATCTGTTTCTGTTGTTACACTAACCTTAAGAACAACAGCAGACCACGAAGCATTTGTAGCATAGACATTTGCATGCTTCTAAACGTGCTTTAGGCGCTTTTTTTTTTATCCACACTTGCTTTTGAAGGCATTACATCTAATATCGAAAGACTTCTCCTTTGTTCAGTGTCTCAATAGCAACGGTGTGTCGTTTCAAGTACAACATTGTATTGCTGACACGTTCCATTAATGGCCCTTTTGAACCTGACAGCAGTGTCGCGTTGCCTTAAGAGCTTCAGTTCTGCAAACACATCTGTTCTGACAGCTTTAATTGAATTTTCACTCTGCTGCCAGTGGTACAAGACAACAGTGTTAAATTGTTCCAGAAAGTCTTAATTTAGATGCTTTTTTCTAACGCCAGAAAAATGTGATTAGGTCAAGGGTGAAAAAAAATGTTTTGTATACATTTGTATATTTTTCATAGTGGAATATTGATCACGCAATTTTAATCATGTGCAAACAGAGCAGTTTTGTTCTGGATCAATGTGGATCGATACTAATTCACTTGATCAATGTAGCGCTATTTTGTTGGCTGAGCTGCGCAGACTAAAGGTTCATGACTCTTGGAGACTGCTGTGTTGGCAAAGCTTACTACACCATGAAACTTCTATTGTTTCTATTTTTAGCAGGGTATTTTTGGATGCTTGCATTCATACTGTGTGAACATACCGATAAGCTTGAATCACAAACGGTTCAAACACAGTCTGCATAGTGGCCTCACATCAAGGACAACCCACTCCAGACTCAACTATAGACTCACAGGTCCTGTCAGGGTCTTACTCAAGTGGGTTTCCTCCGGGTCTCCGGTTTTCCACCACAGTCCAAATACATGCAGTAGAATTGCAGTAAAATTGAATAATTTTGGTAGATGTGATTGAGAGTGTGAATGTGTGTGTCTGTGTCCTGCCGTATGGTTAGTTGTGATATCTAGGGTATGCATCCTGCTTTCTGACCCAGAGTTGCTGGGATTGGCTTCAGCTCTCTGTGACCCAGAAATGAAAAAGGTAGATATTAGATATTTAGATATTCTTTTGGTTAGATAGTTCAAGTACTTATTTTATACTTATTTTAAATATTTTATACTTATTTTATACTTATTTTAAAAGCAAATAATTAGGTTAACAATTGATGCGAGTCCCCAAATTCTCACTTTTTGCAGTAGCGTTGTTGGCCATTTCTTTTAGTAAAACACAAGGTTATTAGACTCTATTTTGTATTGAACTTTTGTACAAATGCAATTTATGTAAAATGGTTTTTCTAATGTACCGCTTTCGTAAAGTAATTACATATTGAACTTGTATGTAGTTGCTTTACAACTTTATTTAAATAAAATACTTAAAGGACCTTTGACTGGAAAGTCAATAAGGGAATATGATGGAGACCGTAACCTAATGTTACAGCAGTAGCACAGACACACTCCATCTTCCTCAGAAACTACCATCTGTCTCTTCCTGTCTGACTTTAATATATATGAAGGAAAAAGCAGAAAGCAGCGGTAGAATCCTCAGGGTCAAACAACAACCCTCACGTCAAGAGTCTTCCTCTGGTGAGGATAGACACTTTACTGAGATGAAAAGACATGCAAACACTCAGCAATGTTCTACCCTCCTTTATTTCTTTTTTTCATGCCGCCGAACACAAAAAAACAAGGACATATGAGCAGGAAAAAAAGGGAAATAAAACTGGCTTGACTCTAAATACTATAATATTTTTCTCAAGACAACAGAAAAGGTGAAAAAATAATAAATAATAATAAACGACTTTCATAATACAGCAAATAATACAGTACTGTATATGATTTATAAAAGCATTGTGGTTATTATTTTAGCCACATCAGAAATTATAAGTTATAAACTTTATTTAGCTGATATAAGGCATTATTCTTTTGTTGTTGTTTTAATTTGATTATTTTTTATTATTTCAATAGATTTTGTTGTGAAACTAATGTACAATATCAAGTATTTAATCAAATATAAGTTTCTTGATTTAATAAGTCTTTAAGTCTTAATAAGTCTACAGTCTTTGCAATTGCAAAATATGAATGATGTGTGTGTTAAAGTGCTTTATTTTTTAATGATGCTGGTAATAAAAAGTTTAAAAACTTTTTTAAGAACAATCACAGAAAAGTTCAATGTTCTCATTGCAAGCATAAATCATTGCTGTAATAAGGCACTGAAAGTTTGGAGGAATGCCGGACATTGTTGATATATGATTTTCCAAATTTACTAAAAGGGTTTGTAATACCAGCAAATGAATAGAAATGCATTAAAGTCTTTCAAGTTTGAGAAAGCAGCTTTGAAATACATAATGATTTATGAAAACTTCACAGCAGAGGTGATTGACGAAGATTTTATTCATTTTAAATGAATTACAACTTGAAAGACTTTCTTGAAGATTGCAAGAAAAAATTCGGCATTATCTGAATATCAGGAAAAAAAACAAAGCCTGACAAAATGAACAAGTTAATGAATAGATTGCACTAAAATGTCCTCTTATTGGATGGCTTGACTTCCAGACTGCAGTTTCGTCTAATTACAAGCTGTTCATGGTTGTTTCTTAAAGCTGGAAAGCATTTCTTCTGAAACATAAAGCACAACCATCCATCTCCTTTGAATGAATTCAAAATGTTTTTGTGCAATGTATTTTTGGAGAACACTGATGCATCCGAATGATTGATTGCCTCCATTAACATCCATAAGATTATGTTTTCTGCGTTTTCTTTTTGGTTGTGTTTTGGCTTACCCCGCTTGCATATGTGCCGTAAACCATCTTGTGTATAGCTTCGGTCTCAACAGCTTGTGGTGTCATGTACAACAGAGAGAATGTCTGCTCCATCTGCCTCATTCCAGCACTCCGGATGGAGCAAAGCGGCTCAGGAGTGGCTTCAACGTTTATGCAGATATATTAGCATCAATCAGCCTATTAAGAACAATACTTCCATTATTATTCCTACAATTTTTGGCAAGCACAATCTTTGCATTGTAAATTAGCTTTTCGATTCACATAGATACAGTTGAAAAATGTTCATCTGGAAGTTATAATCAGTCATCAATAAAATGCTGAGAAAATACTTTTAACAATAGGACGTAACAAAGGTCACAATCTTTTGTACATTGCACCAGATTTGCCAGTTTACATTAAAACCTAAGTGATCAGCCTCTAAATGTATTATATTTAACCTCTAAGTGTTTAAATACTAGAATCTATGTATGCAAAACAGCTATTTTCATTGGTGTGTGAAACAAACGTGACAAGTGTTTTCTTCTGGTATTTTTCAAACACTCTGTTTTTACCTTTCCGAGAGAGCAGCTTCCATTCTTTTGCTCCACGGTTTTTTTTTTTTTTTTTTGCAAACATGATTTAGGTACAGATTCCTAAACTCCTGATAAAAATTCTAAAAAAGAGCCAGCCTGTGTTTGCCAAACCTCTAATATTCCAAGTTAAACTTCACCAGTGCTGTAAATGTGTTATTGAAGCTTCATCCCAAAGGGAGAATGTTCTGTGAGGCTATAAAGAGCCGCTACAAAGCTTTCAGCCCATCACAGTTTGTTTAACTGCACAATAAAAAAAAGGTATTCTAGAAAATAAAGATCAAATTTTAAGCTCTGAAATTTCACACTCATATCACACATCAACAAAAAAAGTGATAAAACAGCTGGTAAAATAACACTAAACAAATCCATCATCATAAAAGATGGTGATAAAAGATAATAATGCCAACAGAGCGACAATTTATAACACAAACTGCCAATACCATCCTCTCAGTTCTACAGACGGAAGCTTTTTCTTTTGCTTTGGCTCGCTGATAAAAAACTCATCAGAAACTGGCACTGAACGAAACATAAAGCACCAACATAACTTTATAGCGTCTTTCACACTTTAATTGTTCGGTTGTTAACAGATTGCCACAGTGTCAATGAGACCTAATAAACTTTGTGTTTCTCCGCATTAGCATTCTATATTCTTATTCTATATTCTATATTCATTCTATAGCTGTAAATTCACGCATTAATGAATGTTTTGAATAAACTTGGAACTCGACTTTACAGTATAAACAGTTGAGGACAAATTATTATAGCCCCAACAAAATAGTCGTTGTTTTAAAAGTATTTCAAAAGTGTCATTAAACATCTAACTTGGATGTTTTAAAAAGCCAGATTAAGCCTGATTATGCCAAATTATACGACTTTTCTATTAACCTGAACATGTGTATGAACGCAACACTTGAATCTGAAGTTTATATCCATAGCGATTCCTGTCTCATCGTGCTTTAAATCACCAGCTCAATATGTTATTGAGATCACCAACATGTTTTTCTCACATAGTCTAGCGATATCTGTCCACAATCGATGTACAGCATGTGAGAAGACAAAACCACGCATTGAGTCATAAATAAAGCTTGTCTATGCTAATGCTCTTCTTTTCAGTAATTTATTGATCTGTTATGAGAGTGGCCCACTTCCCTGGAACTGCGACGATAGACGAACAAAACTGAGCATCCCACTGAGCGCTTGAAGCCTTCAGCCAAACTCCAGCTCTTTCACCTTTTGGCTTCTCAGTAGTCGAAGCAGCATATGTCAGAACTGATAATGGAGTCTTTGAGGTCTCGGTCACATTCATTAGCAGCCTTTTACAAACAAGACACTCTTTCGAAGAACAAACACACTTCTAAATAAAAACCCAAATGGTTTTTGCAGATTTTCTAGCAGCGGGGTTTAGCAAAAGCCCACCCTTCATGCCCTCAGTTCAGTGAAGTTACGGCTAATCCATCTGTTAGCTTTCTTTCAAGCCCCAAAGATGTTTTCGGCATTTTGCGTCACTTGACAATCAGTTCCTCTTCTCCATTGCCCCTCAGAGAACGCCGCACATGAGTGACAGAGCTGGATTTATCCGTTTCTGTTTGTTGTACGATCACAAAGCAAAATCCCTCTGTAGAACTTTCCTAATGTTCTTACAACTGCTGAGGCAAAATAGCATTTTAATTTTGCTGAGTGCTAATCCTACAATTAGATAAGGGCTATTACACGCAGCCTGTGCTGCTGGATTGTGTTCCTTCTCTGATGACTTCACCGCAAAGTTCCACAAGTAAACTTATCATCCAGACCAGAGAGATGACAGGGTTTCTCTAAAAAATAGACTTTATACTTCTAGTTAATTCATATTTCAACAAATATGAGTCATATACTGGAATAATTACTGTCCATCTATCCATTATATGACCATCCTTATGTTCTGTGATCTGTCAATCTATCCGTCCTTCATTTGTTTCAACCATTCATCCATCTCTCTTTCTGTCCGTCTCTCTGCTTATCCATCATTCCTTTCTTCCTTTTACTCAACAAGAATAAAAAAAACAGAATTTTACTATGTTATTTAACAAAATGATACCGATTTAAATCTTGGGGAAAGGAAGCAGCTTTAGATATGTGTCTGCTAAATGTGTCAAATCAAAAAAAATCAAAGAGCATCGACACCAGGAATATTAAAAGCAAAGACTTTTGGAGAAACGTAATAACAAACAAGAACAAAAATCAAAAAGCCAAATGTATTTGCGAATCCAACTTTACTCCATAAATCCTGGTTCTTGGGGTGACTCAACGCCTCTTATGAAGCCTTTTTTGTCCTGCACGTAAGATTCCAATTACAAGTGCTTTATCTGTGAGAGATTTGTGTTTCTCCTTCCACCACCATTTCGCACAACTTTGCCCCTTAAGATAGAAGGCACAGAAACATCCATTAGTGAAATTGTTTTTCTAGCAATACCCGCAGAACATCGAGTAACAAGTTGCTTCCAGAACAAAGACCCGTAGGGGCCTTGCTCCACACGTCAACTCCAAAATTGGATTTCTTTCCTCCGGTTTACAGCTGTTTTTATTCTGTTTTCCCGTGTCTTTCTCTTTGGTTATCAATTCTATCAGACGTTGTCGTTTATTTGTGAAAGCAGCAAAGTTAACGTCATCTCAGAGCGATGTTACAGTGCGCTTAAAACATTATAAAACATAGTCAAATCAAAGCAGATTTGGCAGCGTTTGGGCTGTTTCAATATCTCATATTTGCAGATACATTAGCGCTTCATTAGAAATTCAAATCGCTGTAAATATGATAAGGAGGTGGAGTGGAACATAAATCCACTTCTGTTTTTTAGCAAGTAATTATGCCAACCAGAATCTCACAGGTCTAACAACCAGCCACGGCTCCTTCTCACCCAGGTGGTCACGCAATATTGCGAGTGACCCTGCATGCCAGATCCCCAACAAGACTCCTCTTTATAGGTTGTGTCTCACAAGGCCCCTCTCATAATGGTGTAATTTACCCATTAAAGACACATGCCGTCCCTCGCCACCGACCGCGTGCTGTCATTAATGAGCTCATTTGCATTTAGTGGCGGTCTGCCAGTGGCTGCTCTCTGCTCCTGGCCATGTTGAATGAGTCTATTCAAACACGGACTGAAACACACGATGGATCGCATCCACCCCGATCTTACCGACAGGAAAGTAAATCCCAACACGTATCCTGCAGATGTTCTTCGCTGTGAACGGAATGCTAATGCTAATGTGACTTTAAATGCTGAACCAAATTGACGGGCTGAATTTTTGTCGCACAAGAACTCCTTCATTCTTTTCGAGAGGCAGCGCTTTAAAGAGCCACTCTTTGCAGCTCATTTACTTTGTGCTTTAATTTTCAGGAAACGGGAAATCCACGGAGTGGTTTAAATGAAGCCACCTATAAGAAGCGAATAAAACATAAACATGCTTTCACAGGCAATTAGCCGTCACAATTCCAGCGTAATCAGTCATCCAATGAAATCCACCGCTGTGTCATTCTGTCACATTTACACAAAAGAACAAGGCCAGTGCAATTTCCCCTCATCAAACTCGCACACTTCCCTTAAAAGCTGCTCATTAGTCAATGTCTGTTTCTGGCGTTAGCGCTTGTTTAGCATATTAGCCTGTGCCTCAGTCCGTGTGGGGCTTTAACAAAAAGTGACACTGGAAGTGAAATCTAGTAATTCTGTCAGACTTCTAGAAATGTATTTAAAATGTAATTTTAGTTCTATTGAAATGGTTGAAATAGTTTATACATTGCCTTATGATGTCATGGTAATGATCAAAATTTCCGTTTCTCTCTTTCTCTCTCTCTCTCTCTCTCTCTCTCTCTCTCTCTCTCTCTCTCTCTCTCTCTCTCTCTCTCTCTCTCTCTCACACACACACACACACACACACACTGCATGCACACAGTCACTCACTCACTCAATCTCTCTCTTACACACACACACACACACACACTTACTTATATACAGTTGTGTAAAGTACACCACTGTATATAATAAAGATTTAATAAAGAGTAAATGTACTTTCTTTTTTTCCTTAAGTATTTTTTTGGGCTACTTTGTACCTGTACTGTGGATCAAAAATATTTTTACTCAAAAAAGCAATTTTTAATCTCTACTTGACTACATTTGTGATTGTGTATCTGTACTCTTTACTGCACTACATTTGAATGGACACTTTACGTTACTCATTACGTTGTAACTGTGTAAGATATCTGTAGTCTTACGCAAGTATGGTTTTACACACTCTTTACACCTCTTCCAAGATATACTGTACTCTACAAACGTAGTAATGACATAAAGAAATATTAGGCAAAACAGAAGCATACATTTGATGAAAAATACATTAGGGAAACAATCTAAATCTCAGCTGGACGCTGTAGTCTCACGGATCTACCACACTGAGCTTCATATTATCTAGCTGATATAATAGCGCCTAATAAATCAGCAGTCGCTGACATGAACTTTTAGACTTCCCCATTGGGTCTCGATTAAATGATCCTTTTTATCTTTTCTGCTTGTCCCACTGTAGTAAAAATTGGGTTGTTTTTACTGCTCAGTGCCAAAGCATTAATTCATTATTAAGACCAGGGAAAAAAAGTGTTCATGAATCGCAGAAACATTTTAATCATGGGGGAATAATCGCTCATGTTTATTCAAGTTATTGAACAGCACTTTCACAAAAAAAAGTGGTAAAAAAAAAACCTCAGTGGTAACAGTGACTGCAGAATCTGAGAAAGCACTGATACATTCCATTACAGTTCATCTTTTTTTTGTAATATTTATTGCGACCACCTTTGGAAAAAAATGCTGCCATGGTAACAAAAGCAAGCAGTGCGCACAAGTAATTAGCATTCTCTTGCGATAAGTACAGGACTGTAAGTTTAGATAATAGTTTTTGTCTTGATTGGATTGGAATGGAAGGATGGTTGGAGGCAAGGACAGACAGACAGAAAGAAAATGCAATAAATGTGTGAATACGGTGATAAATGGACAAATAGATGTTATAAAAATGGAAAAAAAAGGGACAAAAAGTTTTATTAATTGTATGAATTGATGGATGGATGGATGGCCGGACATACAGACATAAAGTTTAATAGGTATATGAATAGATGTATAGGTACCATAATAAAATTATAAAATAACAGGAAGGAAAAAAAACAATAAAAAAAAATTGTAATTGGTCAATGAAGCAATAAATACAAAAGATAAAAAGGCTTAAAAAGATAAAATTAGCTCTCTGGAAACGCACATTAGAACTTTCTTTTAATAATAACTCACATTTATTTATTTATTTTTTTAAAGACTGTGTTTTTACTATAATAATCAGAAAAAAAAAATATTCTGAGGATCCTCATATCGCAGTAACTGTGGGTCACTGGTGGTAGGGTTTGAATCTGGTTTTTGATGTTCTTCAGCAGCTGTTCTCTTCCGAAGGGGAATTCAGGACAAACTTGACCACGACTGATGCTGCACAAACCTGCTCCAGGAAGTCAGCAGAGGGCAGCTGAAAATTGGCTGGTGGAAACACACTTTACACAGCTGGTGAAGACCGGGCACCTGCTGTTGCCTCTGAAGTTCAGTTCGGGGATGTCAAGGTCTTCGTTTTTATGAGGAAAGCCCAGCGTGTTTAAAGGATAGTGTGGAAGTCCAGACAAAAATTTGCAATTCTATTTGTTTTCTCTTTGTAACTGAGAACTGAAAGCTTGATAAGACCATGAGTTTCTTTGTTATTTGAGTGTTTTTCTGAAACATTTCATTCTCTGGATTCAGTAGTAACACAATATTTTACTTAAAATAAATAATAATATAAGTAAAAATAATAAAATAACACTTTCTTCAGCTCTCTCTTTTCTTCTCTTCTCTCTGTCTTTTGTCATTCTCTATGTCTTTCTTGTCCGTTCATCATTATCACCATCATGATCTTCATCATAATCATCATCATCATCATCATCATCTTCTTCTTCTTCTTCCTCTATTCTCATTTCTTCTCCCCATTTCTCTTTCTCCCTCTCTCTTCCATTCTCAATTTTTCTCTATCACCTTTTCTCTTACCATTTTCACTTTGTTTTTGTTTTATTCTTCTTTCCTTATTCTCTCTTTATCTGTCACCCACCCCTTAATCCTTCGCTCCATAATTGTGCACACATTTATTGCAGTGTAAGTCACCTTGAAAAAAAACCCTAAATGCAAAAGAAAAATAAATAGCAACCTAAAAAGATCAAGCAATGCAGAAATTTGTTATTTTGTTTAGATGACTTTCCAACAGCAGTATTCAAGGTAAAACTGATGGAAAAATTAATCAGAATCTGCAATTTAGGCACTGAAATTTAAGTTCTCTTTTAATCCTTGCAAGCCCAGAAAAAACAAGCCATGTTCTTGATCTCTTCTGTGATCTCTCTTGCGAGGTGAAAGCAGCCAGGCCTCTTTTTGAACTGATATTTGAAAGAGTTTCTGTCTCCGGTCATCTTTTATCCTGTGCTTCACAATCTCTTGTGAGAAAGCTGAGAGATCCCATATGAAAGGATGTCAATAACATATAACATTTCAAACTAAAGTTTAAAGGCATGAAAAGGCACAACTTTAAATGTGCATTCAAACTAACTAGATTGAAACCAAATGATTATTTAAGCCATTTTAAGCAATATGGACTACTTGCCATTTGATTAAAGAAACAAAAGTAATGTTTTTAATCATGTTTGCTCTTATAAACTATTCTGAATTTGAAAATTATAAAACTAAATGATGTAAAACAATAAATTGTAACTGCACGTGCAAACTAGTTAACAGACACTGTAAATTCACATGTCCCCATAAAAGACAGATGCAAATACACACACGCTGTATATTTACAGTATATGTCCCCATAAAAGCCAAAACACACACACACGCACACACACAGACACACACAATACCACAATTTGGTTTAAAGCACCAAACAGCACTAATTGTTTCTGTAAATATGCTCCTCCTGTAAATGAACTCTAGTAAAAGCATTATTCTAAACAAAAATTGTAAATCCATTACAATAATGAAAAACAATAATTCTGAATTTATTGATTTTTCTTGCAATATTGATTGTCCGCCCACTCAGTCTTTAAACATATATCGTACGTACATGTTTTATACCTCAAGAAAAATATTGATTTTAGAGCAGGTTTTTTTTATTATTTGTATGTTGCCTTTAAATCAATATATATTTAATTGTCTTAAAGACACTAGGATCAAAAACACGTAACTACTGATCCTTGAAAACTTAAATGCAGAAATATTTCAGTGGTACACACACACACAAACACACACACACACACACACACACACACACATACATTTTACTATTGTGGTTTAACTTTTTTATAAACTCCCTGTTTTATACATGTATATTTTTTCTCCATTCACCCAATCCGTTGTCCTTCGGCTAAGTTACCTGAACAAAGTCGAGAATACTATTCTAATTTTGATAGTCTGGCTTTGTTTGCTAAAATGATCAATCGGCAAGTGTTTCTGAATTACAATTTTTTAACACTAAATCTTGTCTGAAATGTGCTTTATAGAAGTCAAATAACCTGGATAGAAGTGTTGGTTTGATGCAGCAGAAGATAAGCAAGGTATTGTGACACTGGGACTGAGGGTCACTTCAATGGAGGACAGGACCAACCTGGGACGTATCCTATTCCACCACTGTTCTTGATCAGCATTTTCTGTATCAGATAAGACCCCACTGGGAGCTCACCAAGACCCTCGATCATGCTGGAGTGTCCTGAAGCTCAATTCTTATCTTCTGCTGGACCTGTTGAGAATTGAGTCTTTATCTTGCATCAACACCATCAAAGACGAGAACAGAATTTGAGCTAGAGCTCTCCGAGACACAAAAGAAAGCTTTGGGAAATGCAGTAAAACGCCATTGTTGATAAGTGCCTGCGGAGAATGTGAATATTTCAGTCTTTCTACTCCAAAGAAACTACTCCAGAAACGTGGGCCGAGAGTGAGTCAAACTGCAAGCGGATAAACTGGATAGAGTCAGTCGGATGAGCTGTCTTACATCGACTCTTTCCACCTCCAGCTCTCTCTCATCCATGATTGCAATGTCTTAAATCCCCTTAAAGTCTGCAAAAACATGCTGGTCGGTGGCCATCTGCAGCGATTACAATGTAAACCTGCCCAATCTACTCACAGCAACACTGTCGTCGAGAAAAACCCATCCAAACCTGCATAAAGGAACTTCCACAAGCATACACAGATAAGAGGCTCCCCGGATTCCTTTTATCTTTTAAGCCAAATCAATCACAGTGATTTATTGTGAACGTACAGAAGGCCAGGTTTGTATTTTAGCATTTCTGCTTCCTTCCTCTGCTTTACTTCTGACCTTAGTTTGCGTTCCAAATTGTGTTTTCATACCTTGGCTTTAAACTCATCATCAGTGGAAGTGATCGTCTAAACCAGCTGTTTGCTCTGAATCGGCTTCTGAAACTCTCTTTCAAACAGAAAGTCAGACCAGAAGCATTGAAACGATTGATGGTTTTTCGGAACAGCTTTTATAAAATAAAATAAAAATAAAATGGAAAAATTTGGAACACAAACAAAATCTGAAAGAAAAAAGTGTTTCGAAAAAAGATGTTTCTGGGTCATGGGGAGCTGGAGCTAATCCCAGCATCTCTGGGCCTGAAGGTGGGACACACCCTTGAATTAAAATGTTCACACCTGTGTCTAATTTTCAATTCAGCTTTCCAATCGCTGAATCCAATAGTTAAACTAGTGTTAAATAGCATTAAAAAAATGGAAAAATCTGAAACACAAACAAAATCTGAAAGAAAAAAATGTTTCGAACAAAGATGTGAAGATTGCAAGCAAAAAAAATAAATAAATAAAACAAATGAGAAGCATTGACAATGAAACTTTACACAGAAAGACACCAACCACTTTTCTGTTTCTGGGTGATGTGGAGTTGGAGCCAATCCCAGCAACTCTGGGCCTGAAGGTGGGATGCACCCTGGATTGGTGGCCAACCAATCAAGAGTGGGAATCTAAATTTTCCAACTGTGTCAGCTGCCAATCGCATTCTCAACAGCAAATCAGAGTGAGTGACCCCCACAAGTTAGTGTTAAATAACATAAAAATAAAACGGAAAAATCTGAAAGAAAAAAATGTTTCGAACAAAAATGTGAACATTGCAAACAAAAAATAAAAAAACAAATGAAAATGTAAAGCATTGACAAAAGTACATTTGTCTTTAAAGTTACGGTTTAAAAATGACTGTATGAGTAAGGCCTACCTGCCTGGTCATGATCTCA
The DNA here is from genome assembly GCA_028031935.1 of Paedocypris micromegethes. Taxonomy (NCBI): domain Eukaryota; kingdom Metazoa; phylum Chordata; class Actinopteri; order Cypriniformes; genus Paedocypris; species Paedocypris micromegethes. The sequence goes on along the minus strand of CM051501.1, from coordinate 11,839,389 downwards.
GTGTTCCGCAGGTTTATTCTGATTCGATGGGGCTAATAGAGATGCATGCAGGGGTCTGGTGTCCTATAATCATGTGACTGATGGCAGGCCTGTCTCTCACTCTGAGCATTTGGAGACCCGCTGGTTTCTAACTGTGCCACCGAACAATCACTGCTAACGTGGTCCGGATCGAGCCAAGCAGAATAAACGTCTTGTGACAGAAAATAATAGGGCTCAAAAAGCACATTTGTGTCTCGCTGACTGGTACTGATCAGAAGCGCTCCCGAAGCGTAGCCGATTTGATTTCTCGCACACCTCTTTTCTCCCTCCTCGTTACGCGATGTGTGGGAATCAAACGTGGCTTTTTTCTCACGCTTTCGGGTAAAAACAGTGCAGGTGCCGCAGTGATCAGGAGGAATGCCAATGTCGTTTTTTTTTCACAACGTGAAGGCGTCAATACGTGGTTTTCTGATCTACAGCTCAAAGTCAACACTTCTTCATTGATTTCACTCACATTGTGCTTTCTTATCTTATCTATTGTGCTTCACTATTATCTTGTCTTTGGTGTGGAACTATATGTAATTACAATACTTGTACAAATGGTATGGTATGTGCAGGAAACACCCTTGTGTGACCAAGGGCAAAGCTTAAATAAGTGATGACGAACCTGCGGCCCACAGACCATTTTCGAGCAAGGAAGGTATTACCCGCTCCTTTATTTCTGTATTTACAGAATTATTTAGTGAGTTTAGAAGTTTTAGCAGAAAGTGTTATTAAAATGGCCTTCGAAAGACTTGAGAGATTTGGTTGAGACAAATCTCTACCAGTTTTATGCTGAACTGTGACTAACTAATAACCCCAGGGTTCACTAACACATATGTTTGGACAAATTTAAAAACCAAGGTCATGTTCTCACATTACCAACCATTGTCTTCATTCTGTGCTGAGAAACAAATCTTGGCCAAACATTCTGAAACTGGTTTCTGAAAAATAGCTGTAGATATTGAACTAATGAAATAAGCATTGCATAGTGAGACTGACAATTATTGATTTCTCATTTTTTGGTTGTTTTTCCAACTAGACAAATTATTAGCAACTAGACACAAATATCCATATTTAATTTTCTCAAATGTTTTTGCTTGCAAAATTATTTTGGCTCCAGATTATCAAAAGTTTGGTACCACTGGACTAAAACTTTTTTTTTAGTAGAGCAATTACCATAAGTCAAAAAATAAATATCAATAATAAATAATGATCATCAAATTAATACAAAGAAAAATCTATTTGTTCAATTTCCATTGATTAAAAAAAAAAAAAAAAAAACTACATTTTTGATTAAAGAACATGACGAGAAAGTATGTAATTATACATTTACGCAACGTCTTTAGATGTCTGTTGTGTTTCCGGCCATTTAGAATTAAGTCTGTTTGTTCTTTGTAAACCATTAGAGAAACTATATTTAGGGATTTACTTTCCCCACTTTATTTTAATGCATTCTTTAAAGCATCACAAGGTTTGAAAGTGTTTCCTCGGCTGGATTTCTCTAGTGGGTATTATGTGTGATCTACAAAGCTCTGAAGCGCTGACAATATGACAGATGACAGGAAGTGAAGAATCACAGACAGAGAGGATTACAAATAAATAATTTTTAGAGTTTTAATCAAAACCCACTGTGGTTGTGCCGCAGTTTTTGATAGCTAAAAGGTCCACTAGAACGTTTGAGAAGATTGAACTGAACTGATCTGATCTGTGAAGCTTAGTAAATCCAGATCAACGCTGCAACTCATTTGATAGTATAAACATAGTATGATACAAAGAGAAATGCTTTGCATGACACACACACACAATCAGAGAGGGGGGGTAAAAAAAAAGTCTTTTAAAAAAACTTTTTTTTTTTCTGAAATTATTTACATAAAGTTGGTAATGTATAAATTATGTATAAAAAATAAAGACACTTTCAAATTTTATTTGAAAACTTTTCTACAGATTTTAATTGACAGGACAAACATGTATTTGGCTTTTGGTTATATTGATGAGTAGATACTACTTTTAAAGCATGAAGTTGCTTAAATTGATTATTTACTCTTAAAAGTGAACAGAGTTGACCTTGAACCAATTTTTTGAAACCTACATTTTTGCAGGGTTACATTGTCCTGTACTGGTTAATGAAAGCTGAGCATACTTTGTGTACTCTGTACTGCTTCTGCTTCTGTACTGCGTCTGTGCTGCTTTATTTACTATTATTCTAGTAAATAATAATGTGTTAACTAAAGTGTATTTAAAGTATGTTTCTTTAATCTCTGTTGTAGTCATAATAATGCACTTGTCAAAGTTTCATGGATTACAGTAGTGATTTACATAATTCGAAGAGCAAAAACACACGTAGGAACATCAGTCCATAACATAAGCTTCTTTTTTTTTTTTTTTGTTTGCTTGTTGCTTCAAAAGCAGTCCATCCATTTTCTACTAGTCTTTATAACCAAAAGCCAAATAATTGTTTGTCCTGATTGTTGGCCCTTAAATGGAGTGAGTGTTTTGAGAATCTCACAGCACAAAGCACGAGACCACCCATCCCGCAGTGCCAAAGAACATCTGAAAGGCTGAGCAGTTATGAATCCTTTCAGAAAGCAAGAACAGCAACGTGTTCGCTTCTGGACGGCGATCAGATTTAAGCTTAAATCCCGGAATATCCGATAATTCTTTCTATTCTCTCTCAGATCCATTTGACCACGTCAGTCTCAGCTCTCTTATCTCTGACAATGCAGCCCCCTCCTCATATTTGACCCCCAGACAGGGTCAGAGATACGGGAATGGAAGAAAACACCAGCAGCCTGACAGACCACCATGAGACCACCACAGCCTGGTGTTTGTGCCGCCATTGTTCTCCACTTACACTACGACAGAATTAAATCAAGAAAGAAAATAAAGGGGAAAATACATGTCATGTTAAATTTGAACGCTTAAATAATGTAGAGAACCTGCTATCTAAACCGTTAGATTAAGCAGAAAGTGCTGTGCTTACAGTAATTGGACATTGGTTGAAGATCCAGTCCTTGAAATAACTCTTTAAATGTCTCTAATCAGCTTGAAGATATGAAGACTATAAAGCAGAGACAATGAACATCCTCCATTAAGCAATCAGGTCCTATTATTTAAAGATGAAACTAGTCAGAATCTGCAGTACATTATAGACGTTTCCTATATATATATATATATATATATATATATATTTAAAAAAATGCTTTTAGAGTATCATAAACAAATATTTTATAATTTCATAAATACATATATTATAACATGTATATATTTACAAGATAAGCATGAATATGTACATAGTATATACATTAAGCAAATAAAAGGGAAAGGTAAACAAGGATGACAAATTAATATACAGTATGTATAAATTCACACTGTATGCTACATAAAAATACTGTTTTCTATTTATAGTATAAATTGTGTATGGTGTTTATGGTATATGGTTCATGTTTTATAAGTGTATATGTTTTATTTCAATAAAATAAATGTACACATAATATTAAATGGTTTTGCTGTATGTATACTTACATGTATCTAGTAATAAACGTTAAAAATATTTTATAATTTTACTCTACCTGAAAATTAAGGTGTATCATTTAGATTCTCCTTTTTACTTTTCTTTGTTTTCCTCATCAATAAAAAATTAAAATGTTCATTTTTATTCAAGTAATAGCAAAAACAATTAGACAAGATTAGACAAGTTTGTTGCTGTTGTTGTTTTTTTTTAATCCCAACATTTAACGTATTTTTAACCTTTTTGTCAAAAAGGTCCCAACACATACCACTGAGAAAACATGTGACATGACGCACCGAACACACTGGTAATATAAACACCACAGTCACGACATCACAGGCACAAGGAATCTGCAAAGCCCAATTATTTTCAGAAAGTATTTTCTGGACCAATTAGAGAATGTTTAATAATTTCAGACGTTTTATTTTTAGTGAAAGTTTAAATCTACTAGAATTGTCTCGATGCTTTATGTCAAGGTTTTTCTTCCAGTTGGTCCAAAACTGCGCCATGGCATCAGCAGTGAAGATGTGAAATTAATGAAAAAAGTATTAATAATTGGATGAGCTTCAGTATCTTACAAGTTAAGCAATTATGGCTCTGGTTGATGAAGTCTGATAAGAATTTATAAAAATAATTTTTTCTAATTAATCAGTTTAACTGAAACGTTGTTCACAAATGGTGAAATGATTTTAGAACAAGCTTGCAGAATTTCTGTTTGCACTTACATTACATTATGTTTTTTTACTGTATGACTAATCAATGCTTTGCTTTACCAGGAATCTAAGCTGGGATTCCATATCATGGGTGCAGAAGCCTGAAAAGGGTGATTTATGTGATTAAGGGAGTTGTTATTATAATAATAATAATAATAATAATACCACAAAAATGGAGTGCTTCATCCTACAATTTATGGACACTTTACTAAACATTTTCCTGTATGTCAAAGGCGTGGCTTTGTGTGCTACTGACAGACAGATTCAACAACAAATAGAACACACATATTCCAACATGTGACCTGTAAGTGCCAAATGATTTTGCATCAAACTGATTCACCAGATTTTTTTCAGTTTTATTGATTTGATGTGAAGAGGATAAATGTTTTGCCGCAGCGAAGCTGCTTAGCTCGTAAAAATCTATACGTTAGCCACAGGGTTCAATACATGAGGAATGCCTAGGGAAGTGGCTTTTAAACCAAAGCATTAAAAATCCAAAAACATTAATTGAAAATTACTTGGATTTTAAACATTTTCAAAATAGTCTACTATAGCTAAAATGCAATCTATGTATTATATTATTATTATTATAGCGATATTAAGCTCTGGCTCATAGTTGCTGTGACTGGCTTCACGTGATGCAGAAATGGTATCAAATGAATGGATGGATGGAAGGATGGATGGATGGATGAAGATCTGGATGATGATGCAGAGATAAAATTCAGCTAACCATCATGCAGTTTGTCACACAAGTCACACTCCAGAATTCTCAAGCGCTGAAATGAACCATAAGAAAACCTTTGTCATAGTTTTCTCACAATGTAGTGTCACAATTGCAATCCTAAACAGTGTGAATCCTGTCCTGCTGCTGTGTCCGTCTCCATCTTTACTGTTCAGTTTTCTCCCCTCACTACCAGCTCACTTCTCCTGGAATATTTCCACTGGAGAACTGTTCTGAAAATGGCAGAAACACAGGGCGGATGTTTACTGATGACATAACAGCAGACGCTCTGTAAACACGGGCAGCGTGAACATGGCCGGCACACGCTGACCCCCAACTCCAGGAATAGAGGAAAACACTGTGGTGGTAATGGAGGTTTCTCTCATGCCGTGTTCTGAAGTGGCTTTACCTCCAGCAGAATGGGATGAGGAGAGATTAGTGTTGCTGAATATGTGGAGATGCCCTTCAGCCCTCCATCTATATGAGGACAGATAGTGCTGTTTGTGTGATGTTAGCTCAGGAAACCATGTAAAGAACCGCTCAGAATCAGGGGAAAAGATCAGTGCTGTTATCGTGCAAACTCGTGTACAGGAGTCGCTACAATTTTACTGGAGGTTGTGAGAGCGGGAGGCTTTAAATGAAAAACAGAAGTGTGAACAAGACGCAGCTTTTTATCTGGCCTTCTAGAAGCATCCCTTGTAATGTGATTTATATACTGTATGTACGTGTGTATATATACAAGAACTAGACAACAGAAAACAAGACCTACTATAAATGTGAAGATTGCACGTTATGGTCAGAAGATCCGCAGAGAGAATCCTTCAATCGTGTCTTGAAAATGTTTATGATACATTTTGATGTATAATGTATCTGAGAACCACTATTTTAAACATAATAAAATGTATATAAAAAAAAATGTCTAAATACAAAATATAAATAATATTTATTAAAAAAATAAGAAAAAAAGCATTGTAAAGTTGTAATAAAAAAGCATCAAGTTCTTTATTTTAAGTAATAAAAGTTAATAATTATTTTTTTTTTAGTTTTTTGGTTCAAAATGGGTTCAACATTAGAATTTAAAACATAATTATTTACTAAAACTTTATTAAAATATACAAAAAATATAATAATAATAATAATAGTTGTGTTACTGTATAGACATTTTATATTTTAGGCTAAAAAAGGTAGTCAATTACAGTAGTTCATGATTGTGATTTCGGAATAAATACAATACATACTGCATATGTACAGTATACTGTACTTTTTTTTAATAAATGGTGCACCAAACCATAATTTGCACAGTAGCATTTGGAACAATTTTCATGGTTATGTGGCTAATAGTTTGGAAAATAAGATACACACACACACACCAATAAAAACTAAAGGCCATGTCTAATAGAACATGACGGAATGGTTTAAAAAATAGTACATGCCGTACTAATAGTGGTTTCACAGGCTACAGGCTATAATCTGACTATAGTAGCCTCTGACAGTAGAATGCTGTTATACATTTGTATATATTTTTAACTTGGAACTATTAATCATCTCACAGATATGACAGAAGGCCAGCAGTTTGACTATTCAGAAACTAATTATTCTGAGATGACGACAATGAGATTATTGAATCAGTAATGATGGGATTTTGAGATTAACCAGGAATTGGAGGATGATGCTTTCACACCTCATCTTCCCCCTTTGTGACCGGATTACAACACATCTGCAATCATTCCGCCTCTATCGTTCAGTTTTACTGTGATGCCAATTGCCGCAATGGTGTAGATGCAAACATCTGAACTAGAAAGCACAAGAAATACACCACATGAAGGGAAAAGAGAAAGTGAAATTGCAGATAGAAATGAATAGACAAAGAAGACCCAAACAATAAAATCAAACCTGGGAAATAAAAAATGCATCTGTTGCCCACTTAACTTCTGACCTAAGAGAAGTCTCTATGGACAGCGCAGAAGTAGCTGGAACCTTTTGATAAGTGGTGGGAGGGTGTCAAGACGGATGGAGGGAAAGACACAAGGAGAGTGGAAGAAATGGATGGGGAGAGAAGGATATAGAGGGAAAAAGGAAAGGAAGAAAGAAGATATAGATGATAGAGAAGGAGGGAGAAAGAGAAAGAGAATTATAACAAAATACATGAACTAAGAGAATTGGAGGACTGAGAGAGAACTGAATAGTATTTGTAAACTGAACATCTTCGTTCGTTTATGTATTCAGTGCTTCCTTGGAAATAACTTCCACGCCTAATCACCAAGAAAATTACAAATCTCCAAACCAAATCAAACGAGCATAATCTTGGCACTTATCTGAAGATTACGCTTGCAAGATTCCCGTTAAGTGGTTATGCTAACTGGCCAAATCTATACGTTTGACTGATCCGCCTCGTATGGATTTTCCTCCGAGTCCTCGCTCTCGCCCTGACACACACTCCTACATGACGTATCGGTCCATCTCAGTGAGACGTTGTGTTTTTTATGCATGGCCTCCCACCATTGATCAGCTACAGTGACATGTGCAACTGCGCCTTTGTTTCTATGGATTTCGCAGCCGGCGGGAAGCTATTGATGGAGAGGACAAATCAAAGCTACTTCTTAGTGGCTTGTAATATTGTTTGTACCAGAGGGAGCGAGAAACATCTGTGCTGTAAGACACAAGCAGGAGTGAGCCATTATTGACTTGTTTTCCTGCCTCAAGGTCACTGTTCAGCTGCACCAGCAACAATCGGGATGTTTCTGCCAACTCTTGACAAGCCGCTTTAAATCAACAGCGTTTCTTCAAACTAAACATACAAGCAGCATGAGATGTATTATTAATTACCTGTGCTAAAGGTAGGTTGTAATTTCGGTGGAATTAACTGATATTTTGGTGTATAAAAACTAGAGGGAAGGGCAGTTGTGGTCCGGTGGTAGGGAATTAGACTTGGGTCCGAAAGGTTGTGTTTATGTTTTAACGTTCTTTCACCGTCAATGACATAGATAAATGGGATTTTTAGTCACACACACAGTGTTAAACTTGAGGATTGTGTGTTTTTATTAGGTCATTCTAGCTCTGCCTCATTTCCCAGCTGTTTCTTTCACCCCTCATTAATCAGTTATTGAAACGTTTTAACAAGGCGGGACATACCATGGATTGTTGGCCAACCAATCGCAAAGTGAGACACACAAACACACAAATTACTCAGAAGTGGTGTAAACAGCACATGAAAATCATGCTTGAGTAAAGGTATGTTTAACTAAATATGACTTCATTTCAAATTACTCAAGTAACCAATTCCAAGAACACTAGAGTAAAAGTTGTAAACTTTTAACTGCAACTGTTAGTATTTTACCCGTACTGAATTTAGGATAAACAAATACTATGTATGAGATTTTGTGTTCCTAATATAGAAATTAAACTGAACAATTCAGTGTTTCAAAATGGCAGATCACATGAGATAAAAGAGAACAAGACGCTAAGCGTCCATTCAAATGTAGTGAAGTAAAGAGTACAGTTACCCAATCAAAGATGTAGCAAAGTAGAGAGTAAAATTAGCTTATGTTTTCATACTCAGGAAAAAGTACAATGTAGCCAAGAATACTATTGTACTTTTTACTTACCTAATAGCAATGTTCCAAACTCCTGACGCATGTTTTTGGACTATACTGTAAGAGAAAGACCTAAAGTGGCTGTTAAGATGAGACGATAATTGACTTTTTAAAGCAGACCATGACAATGTTACTGGAAAGTTTGCTTGGGTAGAACATAAAAATATCACACAATAAATAAAATATCTAACCTGTTGAATTTTGCTGCTATAATACTGTATTAGAAATATGTAACTATTGTAACACGGGCCTCATACCAACATCTTTTAGCTTCAAGCCTTTAGCAAAGATGCAGCTAGACGATGACAAGCAACAAAAGAACGGTTTTACATCATTTCTTCTCTTTTGAACAGTGGCACATTTATTATGTATCAAGCTAAGTAGATGTTTGTTATTCATCGTTCTATCAGGAGCAAGATTTCCACGATACACAACATGCTGTAAGCCAAATATTTACATGCATAACCTCATCATTAGCTCAGAAACATCCAGAGGCGATGCTCTTTCGTGGCATTTACCCTTCTACTTCTTTAATGATGTGTGCAGTGTTTTCTCAGTGACACCTCACATCACTCGCGCAGCTAACGGATTCATACATCAGAAGTCGGAGTAATGCACCGCTACCACTGCTAATTAGATGTAGCTCGTATTTCTTGCAATTAATAGCCCAGAGTGACAGTTTCTGGATCCGTGCAGCGTCGAGACTTTAAAACTATAACTATGACTAGCGGTAAGGATTGGAATGGAAATCATGTACGAAAGAGAGAATAATACGGGTGACAAGACATTAAATTAGGACATGGTTGACACCTTAGCAGATTACAGTAATTAGTGCTCACCGAACAGACAAATCTGTCCGCTTTCACAATCCAGGCTTATATTAGTAATAAAAATAATATCTATATATGCAGCAGTGGAGGTTGTGCTAGAAACACCAGTGTTGTGGGTTAAATTCCCATAATAGCATCACTGTTTTGGACTTGGCAATGCATGTTTTTTGGATAACAGTGTAACGTTTGTGGATGTTTGACAAAAAATGATATAATTTGATTTAATTAGATAAACAGTTTCATACAATAACAAAAATGTGCTTTGCTTGTTCACTAAATTCTCCATTAAAAAGTAAATACAGTCAACAAGCTGTACATTACAACAAACCTCCTAAAGTAATATTTCATCAACACGCATCCACACAAAACCTGCAAACAGCAATTTACATGTAAAACTCGGCAGCTAAATGCAATTTACCACAACATCCGTCAATCGCTAAGTGCTTCCAAGTCATTAGCCAGTTCCGTGTTTTCTAAATCACATTAAAAATGCTGCTCATTTGACATTTTCCTGATGAATCTCTTATAACTTCTAAACATTTATTTGAATATAAATCAAGTCATTTTGTTTTCTAGCACATCGGAAAAATGTATAGTGCATTTATCAACATACTGCATTAACCTCAACTTCTTCTTGACAAGATAAAGTTTAGCCCTTTCTGCAATGATCTTGAAAACCAGAACAAACGTTCGGTTTGCTTTAAGCAAGGCAATGCAGAGATGTTTCTGAAAGAAAGCGTACAAAAAGTGGATTTTAGAACTTCTGCTTCCCCGAAGGCACGGTAAACAGTGTTCTCAGGGGACGGCGTTGTTTAAAGTCAAGATAAAGAAACTCAAAGTGGCACAATTGTTGTAAAACAAGGAGGCAGATTAGTTTTGCTGGAACAAAACTAAAGAAATGGTTTACATTTTTGATCCTCTGTTCATTTCACAGTGGCTGGGTTGGGAAGTATGAACGCCAGACTCAACAGGACTTTTGTTATAAAATAAATATCTTCATTGAACCAAAACCTGCCACGAGGGGCCAGAACTATAACTCATATAGCGAATATAGCAAAAAAGATACAAAAGTGTGACAGCTGAACAATCAGATTTAATTAAATCTAAATGAAACACCTGGCTGGTAAAGCATAAACAAGGAAGTGATGTCACAGGTGGAAATACTGTCAAATAGAAGTCACTGCACGATGAAGACTCAAACCCTGAGAGTCCTTTCCTGTTTGAACATCAGGCATTTCTTTATCGAGGTGGACCGTATGTACCGGTAAAATGAATTAACCATGACCTTATTTGCCCCCCGGACGCGATTGGTTCGAGTTCCCAGCATGATTAAGTCTTACTGGGCCACATTTACCCCGCGGTGTATTTAAAGCTTGTCAGGCAGTGATTCTACATCGCTCTGCCAATTAAATTATCATATTATGGAGTTTTTAATTAGAATGTCCTAAAATGCCATCAGGACAATTTGAATTGACTGCTCAAATACACAAATGCATTGGAAACCGACATGACGACCAGAGACTGGACCTGCTTACTGAGGTCAGATACTCCAGTCTAGAGACTGGAAGAACCAGTTTTAGATTCAATTTGTGTAAGTTAAAAAGGTTTAGGACATATTTTTTTGTGCTTCGGTTGTTACCTTCAGCATTTCAAAGGACAAATGTTTTTAATATCGGTTGCAAATTAAACCACTTCTACTTCATTTCATTGTGCTAATCTATTTGTTGCTTGTTTGATCTCGTTTAAATAAACCTGGACGAAGCAAACAAATAATCAGAATTAAAAGTTAACATCACCATTCAGTTCGTTGTAGCTTTTCTGATAAAAGGAATACATTGAAAATAACATACTTACTGGCTACACATGTTGACAATTTTGTCATATATAAAAAATGTTCTTTGCATTGTTGTGTGCTGATTTCAATACTAGGAATATTACTAAGGAACCGTGTCACTGCAAGAAGCTTTTAACACAAATATCACACTCCAGCAGCCGGCTGTCGATTCTTGTGCGTGAAGACCTGCCATTATGCACAGAAAAGTGTTTGTGAATGCAGGTGTGAAATAAAACATGAAAGAAAGAAACAAAAAGGGAGTAAGAATTGAAATTAAAGCAGAAAGAACTGGACCGCTTCATATTTAGCCATCAGTCTACATTTCTTTCTTCATGCAATGTCAGGCCGATGCCATCATGGTGTACGCTACAACACGTATGATTTAGACAAATGCCCAGTTACCCAGATTCACTCTCTTTTAAAATCCACCACCGGGTTTTTTAATTCACGGCCTTGATCAGAAGGTAGTTTCCACAATCTCTGTCATCAAAGCATTACTTTTGAGAAGCACTCTTTCGTTCATTTGTTTACTCCAATTTGCATATTTAAAAGTTTAAGCTGTTTTTAAAACGTACAAATACATGAAAACGTCAACACAAACTGTTTAGACCAAATTAACATTCAGGCGTGTTGATTGAAAATCTAGCCGCGCTCAGAAAAAATGTGAATTTTGTTTTGTCTGGGAAATGAATATATTTGAGTGGAATAAGGAGGAGTGAATAAAAGCGGCAGTATTTCATGGGCAGGCGTTCCTCTGTGCTGGGGTTTGAATAGAGCTGGATGATTAGAGATGAGAGGATTTCTGATGTTTGTGAAAGCCATTATAAAGCACAGATTGAATGGACCCACAGCTCTTTGCTTGTGCCGTTTTCCTTCCATCTTTCCTGTATTTTAAGCTTCTCCTTGGAGAACCAGCCTCTGGTGTCTTCACAGGAAGAGGAGGAAGAGGGGATACCGTTTGAATGTGGGTGTGAGGGCAAAGAATTCAATGCTTTTCAATGAGCCGGAGAAGCTGGAGATAAGGCGCGTGTGTAAGAGTCTCAGCATCTGCTGATTTACATTTGCAGTCGAAACTAAATTGTGCTGCTGCCCTCTTTATTCCCATTATCTCTTACACACACACATGTGGAGCGTGTCACTTCTGGAGCGGTCACAAGGCATCGTGCGGGTCCGCTGGGACGGGTCTGGTGTTGTTTTGTGTCATTGGTGGCTAGGAAGGGGTTAATTCTGGACCACCTAAAAGAGAGACGACGGTCCGGTGGTCCAAAACCTCAACCACACAAAAGACTTTGCAAGGTTGGATTGCATGAGGAAACTGGCTCCAATGAGACAGTTCTTTTTTTATTTTGTGTTTCTAGCCATTGTCCCCTATTGGCTTACTCACTGCTTACAGTCATTGTCACAGACACAGCAAATGTTCAGTTTCGCATAATTTAGTTTTAAACATTGATTGAATTGAATTGAAAAATCCTTTATTAGTCCCACAGCGTGGGATAAATAAAATAATAAAATTTCACGTCACAACAGCAACATGCATACCAGAATTCACAGAACATTAAGAGACTGTCCAAAATTATACGCTACAGCAGTGTAACACACATTTTCAAACGTTCTTAAAAGAAACACTCAACCCAATGATTTTAGTATTTTGTGCCAGAGGGATAGCAAAAGCAGAGTAAATCATTTCCAAATATAAATTTCACACTTTATACGAATACAGTGGTACCTCTACTAAAATGTATTGTTTCCCGAAAGCCGTTTCAAAAACTATCTAGAATACGTATATAGTGTCCTAATCTATTTGAGGCCCCACTAAATTCAGACAATAGCTTTTTATAAATGATTAAATATTGGTAAAATCTGTAATAAAAAACATGTTGTTTTCTGATCACGTTTTTGTTTTTTATGAAAATGAAATGCACGCTGCATGTAAGAATACTTTTTATTATCTTGAAACATATTTTGTAACTAAAGACAACATTTTCTCAAAGAAGTGCTTTGTAACACTTAACACTAAATAGACTTCAGAATTTATAAATTCTATAAATCTAAAGATTTTATTTGAACCATATCTGAAACAGCTAAATGCATTGAAGCACACAGACCCTCAAGGAAGTTGAAGCAAAACACCTAAAATCCAATCCAAATGGATTACATCCATTACTATGTCCCAAAATTAATTAGAAGATCAGACATCTCAGAATCTCGCCAGTGCCACTCTTCACATCAAACAAAATGGCCACCCAATGAGAACTGCGATATGGCTGCCATGAGAGAAGAAGTGCTACAGGCAGAAGAAGCAATGGATGAATTCCAAGATGTTGTGTTTGAACCCAAAGAGCTTTTGGTAGTCGTCACTCTAGTCAAGACTTCAGCTACTATATGTATTTTTAACATTTAGAGTTAAAGAGCAAAACTTAAGTGTGTATCAACGACAAGAAAAAAATTTCACATTGAAACTGACCTTCGATCCAGATGTTTTGGTTGCATCTGGTTTTTTGAGTCACAAGTCATCTTCAGCCCAAGGAAGCGTCTCTGGAACAGCAAATATTCAAAATTAAACCTGCTCATCAAAACACAACAAAAGACGTGTCAAAGTCAACAGCACTGTACAAGAGTGAGGTCCACTCAGTCCGGCTGACGGAGAGACAACCCAGAGGTGGAAAAGCGTTCAGCCTTCACAAAGTATTCCGTTCTTCTCCATCTCCAGTCAGTCTCTAGTGTGTCAATCACGGCTGATGGAGCGTGGTTCTATGTTGCCGAGCCGAGGAACAGGGCGCGAGTGACAGATGACGGGTGCTCCGGGTGCGTTCCGAACACATTCCGCTGTCTGCTTTGATATATATTTTAAACCAGCTGAGTGGTGGGATTTCTTTGTCTTCTAATGCTGCAAAAATAAACAATGGGGATTTATCGTGTATGGATCAAGAGTCCCAACATCCCTAAAGGAAGAAACCTGATTTTGACCTTGGTGAAGCTGCAGTTTGGCAGACGCCTGGAAATCCAGCGCATTATTCAGCAGTCACCTACGTCTATGCTAAGCGCGGCGTATGTGCTGACGGGGGAGATGAGGTGTGCTGATGTAAGGCCTGTCCTTCATAATGTGTGCGGAAACTTCATGGCACATCAGAACTGAATGACACTTTGCTTCTGAGGTGCCACAGAGATTTTCGTTTAAGGGCTGTTAGCTAAAGCCATTAAGAACGGCCAGACATATAAGCTGAGGAAATTATTTCCCAGTAGAGATGATACAATTATCTCTGTACTGCCTTAGTTAGCAGATTTATTAGTAGAACATCGTACATTTTATTTACTTTTTTCTACATAATGTATTTTTTACAACAACCCCCCCCCAACTGGACCTAACAATAGCAATTAAATTACAAGTGTACAGTTGCTATCTAAAAAAATTTTATTTTTAGAATTACTGTATATGCACAAACACACAAATATGGCAATTGTGCTTTTATCAAAATTTAAATCAGTATATGTATAGATGGTGAAAATATTTATATTTTGCATTGAGTCAAGCCTTCCATGTAATACAGGCGATTCATTTTGGGCTTGACGGTTTTATTCACAAATAAATAACATACAGCTCTTCCACATATAGGTAGAATTCTTTGCCATTAAAGTATCACGTCTCCCCAGGAGAAGAAACACAGACCACGTTTGTATTACCACCATAAATAACATTCACACGAGTCACATCACGCCACGCCATTGCTCTTCTTTTGTGCAGCACCATTTCACAACAGCGGCCTGTCTGAGCAAACAGCAGAAAATGGTGGCAGCCTGGGGCAGTGAGGATTTAGCTTCTTCTCCTCGTCCGACACGCTGGCCCGGGGCCAGTAAACACGGACTGAAACATTACAGGCTCATCAGCTCTGTCATTTCATCCAGGGACTCCACCACCGCGGGCTCTGCACCATCAGACCCCGAGCATCCAGGAAGCCGCCGCTGCTGAACATTTTGTTTATCCTGTTCTGATGAAATGCAGACTGCACCACCACAGGCCGAACAAACAGAGATTCAAGTGCAATGAGGGTATCCAGGCAACCGCATCACAAATGAAAAGTAGCACTTCAATCGGTCAAAACAAGCAAACAAAAAAATGATGGCTACTTTTCATGAACTTCGTGAAAATTGCCCAACAAATAAGAAATGAGACTCAGTATGAGGTTTGAACTACCAGAAACCACAAACATAACCAGGTTTGAACAAGAGCATTACATTTTAAAAATTCAAAACTTACAAATATGTTGATGTCAAACAAAGAAAGCTTACAATTCTTCCTGGGCTTTTTGAACACCTATTTTTATTTTTTACATGCATTATTTTTCTGTTTGCCGAGCTATCCTTTCTAGCTTTGTGGTTGTGTCTTCTTTTAATATTGTTTGAAAAAATCTCAATAAAATCATCTCAATTCAATTCAACTGAACTCTATTGATTTCATTTCATTTTCATTAAACTAAATTCAATTCTGTTCAACACTACTCACTCAACTCACTTTAGTTAAATTCAGCTCATTTCAAATCGACACACTCAACTCTACTAATTTTCATTCATTGTATTTCAGTTCAACTCAACGCACTCAACTCTATTCATTTCAATTTCAATTCAATTTAACAACTTAACTCACCCAACTTTCAACAACTCAACTCATTTCAGTTTAATTTATTTCAATTCAGCTTACTCAACTACTTTCATTTAGTTTCAATACAATTTAACTAATCTCAACTCTACCAAACTCAACTCAACTCATTTCAGTTCAGCTCAATTCAATTGTCAATACAGCTCTTCTTTAGCAAACCAAGAGTAGTGGTTGGCACCAGCACATGTTTGAGGAAAACCCGCAAAGTGAATCGTTTACTCCAATCTGAATGAACAAAGAGACGTTTCCCACTTAAATACGGAAATGAAATTCTGGAACGGCACTGTGCAAGACTCTTCCGGGCTATTTTGATCATACCTATAAAATGAAATTACCCCGGCAATTATCGTTGGATGAATACATTAATGTTAATTTCCTCACATTTCTTCCATGTCGTAATTGCAGAAATATGGCTCAGGAGAGCCATAAAAAATACCGCAAATAGCTTCCTAGTCAGTCGTGATGGAGAGATGTTCATTAAACATTCAAGGGTTTGGGTCTCATCACTTTAGTTTGAGAAGAATTCAGATGTCTGGGAGTCCTGGAAAACCTGCAAAATGAATATACTTGAAAACCCTCAAACGGAGGTTTGAAGACTGCAGATTGCTCTGTGATAAATGATGGTCATACAGAATCTCTTGGTCACAGCAAAATCCAAAACGATGGATGAAACAAAGACCGACAAATAGCAAGCGAAGATAATATGATTGAGGAATTTAAACTCACACTTTCAGACTCTGTTCATCACTCTTTACCAATCTGAACTAGAGAGCTCATCTTGATTTGTTTAGTACAGCACCACAGACAGGTGAATGCAGGTACTGCAGACTCTTGATTGGCAAATCTTAACCAATTACAGCTTGAGCTCATTTTGCGTTATTGTATACAGTGCCACAATCAGGTGAATAAAGGTACTGCAGATTGAGGGCAGCTAATCACAGGTCACTACAAGTTACTCAATATCACCTTATTGCTAAACTAATATTTTAATACTGTCAGTACAAAAACAATATGTACACTAATGGGAATTATTGAACATGAACAAATCATTTAAGCCAAGTCAAGAAATAAATATATACATCTATATAGAAATGTATATCACATCACACTGTGTGTTTATCCATAATGAGAACAAGCAGAGAATATTCTCCAGCTTTACTTCAGCCAACATTTCTCTTTCTCTCATCTTTTCTGGATCTCTGCTCTTCTCACCTGAGTTGTGTCTGTCAAGTGTTTCACTTTATTGCCTATTACACCAACCAAGACCATGAAGAGGCCTTAAGTCAAGTCATCACACTGAAAACCCTTCACGTTCCTTCCACACTCAAGGAGAACAGTTTATATGCTTGACAATGATTAGCAGTGACTAGTACACACACTCGCAATAAATTGAACTTTATATCCTGGCAAACACACACTCACTTGCATTTCTATCATAGTGGGGTCCTACCATTGACTTGCATACAAAACAACAGTTCCCAGCAATCTCTCACGATAAAAGACAAATATGACTCCTTTGCTAAATCAGTGGTAGTAGATTTGGTGGTAAATTGAATAAGCAATGCATTCTTTCAACTATTATTATTATTATTATTATTATTATTATTTATTATTAACATTGTTTTTTTTTCTTTCTCGGTTATTCACAAAAGAATCACAAAAAAGCCAGCAAAATCACAAAACCATTTCAATATTCAATACTTTTGCCCAGACACGTTTTTCAAGTTTCCGTTCAGTTGCGCGGATGATTTGGACAGAATACCTGCTCCATTCAGCCATTACCTCACAGAAAATTGATGCTTTTGTCATGTGGATTAATATTGATTCATTTTCCTTTAAAGGGCACTAGAAATATTAAAATTGTGTAAGACAGAGTAAACAGCTTTTATTTTAAGTATCCAAAGATGAGACTGCATTTTTGTGTTATTGTTCTTTGTTTTCTTTAGTTCTATTCTTCATTATTTTCTTGTCTGACAAAAAAAATTTCAAAGTTTTAATAATATAAATAAAATAAAATAAAATAAAAACACAGAAACTGTCTGCAATATAAAATTTGAAACCCCGATAAACACAAATTCCCTCACATTTTTCTAACCAAACCTCATAATCTTTCACTTTATACGGTTGTCATAAAATATAATGTAATATAAACACTTGGAATTTGGTTTGAACACACACTCTAAACATACACTCTATCCATGTTACTATTCAGAACCGAGACACTCCATGAATCTTTAAATGGTGAATAATGGGTTTCTGTACGTTGACAGTTGCCCATCACTCACGGACGACTGCATGCAATAACTAAAAAGCTTCACAAAGGGAACAGTTTTCCTTCTCATTCAGATTTTATGGTGAAGGATTGAAACATAAATCCGCTTTGGACACAGAAATACAATGTGCACTAAAACAAATGTGGAATTCACCCCAAAAGACTTGCGCGCCTTCTGGTGTGATGAAAGCCCGTGGCAGCCAGAGATAAAATAAATGTAAATAAAAGAAATGAAATTATAATACTGTAATTTCAAACTGCTTTGTGGATGTCACATGTTCACCTGGACTTCCACTGTGTTATTCTTCTCACTCCATTCTCTTGGTTAGTCCCGGTTAGGCAGTATAGGGTACTTAAAATTTGGTAAGTCGCTGTCCGTGGTTCTGACAGAAAAATTAATTCTCACTCTTTACATACACCAGCAATTTTTAGTTTTTTGCTTTTTCCCCAGTAAAGAATGACCGAGGGAATTGTCAAACAACAGCTATTGCTCACTGTTCATAGTCCATTTGCTCAGTTATATTCTAGACTGGTCGAGTCATTTTCACTGTTCATTTTTCTGTACATTTGAGCCATTTAGAGATGGTCAGAGCCCGTGAGAGTGTAGTTTTATAGAATTTTATTCAAGTGTTCTTTGAGGTATTATTACCATCCAGTATTTACTCAAGTGTTGCCTACGTCAGTCGATCATGATTTATGGCTATTCTGTTTCTAAAGTTTCTAGCACATCATTGACCAAACTAATTTAGTTTCTTATTTTTCATCTTCTAGACCTGTATGGGTTGTAACCTGCCAACCCAGACTGCATATATTTCGCTCTTGTCATTACTGTGACACAAAACTATTAGTGCTTGTCTGTGTATTAGTGATTTTAGGTGGATTAACACTGTCTGGAACTTGGTGAGAGCCTGATGATTGCTCCATTACCATGCAAGTTACAATCTCACTATCATAATTGCATGATCACTAAATAAAGCAACAGCGAGGAAATCGGGCACAATGTCTTAAACAAACAAAAAGCTACTTTTCTCTTCAGCTTTACATTGGATTATTTTCTAAACAAAGAATAATCCGTAGAACAAGCCGAGCATTTTTGCTTACAGATTTGAGTCTCAACATGAGCAAAACTGTGAGAGATGGAGAAAGATGGCTGAATGATTTTTGAGTGAACTACCACACACCTGACAGAGACGGATTCAGTGGGTCCAGCCGTAGAATTGCTTTCTTCATTCCCCTAAACCAGAGCAAGAAGCTTCTGGAGCATCACAAAGTCCAACTCTCAGTGGCTCACACTGGTGATAAAAACGTATGTAAATATACATCCATACCATGTACATATATGTTTACTGGTGATGAATGTACGCATCTGTTATAATAGTGTGTGTATGTCTACACACACACACACACACACACACACACACACCAAATTGGAGTGTAAAGTAGCTCCAATATTTGAAGCATCCAGTATATCCAATATACAGAAAAAAAGTTTTACTGCATTTGAAAAACAACAGCTTGTATGTATTTACTATTATTAAAAAAAAATAACAAAAAACTCCTGGGAAATAAACAAATAACTTAATAACCAAATTTTATGACACTGTTCTAAAAGTCAAAGCTGATTGTCCAGTCACGCTTCTTATTGGTTGTCTCCCAGTGTGCATTTCCACACTCACGCGACCAATTTTCATCTTGTGATGTGGTATAAAGAGAGAACACTCTGGAAAACACTTTCTTCACTCACTCTTCCGTCCACTTGACTGACTTCCTAATGGACGCAAAGCAGAGAATCATTCCTGTCGGTTGCTTGTCTCCTCAAACTATCTGCGCCGTCGTCACATTTCCTCTGTCAGCCTGTCACACACTACAACTTCAGCGATTCTAATGACAACGCCGCTTCGCTCTTAAAAGAAAAATGTTTCGGACTGGAATGTCAGACTGTTCCTGCCAGTTTCCTGTTCGTCTTCACTTTCTCTTCCCTGAATGACTGGTGCTAGTCGCCACAGCCGAACACACTGTGATGAACTATGAACTACGGAGAAAATCACGGCTGTGTCTGAATCCACTGTAGATGCGGTGACCTTCCTTCTCTACACGAGGGAGCAGAGCGACTCACAGGTACATGGAGAGAGCGACCAAGCAAAGCGGAAAAAAGGTTGAAATTATTCCTGTTATCTTGTCTGACATGAGTCCCTGTTGGGATGTTCTGCTCACACACTTAGTGAAAGCCAAACGGTCAAATTTATTGTATATATTTATATCTGTCAGTCTGCGTGTCTATACACTTATTTTTACATTTCAATAATAGATACTGTTGAGCGGTTTATTCTGACACAACCTCAGAATTAATTTGTTAAAGGAGATAAACTAGCCTGGATTATGTGGGAATTCTTTTAAATGTCACTGGAAATATCTCATCAAAGATTATGTATATTAATTTAACAATGAATGATACATATTACAATTAAATACAGTATAAATATCTGACAAAAATACATTTACACACAAACACACACATACAAACACACACACACACACACACACACACACACACACACACACACACACCCAACTCAAGCTTCAGAACAAGCTGAAGCCGACAGACGGAGGGTTTTAATTAAAGTTAAAGTCATGGCGGAGGTCATGGGAGCCGCTAAAACGCAGCTCTGCAGGTAAAATTGCTCCGCAGCTCCACTTTCCCACACTGACAGAAGCTTGCACACTCACGCTCAATTGAACAGAACATGACAAAGCAAAGCATTGTGGGGCAGTGAGACTCCACACCGGGCCTGTGGTACTGAATCCGCACGGCTCTTTAGTTTTGAGAGATGATGATGTAGAAATGGCAGCTAGAAATCCAGATGTTCTTCATCTCAGACTGAAGAACCTTTTTTACTCTTGAAATGCTCTATGTATTTGTTCTTTATTAGGTCAAAGGTTAATGTCATTTATTGATTGTAAGAAAAACAGAAAGACAGAGGGGGGAAGCAGAAAAAGAAGGGGGAGAGATGAAGAGCAAGTGAGTTAAAAATAAAGAATGAAAGAAAGTGTGACAAAAATAGGGAGAGTGAGATAAAAAGCGTGTAGGACAGGGAGACGTGAGACTTAAAGAGAGCAAAAGAGAAAATAGAGAGAGTGTGTGAGATATGAGTAGACAGAGAGAGAGAGAAAGGAGAGAGACTTTGAGATTGCAAGAAAGAAGGAAGAGAATGTGTAATATACATATAAGAAAGAGAGAAAGGAGAGATACTTACACAGTGCAAGAAAGATAGGAGAGAAAGTGTGTGTGTGAGAGAGAGAGAGTTAGAGAAGTGGGTGATAGAAAGAAGAGAACAGAAAAATGAGAGAAGGCATGAAGGAAAAGAGATGTGTTTTACAAAACTCTTGTGCAACATCAGGCTGCCATTGTTTTATATCCTAAAATAATAAATAGATTAGCATTTATAATTTAGGACACAATTGCCGTGTGAGCATTTAAAACTAAATGTGTCAATTTTCACATTCATGCCCTGAATCTATTGTTCAGGTTTCTGCTGCCACGGCAACACATGACAACAAACGCACAGATTGGCTTTCCTCCATGATATTGTTTGCATCAGAAATGTCTGATCACTCCGAGAGCAAGGTTGCAATCTGCACAACATTGTTTCCCGTACAGGGGGTTGGAATACAAATCATTTACACTTTAATCAATACACCGCAAAGACTCTATAATCTGCCATTTGTTCACTTGCCCAGCGCTGGTTTTTTTTTCCATCTGAATTGACCTTTTTATGGACTCGGCTCGGCTCCAGAGCACTTAGCAACTTTACAATGATCATTACACCGTGAGAGCGAAGCACTTGTTTCACTTCACAAACTTCATCGATTGTGTAACCGAGTAATTCTCCAGATTATAGCGTGTGTATTAACGTCCAAACGGCAGCACTTTAGATTACAACCGCCACAAACCGGAATACTGCTTGCGTACTTTTTTTTATTATTACTGTTGATCCATACTTGGAATTAATACGCTTTATCATTTCCAGAATCAGGGTTTGTTTATTGATTTGTGGAATGTGGTGAGTACAAAATCAGGCCTAAAGTTGAATTCGGCACACAATGGTGTCATTTTACAACCTATTCTGACACTTGATGAGAAATAATCGAGCAAAGAAACTGAAACGAAGAGAAATCTCTTGACTTGATACGGGGGTTGTTAGCGTCTTTGTCTTTTCTCGGTCTGAATGGACCAGACGCTATTTACCGAAGGATTATTCTGCCGCCAAGCGAATGAAAGAGATAAAGAAATCATGGTTCCACCTGCGGCGACGACCTTCGGTCATTGTTTTGCGTGTACAGCCGCCATTCTGTCAGTTTGTGCTCCTGCTTCGATCACATTAGTGAATGTTTTAACTATGTATATTTTACATATTTTACGTTTAGAACTTGGCTTCTCCATTCTGGGAGCAACCCAATGGTACTTTTATTTTGCTTAAATTGCATTTGTAATAAAAATATAAAAATAAACAAAACCTCAGACGAAAACGGGAACTCAATTTGACAACTCAAGTCGAGGGATTTCTTCCTTGCGTTGATAGACAAAACTCTAATGTTAAGTACTTATTTGCTAGTTCAACTTGCTAAATCAAGTTGTGAGGTAAATTCCAGGGGTTTATTCGAGAGATGCGTTTGACTGGAAACGAACCGGCCAATCAGCAACAGTGGGCGTGTCGGCTGTGACTGAATGTGCAGTGATGTCACTCAGAGGAGGCGTGGAAGAGAATAAACAGGAAATGTAGATGCAGAAACTGAGGAGAAACCTTTGTTTGCTAGACAAGTTACAAAGGTAATTTAGTCTCTGTGCATGACTTAAAACTTGTCAGTGTGAGAATTGACAATGAAAACAGTTATTGTATTATACGTTTCTGGATTCTTGAATTCTGAATCGAAAACGAGAAATTCCACTGATTTGGTCACAAACGTGTTTCACGAAAATGGATTCTCCACAATAAAAGCTATTTAAGCTATATAATACTATTTCTAAATATTAGCTCATGTATCAGACAATGACTTTTTGTCTCACGGCATCTGTCTCTACACGTGACACATCCGCACTACACTACCCACAATTCCCTGATTAAAAATGCTAATTGCTAGAAAGGGCAAAAACATCAGCTTCTTTGTTAATGTTGTTGCACAATACAGTAAAGGCTAATGTGGTAATTAAAAGGAAATGCCAACCATTGGCGTAAGCATACAGTACTGTGCTAATCTAGCTTCGAAACGTTTTGAGAGCTTGAATGAGTGATTTTTTGTGTCTTATCTACACAAAAGCCTCCATTAGCATTTATTCGTTTAGAATCCACAGCACGTTCGGAAATACACTTTTCCTGATGCTAAAGGTATTATTGTACCTACATTTAAAAAGAAAATAAAGGTAATCTAGTCGCAAAAAAGCGCACGCAACATTCAAGTCTGCTAAGCTGAAAAACTGGAACGAGGCATTTAAAACAATGTTTGATATGCCAATGTAGGGCAACAATGGCTCCTTTGGCTTCAAAGGTTTTCAACAGAAAAGCACTTAAGTGCATCATCCATTCTTCTCTGAAAAACAGGCCGTTTTACATTAGCACTGGAGCCCGGCTTGACAAACAGAACGCAGAATCTCCCGCAGATAAGCTGTGGAGAGACAGATGGTCAGACGCCGCGCCATCGCTCCGTAACAGGTTGAAGAGATTCACAAAGCTGAAGAAGATAAAGAAACTCATCCGTGTGTCCGCGGCACCGGCCTATCTGCTTCTGAGCTCCAGGCGCTGGACTGGAACCGCTCCTCCAGGGAGCCTTGCACATACAAACCGGAGGAGATAAGCAGTGTTTGGACGGACAGAAGATCTGTCAAGCGAGAACGTCCTGAACCAGGCCGTGTGGCTGAAGCCTTCTGCATTTTAGCAGGGAACCAGAACGCCAAGACAAGAAGGTGTCCAGTTGTTCCAAACAGAGACCAAGAGATATGACGTCTGAAGGTCCCACCCATACTGTGCGCCCGCGTGAATAATTCACAATCGTTTGAAATATGCATTATTTGTGCATTATAGCGCCTAATTCCTACTGCAGCTATGATGTATGTTTACTGTATCTACAGTGAAGCAGATGGATTACGATTTGTTTCCTGGACATGAAAACTCAATAAAAATAATTCTCTAAATTACATAAATGAATATAAAATCTTTTAAAACATCTATAATTGATGAAGAAATGCTTTGGTTCTTTCCAGACTTCTCTTGGTTTAGTTGACGTAGTTACTACAATCAATTCTGACCTGAAAACAATTACTATTTACTATTTCTAACACGAATAACCTTTTTTGTAAAGAAACATTTACTGCTATAAATACAACTCACAATAACAGAAATATAGCATATACATTTTTTATAAACTGTTGTAGAAATTGTATGGGATTATCCAGAAATTGTAAGTCATTTTTTCCTGACGAAAACGAAAACGAATTTGCGTTTTTGGTTTTCATTCAAACATCTGTTTGTAGACGTGTCATATGTTTATATTGGCTAAAATATAACAAAAAGAAAATGTCAAATTTTAATGAAGTTGTTATTAGGTAGAAGACTCTGGAGTCTCAAACTTGTTGAAGGACAGAAGAGGATCCATAGAGATAAAAGAGCCTGAAACACTAAAAGTCGGAATGCAAATTGTTAGAAGAAAAAAACAATAGACGGTCTTTTTCAGAGACTGAAGTGAATTCAAAAGTCCATTGGAATCTAAAAATAAACCAAACACAAAGAATCAGGCATTTGGTTGTGACGCTGCGAACAGACGAAAGACATTTCCAGCACATTAGCAAAAGCCGCTTACACTTAAAAGTGGTTTCTAAGTCGCCGACACCAGTGCGATCACGCCGCAGTCTTGTCTTCTAATTAATCTGGCATGTATTTAAGCTCCAACACCGGATCGTTTTGCAGGACCGTTTAATAATTCACACGTTCACGGCGAGTTACTGCGTGTCAGGGGGAAACGCCTGCGGCCTGCAACCACCTTGCAGGAAATACAAGCTGAAGAAGTTCAGCAGGGACACGTACAAAAATAGATCCCGTGCTGAGATTCGAAAAAAGCTGGAAAGATAGATAGATGGTGGGCAAAATAGGGTCCGGAGAATCTAATGAATCAGCAGGTCGTCCCAGAAGAGTACAGCTGGCTGACAAAGCAGAAGATGCAAAATGTCAGACAGGTCACCGTCTTAACGTCAACTCGATTTAAGATGTTCTATTCCACGGCGATAAGAACACTTATTTTTTGGAATACGAGGCGCATTGAGAATATGCCAATGCTAATTTAAGGCAGCAAAATTGGCAAAAAAAACACACAAAACAAATCTTCAAAAAAGAAAGTTACTGAGATAAAGATACGGTAGAGAAGGAAGAAGTTGAATTCCGTAGAACATTTTATTTTTGTTGAACACTCTCATCCCATCCATTTCCGCTTCCTGTTCCACGAACACATGGTCAATAACACAGTTCTTTTGCAGTTCATTCAGTATCATACAGAAACATTTGGAAAACAACCAACAACAACAACAAAAAAAACACTGATGAAAAGAACTAGAAGATAAATATAAAAAAAAAAAAAAAA
>CM051501.1:11796307-11813597 GCA_028031935.1 Paedocypris micromegethes | reverse complement strand
GACACAAAATAAAAAAAAAAAAAAACAAGGGAGAGTTGGCGACTGGCAATGTCTTTGGAATGAGAATGGCCAGAAGAACAAAAGTTCTACAACGCTAAACTGAAGTTTCAAGATGGCGGCGCTCAGGTGGCTCTTCACGGGGGACGACTTTGGAATCTTCAGGAAACGGTACATTCAACGTTTTCCATCACGTTAAAATGGTAAAATCCGGCCAAAGAAACGTTATTCACACACTATTCACAAGCACAAATATACATCTATATGTACACAAACGTCTCACTTTAAATTAATATCCAGGCACTTTCCAACAAGTCCAAATGTGTTTTGGTGTTTAAGTCACGGCGTCTCAACGTCCTGCTCAATCGTTTCGCTCCAAACATCGATGAAGACCTCCCGACGAGCGACAAATGTAGTTCTTTCAATTTCTTTCATTTTCCGGAAAAAAAAGGTCAAGCAGTTAAAGAACGACATGAGCGGATGAAGACAAATTTGTCACTTTGGGGTGAAGTGATGCTCTCTGGGGTTTGCTGATGTCCTCGGGCATGTGGAGCGCCGCTGTCACGAGCCGTCACTCAGCGCGGGCCGGGGCGAGCTGACATTTCAGACGCGGTGTAATGGAATCATCGAGGAACGCCTATGTGGTTTGCTAAATTGGCATCTTGCTGATTTGGCAATTTTACCGTTGGGGTCAGAACCATTTGAAAGTTGCACGAGTGAAATACTGATGTCGGTGTTCGCTGACCGCTTTTATTTTCCGCTTGCTGCTGAAATGACAGTCATTTTACAGCGGTAAATACAGTTTGACTCTCCGGGGTTTTCCGCTGCTGTAAAATCTTCCTGTCAGTTCTTACTTGACTAAATGGTTCTGCGTCTTCCACCAGTCGGGAGCCAATGATGTGAAAGAGGCTAAAACGTAAAATACTATCGAGGATTATTAATATGAATTTCATTTGAAATTAACCAATGTAAATAGATGTAAAATTGAGGAATATGAGAGTCACATTTAATTAAATCATATAATTTTATAAAATTGACTATCTTAGAGGGAAAAATGAAGCATGTTGAAGAATAAATGAATAAATAAAAATGTAGGAAATTCTAAAAACACAACCTTTACTTAATTATTAAAGTCCTTAATATGGTGGCAAACAAATTGAATGCAAATACTCATGAAATACTGACCGTACAGTGTTAAGTCAAAAAATTGAAATGGACTTCGGACATCGAACTATATACAAACTAACGGTATGTGTGTATTTATGTTGCCTCCAGAGTTTGGCCAGAACAGGAAGTGGCCAGCTGGCCTGAGAGATAGCCAATATTGCCAAAAACTGACCAGCCGGTGTCCCGTCTTCTCCAGATTTTCAGGATTTGGTGGTCCGGTTCGCATTGAGTTTTCAGTATATCAAACATTGGCTGTTGCTCTGCGTATGGTAGAAAATGGCGGACCAAATCCTGTATAAGCCAAATGTTAAACTCAGACCGTAACATATATACAATCAAAAACCTTAAAGGCCTTTACGGAGTCTTTCAGAGTAATCCGGTCGTGTCTGTGAAAATAGCTATCATATCAGTTCATTTTACATAGTTATATATATATGTTTTACATATTTACCAAATATATCTTATTTCTCTATTGTATATTTTCCCATTCGCTTTTATGTACGTCAATGGAAAGCGCAATCGTGCGGGGAAACCAGGACACAACGACCATTTATAATTTCCTCCACTGACGGTGTGAACCAGCAAATAAACGCATCACGTACAGTAACGTAAAGTGTAAACAGGCTTATCTTCAACAATCGTGACTCAGCTGCACGCTCAAAGATGCACAATTGTTCTAGCAAATCCACTCAAAGAACACGAGTCAGTCCGATAAATAGTTACAAGTGAAAAGAAGAAGAGTGTCGGTGGGCTTCTTCTCCACCGCTGTCCTCGGCGCCGTTTAGAAAAGACTATTAACTGCGCTCTCTCGATCCATTGAGTGCGGGAGGATAAAGGTCAGCGTGTAATCCACCGCCAGCTTTAGAATGCCATCACATCTGCCCCGTCTTAATGTACTTCCTCTGCTTTAAGTGCACAGGGCCACTGTGAGCACTTCAAACGCTCGCCGTGAGACTTAAGGGATTCCAGCTGAGGAGAAGAATATATACAGAAGACGAGTCACAACACCAACATCTGCCCAACACTCCTCTCCACCTTCTCTTCAGACATATGGCACCACGTAGAGAAAAAACCTTCTCTGATCACACGAGAACTCGAGTCTTAAGATGGTCCTCAGGGCTTGTCTGTAAACACTGGAGATGCAGTGTGGTTGTCTTGAAAGGCAAGTGTCTGGCCAGCATCATGAAGGTTTGTGCATGCGTGAAGAGACTTGACCTTCTAAGAGCCAAGTTAGGTACATCTAAGCTTTCAAACAAACTGCACATGAAGAGGTCTTCTCCATCAGAGGTCTATCCACTCCAGCTAGTGAGAACGAACCAGGCGGATCTAGAGGAACCAAGAGAAAGGCCTCACTATCTCTGCGAACAGAGACAAACCAACCATGTGGAGAAAGTTTCGGTTTCTGTTGAATTGGACACAGCTCTGAGGAAAAAAAGGCAATAAAACATCCAAAAATGGAAACCGCCATGGGGTATGGAGTGTGACACACTTCAATGTTTGGGGAAACATTGGAAAACGGTGCACCCCGTTATTTTCGTCTTCTTTTTTCCTCCGGTTTGTGTGATCTGAGTGAGATGACAGAAATAAATGGAGCGGAGGGAGATCAGGACGTGAAGACCACTGCTCCGTTCAGTGAGGTCACCGTGGAAGGGATGAGCGAGGAAATCCGTTATCTGACCTCCAAGCAGTCCAAGTACTCCAGAACCAACTCGTAACAGAAGCGATACTGCTCCTAAAGCAGACGGAGAGAGAATCAGAATCATTCCATGTTGATGCAATTTCCCCTTTAATTATAAAGAGTTTATATAAAAGTTAGACTAACAAGTTTAATTGATTATTTTAACATTTGCAGAAAAAGCACAAAGGCTCCAGCGTCTCGCTCAAGGACACTTAAGCTGTAGATTAGTTGAGAATCGAACCTGCAACCCTTTGGTTTTCTAACTAACACATTTTCCAGAGGAGTACCTGAAAACAATACCTACGTAAAGGTATGAATATCTTACTGTAAACATTACTCTATTACAAGTTACAAGTCACCAATTTTAAGAAGACTTGAGTAAAAGTTGCTAAGTATCCAATTTTAAAATATTTCACCCGTATTGAATGTAGGCTAAAAAAACCCATCAATAAATGTGAAAAAATAAAAACTCTGTATTGATGACGTTTTATTTCCTAAATATAGAAATTAAATTTAACACCTCAATCTTTAAAAATGCAGAACAAATTAAAAAAAATTTAAAATTAAAAAAAAAAAAAAAAGTCATTCAAAGTCAAATGTACAAAAAAAGTGAAACTGCTAATTCATGTTGACGTGATGGTGATCACGTTCACCCTGCAGATGGTGATATCGCCTCATCCACCCAAGAAATGAACCGCAATACAAAAATTGCCGACTTGCTGCGCACAATCACAATATAACTGGCAATGGTAAGTGTCAAGTACAAGAACAAAGTTGCCAAAAAAGTACAAAAAAGTGCCAAAATAGAAGTAACAAAGTCTATTTACTCAAGTACGTTACACAACTGACATTTTCTGATTTGATTGCGAGTCGTTGTCTACCCACCAATGACTCCACCATGTTGGGTTTAGCATTACGAAGCGTCTTGACGGCATAGAAGACGTCCACCATGTTCTGGTACTGGATCATCTCCATCAGGAGGTTGCTGGCACAGTACGTTCCACTACGGCCACCACCATTCCTAAACAAAGTCAAACGCCAATGAGTGGGTTGCTATGAAACAGAAGAAATGAGCGTTTGAAGATCCTCCGAGGTCTTCTACTACTCTGTATGCGTGTAGCACAGCGGCAGCGGCCCGATGAGGCAATGGCGAGATAATCAATCGCAGTCAGTGCTTTGGCAGGCCTAGATTTAGTGCTGAGAAAGGGCTGTGCTAGTCTGTATTAAAGCATAATTGATTTCATCTCCATAATCTCTTGGCTCGGCCTGTGGTTGGTAACATTGTGTGACAGCTTTGAGTGATGTGCTTCTAGGTGGTGATGGGAAGGGAAATTCGTGCCTGGGGTTCGAGATGTTTGCGGTCAGCAGATAGCACCGTTGTTTGCGAACAAATCCTCTCGATAATAAATAAAAGAAAGACATTGGAATCCCATTTCATACTTCAACTACTTTGTTTGTGTAATTATTATTGTCAGTTTGGCAATTACAACGTGTTTGTAAAGATACGCGGTAATCCCGCATTTTGCATTACGTTAGTTTTGATCAGATCCGTCAGTAAACACTGATAGGACTGTGTGGATAGTACAGACAATGATGGAGGGAACTTTTCAAGGGCACGGTGGCATGACCATGGATGACTCTGAAAACACCGGGTCTCTTGAAAGTTTATAAACAAAAAATGAAAAAAGGTGAAAAATTCTCCCCAAAAAATCTGTTAAATTAGTTAAACATGTCTCGAATCGCCAAGGTTTTGAAGGTTCTAGCGTCTAAGTTTGAGTGAGATGCCCAGATGACATCTAATTTTTCTGTTGGTTTTTCTTCTGTATTTACTGTCTTTGTCGTGCTATTTCCTATTGTTTGCCGCTGTAAAAACAAAGAAATTTCCCCTGGTGGGATTAATAAAGTCAATCTATTCTAATCAGATCTTGCTCTGAAACATTTAAATCCTCTAAATTCTCCCAAATCTTTCCGATGCCGATTTCACTCCTGTGCTGTTCCTCTTACTTTAGTGTATTATCAAGATGATTCAGAATGGCTGAGATTTCTTGATACGCTAGAGGTTGGTTTCCGCACTTCCCTTGCAGGTTGAGTTTACTCAGAGGGTACTGTACTAGAAGATGCATGTGTGTAATCTGTGTCAATAAAAAAACTGATGCGACTCACAAACAGTGGACCACCGTGCGACCTTCCCCGCACTCCCTCTGCCACTTTTGTACATTAGCCAGCAGGTTTAGAAAGGCCTTTTTGGAGTCAGGCACGTCGCGATATGCAGACCAGCGCAGGAACTGAAACTGGCAGACGACAAGTTGACCCTCCTGGAGCTTTACATGGATGAGACAGAAACAGGAAAGGTCAGAATCAGTAATGCATCATCGGCTGTGCTCGGTGGCTTGTTTGTGGATGTGTGGAGTAGTGCACTCCATACTCAAGTCTCAGCAGTGCCACGTCAGCAGTGTTTAGGTTGTGATGAATGAGTCTACAGGGGAAGATTTGCAGTCGGGAGAGAAAGAAATGCTAAAAGACTGCAGCAACACGCCAGCTTTGTGTGAAACACAAGTGGACTTAATACGGAGCCCTGAGGCTCTCCCCAAAGCGGCCCTCAGGATTTCTGTCAGAAAACAAGCTCACTGACCACTACTGGAATAGAACCTTAAATAAGTTTGACAAGAATATTTTTTAATATATGTCCAATTTGTAATCTTTTTTGTTCTCCCAGAATTTAGGTTTTAATTTTCCAGAATTTAAGTTATTAAAGTAGACATTTTTGCATTTTATTTAACACTCTTTTTTTTTTTTCTTAACATGTTTTTTTCCACTAATTTTCCCCACTATAATAAAGTCTCTTGGAGTTTTCAAGAATATTCACATGCATTGTAATCAAAGTCACGTTTGAATACAAAATCCCCCTTTAATTCATTCTGTAACACTAGCGTAATGTCTTTTTCGCACTGCATCTGGTTATGTTTTACTGTTCGGCAGACAGATCGCACGTCAACACTAGACATAAATCTAACAGAATGAAAAACGCAGATATCTTTTAGGCGGCTCGTAGAGTCGTAAAATACTCCGAGCAAAACAGAACAAAATTACCCTTTACAATAATGACAAGCTGGAGCAAATTGAAAATGGTAAAAATGACCTTCTGTGGCAAGCCCATTAATGTATGCCTCATATCTACAGGCTTATGAAAACTATTCCAGCATCTCTCGAAGAGGAGGAAAGTGGCGGCATATGAAGTGTCATGTGCTAATGGTGTGAAAATGAATGTTTTGAAATGGCTTTTCTTCTGTTCTTTAATTGCGCTTGGAGCTTTGGCTGACAAAATATATTGGACTGACAAACCCTATTTATTAAACCACTTTATGTTGTAGTCTATTAAACTGTGATCGGAATGTCTCGTGACATAATAGCCAACAGAGCAATTTATGGCTTTTTGAGTATTAAAAAAAAGACAAGAAAAAAAAAGTGCATAAATCTTTCAAAGTTGAGGGTGAACGTTAAACAGCGAACAGCGACTGATGATATGAAAAACACAACACCACTTGAAGGAAGACACAATAATTCTAAAAAGGATATATGAATAATATAAAATGAAATCTTTCTTCACCAATCATATAACAAAATACAATTTTTGAAAAAAAAGAAAAAATAAATTAAATATTAGGGAATATTAGGGTCATTACATGAAAACCTAACATTTTGCAAAGTAGATATATACAGTATATATTTAACAATCTGTTTATTGCTTCTGGTTGAAGCGTCCGTGTTGATGTCTGTATACTGTACTGTACTGTAATCGTTACGCGACGGCTCTACTCACTCTGGTAACGTTTTTGACACGGAACAGTCGAGTGATGATGTCTTCATCTGCAGACATGGACAGAAACTCCACTTGCATAGGGCCGTACTGCTGAAGACCCGGCTCAGGCCAGTACTGCACACACGGCTGCACACAACACACAACACGCTTCACTAATAAGTCATCATCTGCACAAAGTTCATCTAAAGGCCACGTGTATGTAGTCAAGTGTTTAATAGTGTTAAATACAAGCTGGTGGACTCAGAAGATTTGATCAGAAGACAAAATGGCCTAGTAAAAGTCGTGAATAATTCATTAATCGCTTTTAAAATAGCTTAATTGGTAATTGTCCAGTTTGACACACACACACACACACCGCACACACACACACACACACACGCACACACACACACACACACACCTGAACACAACCAAAATGAATTTAAATTAAACTGGCAATGACAAGACAGAAGGAGAGAACATAGATAGAACATTAATGACAGCGCAGCAAGTGAGGTGATAAATATTAATACTCGGACTGCAGAGAGCAATTGAGGGGATGGAAAAAAGAGAAGAGAAAGAGAGAGGAGAAAGAATAGCGAAAAAGAAAAGAAAAGGAGGGACAAAAATGGGGGGTGAGATAAAGAGGAAAAATAGAAAATAGGAGAGTAAGAAATACAGAGAATAAGATTAAAGGGACTAAAAGTGAGAGACAGAAAGAAAGTAAGAGAAATGGAAATGGTAACATTGAAAGATAAATAAATGAGAAAGAATGAGAGACCGAAAGGGAGAGAAAAATCGAGGAAGAGCAAAAACGAGAAAAAGAAAAAAAGAGACTGAAAGAAAGAGATAAAGAGAAAGGGGGAGGCAATGAAAGACAAAAAAACTAAGGATATTCTCAAAAAGAGAGAACATAATGAAACAGAGAGAGTGACAAAAGAAAGAGAGATGGATAAAAAGAAAAAAAATAGAAAACTATAAAAAAGTGAAAAGGAGCGGGAATAAGAACGAGATGAAAACTGGACAAAAAAAAAAGATAGATAAAGCACAAGGGAGAGAGAAAGAGAGGGATAAAGAAAAAGACAGTGAAAGAGAGACAGAAAGCGAGAAAGTAGTTAATCAACCAGCGAGAGTCAGATGAACAGAGCAAGCGCAACAGGCGGCATGTCGGTGCACATTCGAGTCGTGATCCCGGCACGCAACGTAACGCTACTCAAAGAGGAGACATGTAAATGAGACGCCGCACACACTTATGAATATAGAACATTTCACAGGAGATTAAGAGGAGCTGGGGACCAAACAGCTTAACTTCAAAGGATGTGGACGCAGACGAAGCTGAGCTTAACAAACAAGCACTTCCTGTGTGGTCACTGTCCTTGTGCGTCTTTGCTTACCCAGGCAGAGTTGGACTGGTTGAGCTGATTCAGCATGACCACAGAGGTGCATCCATAGTCAAACACCAGCCTCCAGAAGTCAGAGGTGGTGCCGGGGAGCGGGTGCGGGGTCACGATGAAAGCGGCCGGCCGGTGGAAACTGTCCATCAGGGCGGCGTTAATGTAGTTGTTGCTCTCGCCCTCCGTGGTCACCAGGAAGGCCAGAGCCCTATCTGGCGGGAGAACGTCCATGCTGCGGTTCTTCTCCCGGTTCCGGGGTAACAGGGCGATGCTGCACTCCTCCACGTCCAGATGGGGCGTCACCGAGTTTAGCGTCTGAGGGCGGGAGGGAAAAAGTGATGTGATGTGGAGAATAAAGGAAGCAGTGGTGATCGTGGTGCAGATGTGACAGCAGCTCTGGGTTTCCGCACTGGGTGACTGATATTACCCACTAAAACAGAAGCAGGCCAGCCTCATTCATAATAGATGCTGGCTCCATCAGATCATAAAAAGCCAGCGAGGAAGCTAGATCAGGAGACACACACTCCCCTGCCGTGTAATGTGGCCTTCACGCGAACAAAGAAACAGAAACGTCTAGTGTAGAAAGGCTAAATGTGAAAAGAAGCTTGATTTATGGACAGTTTAATGGGTTCAATCCTCGGAGATGTGGCAATAGTTAACTGTAAAATAAATTTTTTTTCGTTTACTATTACTGTAGTCACTACATGTAATACTGCAAGGAATGGTTGTGGCAAAATCCCTCCATCCATCCATCTATCAATCAAGCTATCTATCCATCCATCCATTCATCCAAAAAAATGTATGTAAAAAAATGATGCAAGTTGGAGGTTAAACCATCTGAGATGTGTGAAAGTTCACACAATCAGACAATAATTTAATTGCAAAATGTTATACCGTATATTGTAGAGATATATTATATATACACCGTATATTATGTTAAAGCGGTATATAATATTAAAGCGATAAAACTAGTCACGTCATTACAGACAACAATACCCAAGATTCCCTGTTTCTTTTGCCTTTTGCTGCTTTTGTATTGACGGGTTTTATCAGAGTCGTCACTTGTGTAAGTGTCACTCAACACACACACAACAAATATATACAGACAATCATGATTTGTTTCAAGTCCCCTGGACTCATGTAAGACAAATAAATATATGACAAATAAGAAAACACAGTGTTTACACGTGTGATAGTGAGTATACAGGCACTTCAAAATACAGAGCACATGCTGAGACAGACCTGGAACTCCTCGCGGAGCTGTGAAGAGTTGCTCTGAGAATCCACTCTCAGCATTTCTTTGTAAGCCAGGGCGAACTCATTTACAGGGATGGCAGTCTCTCCGCACAGACAGGCCTCCAGGATGGCATCGTGGATGAATATGTATTGCTCCTGTTCAGACAGACAGACAGACACACACAGCCATTACAAACCTGACAGCAGAATCAACCAATCATGACTTAGCTTCATGAATATTCACACGTTTATCTATCTGTCTGTCGGTCTGACTAACCATCTACATACTGGTATATACCTGTCTATATGTCTGTTTAAATCTGTATTTTCCTGTCTGTCTATCAGTTTATCTGCATATACGTATACTTGTCTGTCTGTTTGTCTAAGTACTGTATTTACCTGTCTATTAATCCATACATCTAAATATATACCAGTCTGTCTATCCAAGTATATACTTGACTGTCTATCAGTCTCCATATATACCTGTCTTTTGTCCAACTATAAGACAACTGACTGCGAAAACGACACAAAGGAAACATGTAACAAAGAAAGGAACGAGCTCACGGATAAATGAGCTTAACCTCTACGTTTCTGTGTATTCTACACAAGGCTGCGAGGGTATACATCACTCTAAATAAACAAACTGCTGTGGATGGGTTTAATTAAAGCATCTAGAAAATAATTACATTTATAAACAGGCAAATGACTGTGGGATTTACATAATAAAGTTTGAATATGCTAATTCGGGAACTTCTAAGCAAAGGCGCGTGGCTCTGCAGAGCGGACAGATGCAACCAAGACGATTATTTGCATTTCACACTAATCAATGCGCACTTTTCACCACGTCGCAGGGTCTGAGCGTCATGAATATTCAAAGCTGAAAATGATGGGTATGAATATTGACTGAAATTGCGAGTAATCTGCATGTCCACACCTCGGTTTGGATCATGTTGATGCGGCGAGAACAAAGGGTCTTCACGCAGTTGTAGATGTCCACCACCCCCTCACACTCCGCCATGTCCAGCATCACGTCCAGCACGATATAGCAGCCGGTTCTTCCTGCCCCAACACTGAAAGAGAGACAGCGAGTAAGAGACAGACGGACGGACGGAGGAGACTGGCACAGTGGACCCGAGCTCAAGGTGTGTGAGATTATTCATTGTGTGCTTACGGCCTAGAATTACTGGGACCGGCTACAACTTTCTGTGACCCACAAAACCGGACTAAATATGTCCGCTGGGCTAAAGAAACATTGTTTTGGTGAAAACAAATCACATTTAATGGTTGGATGAAATGGAATATTTGAATATGACATGTCATTTAGCAATACGTGGTTCACTGTCTAATTTTATGAAAATTATAATTCGACATAATTAGGAAATTAAAGCCTGGTTCGTTTAATCCGTAAAATGCTCCCGGACCCTCCGAAAAGGGCTTAAAAGCAAATCGTACTCACAAATATTTTGAAGAAGAGTGAAATATAAAACAATTATGTTTTTACAAGTAATTTTTTATTCTAGAGTTCTTCTGTAATTTTTGAAACAATCTTTGGTTATTGAACTGCTGTAGAACCTTGCGTGTAGAGGAGAAGGAGATCAGTACCTGCAGTGGACCACCACTGGGCCTGCGTCCAGAGGCGTGGAGGACTTGACCCGACGAATGAAGGCCAACAGTCCAGTGGCGTGATATGGGACTCCGTGCTCAGGCCAAGATGTGAAGTGAAACTGGCACACTTCATGTTTGGCGGAGTAGCCTCTCTGAAAGAGTGAGGATGGAATAAGATTATATAATATGTAGAATATGTTTTAATGTTAGCTTAGACTAGTTTTTGAACACATTTGTTGAATAGAACTTTTTTTTACTGGATGGAAATAAACGGCATGTGTAGAATTGTAGCATGTTCTATTTCAAGGAACATTTAATGCACATTATAAATGTGTGATTGTGTAAAAGGTACAGTGTTGCGGATAGTTGGGATCTTTGCTTGCGGTCGCAGTACAGAAAGTGGGTTTCCGGTCAGAGAAACACGGGAACTTGATTAGCCAGAGAAAAAGGCCTTTTATTGACAGAACAGAGAGGAGACTTCTGTCTCCTCAGATGGAAAGCAGGTAACTAACTGACAGTACACAAACATTCAGTACACAACAGTCTGGTTGCCGCAGAGTTCCGTGGAGATGATCTGGTGATGAGCACGTATCTACAACAATGGCGCAGCATATTCCATAATTGCATCAGATACTGAAATAAACCATATTAAATCCTGATTATTGTACTGTTATTGATTATAGGATAGTGATAGAACAGTGGGAAACACACAGAATAAAACACACAATCTCCTACTCTAGGTAGACTTTCTAACATACAGTAAACAAAAAAGTGAAACATGTAAATTAGCTATAGTTATATTGTCAAAATAAAAAGGCTATATTTTTGTTTAATTTTATAATTTTTCCTCTATATTTTTGTGTACTTGGCATTTTTTCGAACACTCCAGCACTCTCCAATCTCACACCCTTAATGCTAAATTTAAATGTAACAGTAACTGTGCTAAAAATAATTATCCTAAATAATTATTTTGTCTACAATTCAGCTTGGAAAAATCGCTGTTAGGGTTTTATCTTTTTAAGCTGCAATTTGTTATACACATGAATAGGGCGCTGGGATGTGTAGTAAGTAATGATACAGTAAATAGAAACTAAAGAGGAGTGGGATCAAATGTCAAAGACTTGTGTTTGGGCTTCAAATGAGCATCTTGTCCCGACTCCTTAAGTGGCATGCGCAAACTGCTGGGATGTTCCACAGACAGGAGCGTCATTCCTCCCACATCTGTGTGTGACAGACAGGGCCGTGACTCGCACTAAACTGGCATCAAAGGAAGTCGGCAGAACTGGAAGGATGAGAGGAGATTGGGAGAGAGGAGGTGAGGTGGAGGAGGTTCAACAGAGCTAATTTCAGTAAATGCACCCACGTTTGGCCCATTGTATCAGAGAGACGGCGCGAGAAAAAGGGAAGCTTTAGTTAATGTGCCTGCCATAAAACGCTCGGAGACGAGACAGCTCTAATCCTCAAACAGACAGCTCGGCGGGCCTGCGCTGGGTATCAGGAACTTCTTTCCATTTCATTTAAAGGGCTGTCACTCCAAATGTTCTCCTAACACATACTTGAAGTGAGCTGGAGACACGCAAACACAATGTGTTCCGCTTCTTCTGCGTGTTCGGCGTAGCAACATATTACGC
This sequence comes from Paedocypris micromegethes, assembly GCA_028031935.1. NCBI lineage: Eukaryota > Metazoa > Chordata > Actinopteri > Cypriniformes > Paedocypris > Paedocypris micromegethes. Next base: position 11,801,090 of record CM051501.1, on the reverse strand, counting down.
ACAGTGGAAGTGTGGTACACGGAATTGACCCGAACCGGTTCTAGAGTGTGGTCTTCAGTTCAATTAATGTCTAGCAAAGGCCTTTAGGGTTTGGTATGAAAAATGAACAGGACAAGGATTTGAAACACTTCATCCGATGCTGATGTGACCTGCAACAATGCTCAGCAATGACTGGTTTGTACCTCAGTCCTCAATCGTATAATATTCATTTATTGATAATACGCAGTTTAATCGATAATTTAATATACCACTTACCAATAACACTTAATATAACAACATATTAGAGAAGTAGGAAGTGTAGTATGTAACACAAACACCATTATTTATGTAGCTTATCTACAAAATAATATCATGAAACTTAATGAAATCTAGCTGGCTGATGGCTACACAAAATTAAAGAAAGGTTTGATCTAAACAAATGTAAATCTAAACACAGAAACTATATGTTTACAATATTAATATTAAACATAAATATAGCCTCAAGAAGAAATGGCAGGGTTTAAGCATTTTATGAAAAGCAGAGGCTAAGTGTATGCAACAGCAAGCCTGGATTTGTTTAAATAATACAATGCGTAATAATACGTTAATGATAGTTGAGACTAGTTTTAAAACGGTCCATTAATTATAACATTTTTTATCTGGAAATAAACCCCTTGTGTATTACGATTTTAAGGAACATTTAATGCAAATCATAATGTGCTAAAGTGTAAAAGTTGAAAAATATGCAAATTAGCTACAGCTTTTCTAGATTATTAACAAAAAGCTATATTTTTGTTTAAATCGTTAAATACAAATTTTCCGCTCTTTTTTTGTTATTTAACATTTTTCGAACACTCTCACACCCTTCACACTAAAACAACAAATGATACAGTGAACAGCTGCTACGTTCCTCATAATAACTGTGCTGAAAAGAATCAGAATTGTGACGCACGTAAACGATTAAACGATTACATCTTAAACGATTATTTTGTGCACAATACACCACAAACACAAGATTGTGGGGTGCAGATGTCAATTTTTCAGATGCATCTGAACGATCTGGGTTTCATGTCTCTCTAAATGTCTACGCTTCGTCTATAAAACCATTACACTCAGATCAATAATTGATGTCCGTATATTTATTTATTTATCAGGCAGCCGTGTAACAACCGGGTATCATGACAGAAGATCTGATTACCCTGTTATTTCCTGATAATGATCTGCTCACTGTACATTATTTCTGCATAACTGATTCAGACCTAACAAATTGAAACGCAACCTAAGGCTGGGAAAAGCTCATTTGACTCATGTTCTGTCTTGCACGTTGGAGACACTTACCCGTTCCAAAGCAAAGGTTCGCACCGTGTATTCTGCTAACGTTTCCGTCTTCAGCAGTGTGATCTTAATGTCTCCGTACATCTCGGACTCGTCTGGCCAATACTTACAGCATTTTACCTGAAAAAAATGTAAGTAGAATAAATACACTGAATATAAAAACACTAACAAACTATTACTTAAATAAAAACAAATAAATATGATTAAACAAACTTTTCACATGGATGAAAATATATGAATATATATTTTTAGTAATTAAATATTTAAATTATTATTCATTTTTTAAATAAACATAAAAGCTACAATAGAATTTGAGATTGTGTGATCATTTAACAGCTAAATCATAATTTGAAAAAAAAAACAAGTAAAAAAATGTCATAAATAATTTGCAAATGATGTTACATTACAGTATATTAAGTTAGGCAAACATGCAATATACTGTCACTAAATGTTATATTACATTATTAATACATTGCTATAGATTTTGATTTATTGTGCAAGACTACAGAATAATATGCTTTATTACATTATATAACATTTGTCTGAAATTATTTTGTATTACACTAGGATACAGAATGACAGTATGGTATTATGTTAAACAGATTACCATCGAAATCGAAGATTCAGTTTCATTTTGTTATCTCACATTGGATTACAATCATTTGTTACAACAAAATGGCTGAACATGTCAATAGATGCAATAGATGTAATTAAACAAAGCAACAGGATTCTGAAACTAACCTGGCTTTATTTCATTGAACATGCTTCCTCTAATTTCAATATGCACATCATGCTATCAAACACTAGTGTCTCCACGAGTTCAGCAAACACGCTTTATTTTCGCACAACTATTACGTCCACAAAGCGCTTAGTTTTGCAGCCAGACCTAAGCCATCATCCATTTATCCTTGCTGTTCGCACCTTTTATCAAAAAACGGAAAACATATTCTTCATAATAGAGCGCCAATTTGATAAGAGGCCAGGCGCAGGCCGCCATCTGCACAACAGTGAAGAGGCAAAGCTGGCGTGGAAATGAAAGTGAAAGAAGAAATTATGTCGAGAGAGAAACAGAGGTGCTAAAAACTGCAAAAAGAGTGGGCCGGAAAGCAAAGAAGCAGAACACATTACACGAGAGGAAGAATTATGATAGGTACTTCAATCCTCAGCTGGCTTTACATAACAGCATCTGCTAGCGGTGTGGTGGCATATTGCACTTAACACCTTGTCGCCAAACTCTACGGCTATTGGTACATTTAAAAAGCTGAGCAATCACACTATTGCCATTATCAGATTTATTTATGGGCGACACGGTGGATTAGTGTTTAGTGCTGGTCCTTCTTTAGCGAGAAGGACCTGTTTCCTGTATCTTCTCACGGTCCATAAACACAAGTCTAGGAGAACTTGAGTCTGGGAAATCAATAGATTTTTGTTCTGTTCTGTGATTGGTCAGCAACCCATCCAGGTTGAGCCTCACCACTAAGCCCAGAGTAATGATTGGCTTCAGCTTCCCATGACGAGGAAGTGGATCATTAAATACGTGGATGGATTTAAATTTAATGCAAGATTCACGGGAATTTCAGAAAAATTAGAGCTTCAATAGTTCAAGGCAAATTAAGATGAATTTTTTTCACTCTCGGTGGTCCTCAACAGGTGTGACTCCGAACCCACTTTCTGACAAAAAAGTCTGGAATGTCAGTCACATTTGTGTTTAAAAAGTCAAAATAAAAAGTTAGGTGACAGATAAAATTTGCGTCTGTGTGAGAGTATTTGTCAAGCAGTTCTCTTCTTGGAGTTCTTTCTATAGTCTCTATAGCCACATGTATGGATGGATGGCTGGGTGATAGACAGATCGATCGATAGACAGATATAAATGCTTTCTATAGATCTGAAAAGTGTTTGAGATAAAGCACCCCCTTCTGGCTGGACCCAGGAACTTCATCATTGCAGCCTAAAACAGGTGTGGTTACGCCTTCAGCAAAAAGGAGAAGGGGGTTTCCTGACAACGGCCTGACCGCAGACTAAAAAACGTCTGATAAGAAGATGACTGTCAAATGAAAGCTGTGTCAAACTTTTGGCAGTTGTATCTTTAGCACACAAAAAAAATCAGTTTTTTACGCTGAGATGGCGATGACAGCTAAAACGGTATATAGAAGCTATTAATATAATTTAAAAAAAGGAATACAGGAAAAGAGAATTACTATGTTCTTCCACTGTCATATGAGTTTGAAACATCAAAGTCACATATTCAACCCTTAGAGAATCCATGACGTTCTTCGCAACTACACGATACGCTGCTTTGGATAGAATCAGGACTGTAAATGTAGAAGGTTGTAAAACATACCCTGCCCACCTCCACTAGCTTGGTGATCATGACGATACTGAAGCAGTTTTCTTGCCAAACCATCCTCCAGAAATCATACACCGTCTCCTGCTTGGGCCCTGTGAACACACAAAGCCGCACATTTGCACGCATTTAGATGCAGGTTTAATTTACCGTGTGCCGTTGCATGTTATAGGGCCGTTCGGTAATTCAAAGCCTCACGGGGAGCCATTCAATCGCTGATATTTCAGGTGAATAGAAGCGTTTTTACCCTCAGCAGGATGTGGCTCTCGGACACAAAAAGCTCATTTCTTTCATCAATTGAGTCTGCCACGAAATTCAATTAAGGGGAAAGACAGACGAACCACAAACATGTAATGATTTATCAATGGGAGATTCGAGGCGCTGAAAGGAGACGGTGACCTTGTTTTAGCGAAGCTGTGAAAACCATTAAGGAAGGTTTATATCTGATGTACGTTCAGTTGCTTTGATTAGATAAAAAAGGATTATTTTAATTGAATATTTAATTACTATATACACATGAAAATGCATGAAAGCCATGCAAGTTTGCAGTTTAATTCAATGCAGAAAAGCCTGCTTGATAATAATTAAATGAAATGTTCGGATTATTGCATCCTAGAAAACATAAGCACAAGTTATTGTACATCTTTTATTCTGAGGGTTTTGTGCAAATGGTGAATGTGAATAAAAAAAAATCATTATATTCCTAACACCTCCATTCACAGGTCACCACGATTTCAGACTTGCACACACAATAGATGAAGTAAAGCAAATAGAGTGTGTCCCTTTGAGACACACACACACATACACACGCACACACACACACACTCACCCTGAGTTGCAATGAAGTGGTTGGATCGATGGTAACCCTAAAGACAAGAGAGACAGGTCAGGGACACAGTGGTCATCATTGTCCAAGAAAATGACACTTTTGACTCCCAGAGCCGTTACACATGTATACTGTACATGTTCCTATGATGGAACACTGACTGCCATGATTCATTTACTCTGCATGAGAAAATCACACGGTCAATCTACAGAGTCACGTGTTGTCTATTAAGCCGATTTAATATTTTTATAATATAATGAACAGGAAGAAAACATATATATATATATATATATATATAT
>CM051501.1:11784060-11796287 GCA_028031935.1 Paedocypris micromegethes | reverse complement strand
AATAGACACACACACACACACACACACACACACACACACACACACACACACACACACACACACACACACACTCAGTATAATGAATAATTAATATAGAGTATTATGGATATTATCATAACATAATAATAATGGTAAAATTTCCAAATTATATGATGAAAATTACATAATAATAAATAATACACAAAATAAAACCAACAACAAATTAAATATGTAAACACATTTTACACAAAAACCCTAAACTTCTAGGCCTCAAAATATTAAAAACAATGTTGCAATTAATAATTAACTACTTCCAACCACGTTTCCCATAATTGTATCAAATATATAAAAACATAAAATTCACACTTAATACACATCCCAACAAGCTACAAACACACCTAACCTGTCAGATAAAACCTCATTGAACAACTCTAACAGGGTCACGACAGGAACATCACAAAGCGTATTCCTTAAACGTGAAGCTTCACTCAGAACTACAGAAAAAAAGTGCATGGATGTTCTTGCAAGTTCTTGCAAGAAAGAAATGAAAAGGAAAAAAAACAAGAATTTGCGGAGAAACCCGACTTAACACAAGCCAATCGCCTAGTACAGTCGATTTCCCGAACAATCAAAGAAACAGAACTTTATAAAAAAACGAACGTATTTCCGCCTTTGGAGACGTTTACATGGAATAGAACAGACTCTTCATTGATCCCGTGACTCTTCCACTTCATGAATGAAGCACAACACGTGGAATTCCTCATTATATTTCCGCTGCGTCACAACCCAGTTCATCATCAAAAGGCCATCATGTAAAACAGACATTCACAGGCTTGAATCCATTATCTTGACATTACAACCGATGCCTCTCAATGAATGTCTTGCTTCGTCAGCGATCAACCGCACACGCCAACCGAGCCGCGCAAAGGTCGGCCATGGAGATATTAATAATAAATAAACCACGGCGAGGTGTTATGCACCACGTGGATTTATCGAGCCCCACGGGAGAAACATGAATTACACGCCGCACTCAAGGGCGCGGGAGCGATGGGGGATCCGAGCCATGATTTAGGCCGCACTATCTGCGATCAAATCTCTGACGACTATATCACACACCCGCAGCGGTAACCACCTCGATGTGACTGGAACGCCGCCATTTATCAAAACCACAACACATCACGCCTAAAGATATACATTAGGTCCAACATATAGGGAAGATCACAGGACACAGAAGTTCAATAAAGGAAAGGAAATGAGGCACGACACTAAACGGAAATGAAACTGGAGGTTTGTCTGAATCAATCGTTAAACGTGTTCAGATCCATATTATACATATTACTTACTGCGCTGATATATAAAAATACTTTTATTGAAAAATGTAAACTTATTTAGCATTGCTAGTGTTAATGTCTGTCATATACACTTATACTGTACTGTATATATAAATACTTATATGTGTGTATACTGTATACACATATACACATACTCACACACATAATGTACACATACTGTACTGTATATACTGTACATATATGTGTGGGTATACACAAACACAAACTTTCTGTCTGGATATTTAAGTCTAGACTTTGACAAAAGGCATCGGTACAGAAGACAGCTGACCTCTGCTGACCTGACCTCTGACCCTTCCCTCCATCTCTGTTTTTGATGCTGTAAGTGAAAAGAGCAATTTAGAGAGTAAAATTAGAGGAATAAGTCAGCCAAGAAATTACACGAGAGAAAACACTCAATAGCTTTAGGTTAATGATAATAAAATACGAAAAGAAACACGTATATATATATATATATATATATATATATATATATATATATAAAAGCAAAGTCAGAGAACCGTGCTTAAGCATAGCAACACAACTACACAAGAAGAGGGATAGTTATATGGGTGGAAACACAGGGAAAGAAAGCAGTAGTAAAGAAGGTCAAGAAAGAGCAGTGGAGTACTTACTTCCCTGTTTATCCGAATCTACAGGGTCCGAAGTTGAAGAGGTGGGGAAATGGGGTAGAAAAAGACAAGACAGACTCTAGTTAATGAAAGACTGAAGAAAGCTGAAGGATTAGCAGATCAGACAGAGGAAGTGTGTATGTGTGTGTGTGTGTTTGTGTGTGTGTGTGTCGGATAGACTGCATGAGTTCAAGGTCGAGGGACAGGAAGTACAGAATTTCTACACATTTCCTGAAATTGGATTTTACGGCATACGGTAAATGCTAATTTATTTTTGAAATTCTTATTGAAATGTTGAAGACTCAATGAAATTGGCCAATCAGACTTCTTTTTCCGGCCTGTAAAAGATACCAAAACCCATATGTCGGCTCAGTGTGTGCTGTGTGATGATGGTAAAGAGTGAAAAATACGGCAGAGACAAGCTGGATAATAAAAAAAAACACTTCTGGAATATTTTTCATACAAGAGACAGGAGAATGTGAGAATGTTGTGTGTTATGCAGAACTAAAGAAAGAGAAAACTTACATCTAGACTAATAATAAGAACAAATTGAGTGTTCAAAACTACTTAAAAGTAAAGTTAGGAAAGCTTTGTAATACAAAAAGGATTTTCGAAGCCACCAATGTGATCATAAACCAGTCGAGAACTGAGACAGTTCGGAGCTTGACTTTCTCTCAGATCTCCCTCACAACAGTCTTCAAACCGAAAAGCCAAAGCTTGAAGATCGTATTCCACTCAGTATTGCAGAAAAATGTGATCATTTGAAACACTGATGCATATATCACACATACTTTACAATTTATGCTATCTTGCTACTTTTAGGCCTCAGGTTTTACAAGCAGTGACACATTTTTATTCATGATTTATTTAGGTATTTCACACCTATCAGACAAGATTTAATAAATGCATTAATCTGAAATTTATTTATATGTCGCTTTATAATCTTCACAGTTTCGTTAACGTTTTCTTTTGTGTTTACATTTGTGTACGTACAGTATGATGTCACCAAGTGCCCGTCCAAAGTCAACGTATGCTTGTTGTACAGGGATCTTCTGTAAAAATTTTCCTTTTTTTTCTTCCATAAGTTTGTCTTTTTTCATACATTAACACCAGTTTTCCTAATATCGTGCAGCCCTGGAACCTTTGAACCACCACATTTGTGCAGAAGTTGTCTTTGCACGATTTTTTGGGGATATGTCAGGAAATATTCAAAAAGGCAAGGACAGCAATAAAAAGAAAGACATTTGACTTTAATATTTTCCCCAACAGCTCGAACCTGCCGCTTCTTTAAACCTCCAAAAAGCACTTTTTGCCATATTCGTTCAAGAGCAAAACAAAACAGAAAAAAGTCATTTGCCGTCGGATTCGACTACGACTTGTTGTGTTCCAGAACAATATTTATACTGGTTCCACAGAGCAAATCAAAATAATCTCCAACTGCATCAGGTTCAGAGGGGAAAGAAGACCAAACACCTCATGCATAATTCAATTTGTAGTCAGAGTCACTTCTTCCATTTGCGACTATTTCGAGCCACTCACCGTGTCAATTGACTCGAGTTATTGTTAAATTCTACCGTTCTCACTCCAATCGACTCCAAATCAGCAACACAAATATCTTGCTGTGCTCAAGGCCGAGCCAGTCAAAAGAAGATGCGGCGTAAAAAAGCCAAGCAATCCTTTTAGATTCCAAGACTAATAACGAATAACCACTTTATCAATAGCTGCCATGTTCTAAAACGACTACTTGTTTTTCAGCAGAATACAAACTGAATGTTCCAAGATCGCCGGAAGTTAGAAACAATTGGTTTGAATCAATTATTTACATCAGTTGGTTTAAATCCTCAAAATAAAATTTTTGCAGAAAAAAAAAAAAAAAAAAACAAGCCAATTTTAGGCTTCAGACAAGTTTTCTTTAGCCGCACTGATCGCTCTCCAAGATCGTTGACTTACGTCGATGTAATTGGCGTTGATGTAGTCTGAGTTCGGATCCCCAAGCAGTGGGTGCAGTTTCACCCGGTGCCGGTCATCTTAAAGAGAAACGTTCGGCATGAGCACACACTTCAATTCATTAGTGATAGCTAGAGTTTATCTCCAACCACCCACAATTCAAATTAACCAGTCTGTGTAGGTCAAATTAGCAGTTATTACTGGTGGAAAATAAAACTCTGTACTATGAATCATTCTGGTAAAATTATCCATGCTAACAAGGACAGAACATACAAATGAAAAAAAAATAAAACTGAAAACTTTACAGAAAAATTTCCTGATGGCAATGCTTTCCACACACTCGCCGACACTCTGGGCCTGAAGTGATTTGAGTCCAATCATTAGAACTCTACATTGCATTTCTAAACACAAGACCATTACAATCATGGTATGATTGCGACCATGCGATGATGGAGAGGAAAGAACTCACAACCCATGAGAGTGTCATGTCTCCCCTTTGTCTTGTCCTTCTTCTTGTTGATATCCCAGCCATCGAAGAAGCTCTGTAGATAGTGAAAATACAGATAAATCCTTTTTTAAATCTCCTTTAATTTAAAATCTTTTTTAATCTCAAGACATGGCAACATATGTAAATCGCTAAAAATACATGGTTTACTATTAATCCGATGTGTTTATTTCTTTTGGATTATTAAGAAACTTGCCGAATCATCGTGACTCAAGTTGGGCAGTTGGGCACTAACCGCTTTGTAAAAATAAAGATCAAGAAACTATATAAAACTATTCTCATTAAAATGTGTTTTAGATTTAACCAAACTGATCATATGCACAAATGATGTCTCAATGTAGAGCTGCACGATTCTGGATAAAATGAGAATCACAATTTTTTTGCTTAAAATTAAGATCACAATTCTTTCTGGATATTTTATTTTTTTTTATATTGCAAGGATACGTCACCTTGGTGATGTCTCTGAACCAATCACCAATCATGTTTCTTTAAATTGTTTTTTTATTTTACGTTTCAAAAATGTAAACAAAAAGATTTTGCTGCGAACAAAATGTTCTTTCTCTATCTTAGATATTCTCAATATCTCTCCTTATATTGACGAACAGTCAAACTCTGCGAGCCGTGGTAGTCCACCATTTTGTCTTGGGCATGAGTTGTGAATAATGTAGTGTAGATTCGCCATGTGAAGAATCTCTTATCATGACTGATCTCATGGAGACCATAATCTATGTTAGTCATTAAATACTGTTTTGGATGGAAAAAAGAAATCATTTTAATGATCACCATGAATTGTGGTGTGCTCCCATTAAGGGTTTCACAGATTCTGTAAACCAAAGAACCAATGGTTACAGCAAAAAAATATTTTCATCCCTCTCATTCTCAATGCCTTGCATTATTCCACATCAACTAAAGTAACTATTGTGTCAATAAATACCGATCAATGGACTGGACTTACAGTCTGCTGGGAAATAAACCTTACGGAGCCATGTCGTTAGATTTGAGTGCTCTCTCAAATTCTCCCAGTTTCTTTTCTGCTTATGAAGTGCGAAGACCTCAAACACACAGCGTCACTGTGTCCAGCAGAGTGTGTATTGATTTTTGAGGCGAATCTGTTTCACACCAGGGGGGAGAGTTTAATGAGTCCGCAAGCTGAGCTCAAAGAAGGAGAGCCGGTTGCAGAGCTCGGATTGTGTTTTGTCTCGTGGCTCCGTGGACACCACAGGTCTGTGAGTCAACAGTCCACACTAGTGTGATGCTGAGGAGAGGAGGAGGAGGCGGAGGAGAGAGAAAAGAGCATCTCCCTTTGTGGTGGATGGCGGGGAGGACTTCATGACCTCTGCTTTCATCTGACTAACAATTTGTGTCCATTGGGACGGACGAAAAGGAAAAGCAAGTCAAATTGATAGTGGACATGCGGACCACTCTCAAAAATCCCTTTACACTAAAACATGTATTTTGTTTATGAGACAATTTTTGAGCTTTAGAAATATTTTAAGAGCAAATAATAAATAATGATGTTTTAAGATTAATTTCTATATGTCCAATAAAAATAAATAATGTCAAAAAGTACTAAACAGTAAACAAATAATTAAAATAAAAGAAGTTCAAATATTTTTATTAAAAGTTATATTTTACCTGTATATTTTCGTATAAAAAAGGTCAATTGCATTTTCTAAATAATAATATAATAAATGATGATAATAATATCCATCACATCACTATTATAAAATAAACAGTTTTAAGCATTTTTGGTGAGGGTTTAAAAATGATTCTTAAAATAGTGGCAAATGATACATAATTAAAAAGATAAATATATATTAAATATAAAGAAATTACAAGTTGTATAAATACAATATATATATACACAAAATATAATAAATATTAGCACTTTATATAACATTTAAAATATATTTGTTTATATGTTTATACTTAAAAAGTATAACAATCAAATAAAGAAATGTAAAAACAATTAAAAACAATGTAAATCAAGCTTAACTCAATTAAAAAGAAAGTGCAGAAAAGCAATGGAAGCCTTTGCTGCAAGGCATTTCAGCTGGGCATGTGTGAGGCGTCACATTGTGTAGAGGTGATAAGAAACCTGGAGTGTTTGTACATAAACATGAGTCTGTGCATTAATGTGTAGCATTAAGGATTCATAGCAGTGGTCTGGTCTGACAAGGCCCTGTAACTCTGGAATGGAGCATTTGCAGGCTGCAGGTTCTGGAAGCCGAAGATCTCGCAGCGAGACATCTGTTCCACCGACAGGTCTCTTCACTAAGAGTGCAGCAGCTTGCGAAATTAGAACACTCCAAACAGCTCTAAAGCTAAAGCATATTTCCCTTCTTTAAATAAATCACAGAGTCTGTGGAGGCAGCTGCTAAAGATTTATGGTATTATGACAGCAAACTTTCCCTCGATTGCTTTCAAAAATATACTATTAAATCCTAAGCAGCCCGAATGACAATGTTTACTCCAAAATAGAAAATGACAGCTCAAAAATTGGAATAAAAAAGTATTTTTGAACACTCATCATCTTGATAGGGGATGTCAAAACCATGACAACATATCTGCATTTAAGTGTGTGAATAGTAATAATTGCATCATTTGGTAAAGTACACCTGTAACATAGAGGGGAAAAGGCGGAGTCAGGCCAAGCTCAATTCCTTGTTGTCACTTGCAACTTGGACAATAAAGTTGATTCTGATTCTGATTCTAACAAACACTCCAAAGACCAATGCTCTATTTCGCCTCCTCATTTCCTAGTTTTTAGGTTTAGTAGACCCACCTGTGTCTTTCTGACCCTTTAATCCCTTTTAATACACTTGTTTTCTTTATGGTGTGTCAGTTTAAAATAGTATGAGACCGTTAAGTAATGCTTTTTCTCTTTCCCTGCTCTTGCCAAATCTGTCTCATTTTGATTAATAATGTTTTCCTTCCTTCTTCAAAACTTTTAAACTATCGGTCTGTTAAGTTATGCGAAGCCTCGTCTTGTTTAGATTTTTCATTTCTTCAAACCAGTTATTTTCTGTATTCTGTTGCACAACGAAACAGTTTCTTTCTTTACTTTGTTTTAGAAATTTTTAACCCAGCCAGATGGTTTATTAATGAGACCCTTGTGGCAGTTTTGATTTAAATTTTATATTCATAAAATAAAAGCACCTATTGATCTGAAATTGTGTTTGTCCTTTATCACACCCTGATACATTTTTAAGTCCATCTCGGAACAATTGAGAAGTCATGAAATAATGGTGATTTCCAGTTTGCAGTTCTTTCCTAGACTACACTAGACACTGTACAGTTGGTTCTCTGTGTTTATGGAGTTTGGGTTTTACATTCGCCCATGAATAATATTGAGCATCTAACACGAGGCCAAAACTGCCCATATAATGCCAAACAAAACTCCAAAAGTCAAAAATCATCTTCAGACACGACATGAAGCGGAACGAGACACCGACCTCGTACTCCTGTTTGAAGCCGTAGCCCTCTGCGGTTTTCATCTGGTTGATGTGCTGCAGGAGGTCAGCCACACGCACTGCGGGGTGAAGCTGGCCCGTGTGATAAGGCGATCCTTTGCGGCCGCACTGCCTTCTGGGCGACCCGCCCAACAGACTGCTGGATTCGTTCATCGAGCTCCGTGGATCACCTTGATGCCACGAGAAAGAAAAAAATAAATAAAATGCTACAATGCCCCATTCCAGACTGATATGGTGTGTGCGCAAAAAGCTATAAAAATGTAATAAAAAATTGCAAGACAAATATAATGAGGTTAATTTGCCAAGAATCATCCTCTAATGGTACTTCATCTTCAGTGTTTATAATTAGTATGCGGAAATCTGATCAGGGAGCAATTAGAAATTCATGACTAGCACTGTGCATTCATATAAATTAGCTGTCTGCTCCTCATTTCTCAGCAGGAATAAGGAGAAAGAGACCCAGACAGTATATTCCAAGCTACGAAAGCTAAAACGCAGCCATTAAAACTTGATCAAGAGATTTTTCTTGGAGACATGAAGTATTTAGCACCTGTAGAGTACGATATTCATATTTAAATTAGACCATATTAGCATATTTAGGACTTTCACATTTTACTGTCCATATCTTAAAACTTACAGTATATCTATCAATCTATCTATCTATCTTTATTTATTACGATATCTAATCATTTCAATATAATTTGAATGTGTTTTATGGAACACGGTTGTGTTGGATGAGATCATAGTCTGAAGCAGCGGTCTCCAAGCTATGGCCCGCAAGCCGGATATGGCTTGTAGATATGAATAAAAGCTAAACGTACACACAATAAACTGTTTAATGTGAAGATTATGTGTCATAAAAAACCTTCTTTTTGTGTAATATGTATATTTTAACTTGTTTTATGAATAAATAATAACTAAAACGAGTTTAAGTTAATTTAGTTAATTTAGAGCTTAAACGAGTTTAAGTTAATTTTGTTGGATTTAGAATTAAAAATGTCATATTATAATGTTATAATAAAAATATGTTGAATTATATTCAGCTTTAAATATGCATTCTTGCAAACGTATATGAAACTTTAAATGATTATTCAGTTTTACAATAAGAGAAAAATACAGTTTTTTTTGTTGTTGTTGCTGTTGTGACGTGAAACTTCCCCGCTGTGGGACTAATAAAGGATTTTTCAATTCAATTTCAATTCAATTATTTGTATGTTTGAAAAGTTCTACATTTTATACTACAGAAGTGAGTAATAACAGCACTACTGAAGTCTAGAGACTGTGAAAATTAAGACGTATTACCAGGAAGTGACCTAGTAAATCTTCAAGAGTTCTATAAGTGTGAATGAAAGTGATCTGTAACTATTTTCTTTTGTTCTTTCCTGTGAGCACTCGACATTATGACTTTTAGCACCTTAGAAAGACCTGGAAAATCAGAATAAAAAACTCCCTGTCCTCAAACTGAAGTACAGTACCAGCGTGTTGCTCTACACTGTATCTGTATTTTAATATAATTTATAAAGAATTGAACTAAAAAGCTAAATATAACAGTTAAAAGCACCTAAATTAAGTGTGCTTCATGGATTCATGTGCAAAGCATGTTCTAATTAAAAAATAAAAAAAAAAGATCTAATTAAAAAATTTGAGACTGACAGGTTACCATAAAGACATTACACTTTTATAGTTGCCTTTTCTTACACCTCCTTCATTTTTCTTTCTGTCAGTATAAGTGATTTCTACCAGTATCAGTCACTGCTTCGCTTTTCACAAAAACAATGCACATGCTCGCTTACGCCAAAACGATACGTTCCAACAGCAGTGACAGCGAGATGCCTTGCACGCCACTTAGCTATTAGCGTCTTACGCTTTGCTACATTAACACAGACGATTACATTCAGTCGAATCGAAGTTCAGCGCGACGAAGATCTCGAAATCAATCAGCTCCGCAAAGCAGAGCTTAGATGATTAAACCATTGACTCCTGGCGATTACAGATCCGGCGGAGAAACGACGCGTCACGTCTTACTGCGAGTGCTGCACGTGTGGGTGTCCATGAATGACAAGGCCATCCTCTCGTCCTCCTGCAGAGTGCTCTGATCAGTGAAGCTGCGCTCCATGGAGCCCATCATATTACTCTTCTCTTGCCTGTACGTAATGGGGGTCTTATTCATGTTCACCGGCTTCCTACTGAGAAGACAGAAAGAAAAGGGGGCGAGAAAAATAGGGGAGGTAGAAAAATGGATGGTGGTGAGGAGAGAGAGAGAAAGGGATGGGGCGAGTTAAGGGAGTTGGTGAAGGAGGAAGAGAAGATCATCATCACTCCGCTATCGCCCTCGCTGTAAGATGCACACCAAAAAGCCATGAGAAATGATGATGTGCAATGGAGAAGAAGCCACTTACGGATAATAAGAGTATGAGTAGTAATCCCTTCTGGAAAGAGAGAAACAGAAAGAACGAGAAAAAAAGAAAACAAGAAGAAAAAGAAGGGACATGAGATGCAAGCACTGGCAGCGTTCTGGTTAGAGTGAAAAATGGCAAGCCGTCAGAAGCTTGCATTGGCCATGCAGGTAATGGGACGCATGCAGATATGCACAAAACCTCAGCCAGAGCGGGAAATGGCGGCCTAATCAAATACGTCGTCTTGTTGCTTTTTAACGAGTTAAACAAAGTGGCTCGCAGAGAGCAGCTTTAATACACTCTCTCGGCAGACGCACCTTGGCCGCGGAGTGCGGAGACGGGCTAAATTGTCCGCATGAAAAACACATCTGCATTGATTTCACACACATTTTCTAAGCTACAATCTAGCAACTCCGTTTCGGCTGCATTTAGATGTAATAACTCGAAATGTTCCGTTTTGCACAAAGGGCTCCAATCTGTTCATTTCTGGGAAAGATGCATCTCTGCGACGCTTAATCTCCTGCCAAATGACTGCACTCTAGTGTTTGGCTTATACAAACTTTAATGGAAAGAAAATAGAGATGATTGTCCTAATGCTACCTTTTAAAAAATATACAAATGGCTTAGAAATTTAAACATGATATTCAGGTTCCAGATCACGCTGTTCCACAGTGCCATTTCTGGTTTAAATTGGATGAATCTAGTTAAAAACCAGATCACACACCTATGATCAAAATGTCTAAATTATGGTTCAAACTGGAAGAATCCAGTTTAATCCATATCAAAGTAATTAAAAAAAAATCTTTATATAGAGTTTAAACTGGATTATAAGGTATTAAAAATCAAACCAATGCTCAAAAAAGAACAACTTGTGGTCTTAACTGGACTAATCAAGCTAAAACCAGAACACACTGATACTAAAAAAAACTTGTTTCTGGTTTCAACTGGAGTAATCATGTTTAATCCTCATCAAACTACTGCTCAAAAAACCTAATAGCTGGATTACACTAGAATGATTACGTTTAATATAGATCACAAAATTATTTGCACTTTTTTTGTTTTAAACTGGTCAAAACTTGATCAAACTTATTATTTTCCCTGGATTGGTGTGGCCAAATTGGTGTTGTTGATAAACCGGAAATGAAAAAGTGATGGAATGGATGGAATATTCCATCTAACAAACCATCTGGAAATGCCGATCCAAAAATATTAGATAACATCTAAAAGGAGTGTAAAATCTATTAACGCGTATGACAAATTCAGGGTAGTTATTGGTCGTAATCTGCTATTGAAGATGAAATTATGAAAAGACCATTGTGCAAATTCATCTTCACTGATCGGAGCTATTGGAGAAAAGCGCGGTCAGTGTTTCTCGTGTGCCATCAGATCCGATGACCTTTCGAGAACCATAGGCTAATTATCTCGAAAACCTCGCTTTTCCCCTCGCAATTATTGGCTCATTTCTAGTTAAGGGTGGCGGCGGGCAGAGCCTAATTAAGTGGGTAATTGAATTGCATTTCTTTTTAATTAAATATTTCACACTCAGATAATCTCGGAAGATGAAAACCTGTGGCAATCTCGTTGCCAAAGGAGATGGGAAACGAGGAGAGCGCACCTTGGCAGCCTTGCAATGAGCCGTAGAATCAAAGCTGTACACCAAAACTGAGAGATTTCAGTTGGTCACAGACACACAATAACCTGGTCTCACAGGAACTGATTAAGACTCATTTAAAAAGCATTTTCACGACACATATTTGAAAACGGGCCAAAGGCATATCAATGCTAAAAAATACGAGGTTTGTGCATATTCTAGAAGGTTCTGTGTTTAGAAGCTCATGCAGTCGATCCAGTTTGAACTGCGCTTAAACATTGCATTAGATAAAACATCAAATAAAACTTTATCAAATGTTTGACTAGACAACACTGACTGTTTTTATACACTGCAATGTTAAAATTTTGAAGAAAAA